>CM040243.1:243739420-244339420 GCA_022545495.1 Chrysanthemum lavandulifolium | reverse complement strand
AGTATTCTAACCCTTTAACCTCAGATCCAAGAGATCTATGTAGCTTTTCTCTTTTGTTTTGTGTGATCTTGTAGATTCCTCTTAAAGGAAAGATCACCACATCTTGAAGACGCAAGCTCAAGTCCATGAGTTGCCATGCTTCGTCATCATTAAGACAACGAAGGTTCTCTTGTTGATAGTTCCTCCTTTCTCCATAGATGTTGGGTTGAAGGCATTAGTGAAGAATGCCGAAGTGTCAAGATGAAAGCATTAGTGAAAGATGCTAATCATCCGCGTCAAAGCATTAGTGAAGAATGCTTAAGGTGTCAAGACGAAGGCATTAGTGAAGGATGCCAAGCGTTGTGTCAAAGGCATTAGTGAAGGATGCCTAAGAATCAAATCGAGTAGCATTTGGGAAGAATGCTTAGGTCGTATAATCGATGAGGTGCATCGTTATACATATAAGTGTTTATTTATTCACAAGGATGGTGATATCCTTGATGGTGTTGTAACAAGGAGTAGATCTCCTTGATAATAGGTGTTAATGTCGTGAAGGGTAGTAGTTCCTCCATAATGGAACTAGGTGCTTAGCCTAGTACCTAATAAAGGGTAGGCGACGTTGTGATAGGATTAGTTCTCCTAGGTGTGAAAGAACTCGGTGGTTAGCCTAGCACCGTATAAAGGGTAGGCGACGTTGTGTTAGGTGTGGTTCGCCTTGGTGTGAAAGAACTCGGTATTTAGCTTTGTGCGGAAAAAGGTTAGCGGCGTTGTGAAGGCTTCTCCGCCATAAGGAGTTGGTGTAGTGTTTACGAACTCTCGAGTAGGTGACTCGGGAGTGGAGTAGGGCAAGGAAGGTGTCCTTGTGGCCGAACCACTATAAATACTTGTGTCGTGGTGATGTGCTTCTTACTCTTTATCTTTCATTTACGTTTATATATCTATCTATCAACGTCAACATAAACAACCAAATAGATTGACATAAGTCGATCTAAATATTTAAAAGGAAGTTTTAAATTGGTAAAACTATTCAACCCCCTTCTAGTTTTCCACAATTGGCATCGAGCTTCGTAACCAAGTTTATTAAAGTATATTGTACTTTAAAGACTTGATACGATCCGTGTATGTTTGAAAACTACAAAGAATAATTTTTTTTTCTATCATATTTTCTATTAAATCATTTTGTTGGACATTGATAGATAATTCTAACAATATTCCGTTCTCGAGTAATTTTCATGCTAGAATTTCTCAAAATCTTCATTCAAAGATGAAGTCAACATTCAAGGAAGGATTCTTAAAGTAATCACAACTTTATTACATCAAGTACAAAGGATTACTTTAAAAGCTCATGAAGTATTTTTGGTCTTATACAAATCAAGAAGCATAAAGGTATGTGTTACTTTTCATTAGATAGGATACTTGAGCTCTACTTATTTTCACAAGTAATACTTTGATTATTATAACACTAAGGCGTTAGAAGTCTCTTCGTCACTCTTCCACCTTTCTCGTCATAGGAATAATTTTTTTAACGCCGTCATGACATCCTCGATATGAGATTCATCAAAAGCCGTCATTCAAAACAATCGTCATCTAAAACCTCCGAACTATTTTTTAAGCTATTCCATAAGCATACTACAAAAATATAATGTCAAACAACCTCCTTTATGTTCATTGTAGCGGATCCTCTAGTTGTACTAGCGGGATCCCAAATACAAAGGATCCGGGAACAGTGGAATGTAACTCGACCCATACGCTTTCAAAAATCACCACCGATCTTTTCCTCTATTCTCATAACACAAAACGACCAAGCTACGCATCCATCCTCATTGGCTTTCATAACCTCAAAGTATTTCTTCCTAGAACACCATTGTAAGTAATTACATTAACTTGTTCTAATTTTCATCATCTTCATTCTAGGGTTTATGGTTCCTAAATTATAATCAAATTAATTTAATTAGGGTTTTCAAATTAATCATGAAAAGGGCTTTTAACTAAATCACATTGTGTTCACAACATTGTTAATACAAATCATAAACCATAAACCCATTTCAACTAATTTTACCTAATTGGAAAATTTGTATTTCTAGGACCAACCATGCCCAAAGCTACTCAACAAGATCATCATGACACCGTCCACTATCTTACTCACTACTATCGTAAAAGGGTCTCGACCAAAACTAACCGTAAAATTTTCAAAAGCCTCACAAAGCGACTTATTCACGAAGGTCGTGTAGTCAAGGAATGTTTCCTTGAAGATACCGACACTCGTCAGTTTTCTCGACAATCAACTTTGATTGTCTTCTTGACATTGATGAACAAATTTGTCCGGTTTTCATTTTTGAGTTTTACAAAAGCTTTAGGATCATTAGAAACACCGATAATAGCATCTCAATCGCCTTTATCATCAACACACAAAACTTTACTCTTCCTCTCAACACTTTTGCTCAAATTCTTCGCATTCCTTGTGAAGGAATTTGTATGTACTCTCAAGATTGGGCAATTAACGCTCAAAACCTTGCACTTGATCCTAAGCCTCTTTACAACACTCCTCTCGACAATCCCGAAACCATTCGCGATACTATCTTTAAAATTAGGACCGACCAATCCGTTCGATCGTAACAAAAGCTAATTCACCGTAATCCCTTGAAAATGGAACTTTTGAAATGCATCCCATGTTTAGAAAATGGGAAGAAATCCTTAGAAAACATCATTAGCCTAGTTGAAACAAAGATCATCCAAACGCATGCCTTGTGCAAATGATCTATTGTCTTATCCGCCAAAGGCCATTTAATCTTGCCTATTACATGGTAAGGAGAATGGTCGGGGTATTCAAAGCTTCCAACATGGTACTCCCGTATGGTATGCTCCTAACACGACTTTGTAAATGCGTTAGTGCATTGCAACCATCCCTATCAGCGATGACCATTACCTTTCCGATCACGTCATGGTACCCTTACCAAACAACTATCTAAGCGGTTCATGGTCAATGGAGAAACCGAAGCCCTCTCGGACTCCTCGGCGGAGAAGAAGAAGAAGAAGATAAGGAGGACATCGACCCGTATCCAACATTAAATTGGACATTCTTGAATACCACGAACAACTTCCAACCATTCCAAACGAGACCATGAATACAAACAAATAAGAGGCATGATTCAAAACCTCGCCACAATCTCGCTAAGCCGTCAAAAGAAAGAGGCGAATTGATGAAAGAGACAATAGGAATGTGTTTATTTTTATTTATCTTGTGTTTGAATGATTTCTTTTTAGCATTGTTGGTTTATGGAATTTTGGATATTGTTTCTGGTGCTATATGATGGCTTGCTTGCTTCTAATTGCTTGTTTCATAGATTTAATAGTGTACATATCGCACATCATTTTTTGGTTACATGTTGATTACGATCTGCGGATGCCGGATCCCTAGGATTAGCCCACGGATCCTTCCTTGAAGGAACCGTGGGATCCGTGACATCGGATCAACAATGCGACATTCAACACATCAAAGCGCTTTCTAGATAACATCACATTAGCTTGGCATATGATTTTAGAACTCAACTAAGTCCACGTCAAGGATGAGAAAGGCTTAGACTCACTAAAAGCTTACTTAAGATCTTAGTCTAAATCGTCTTGATTTACTAACACATCAAAACCACCATATTTCCGCTCCATTACTCACAAGCCTAATTTTCATCTTTCAAAACAATAAGTAGACAAATTAAAACATTTTTAGAAAATTGTTTTAAGTCATTATTATTTCAAAATGAGTCAAAAATTAGTTTTTCAATTTCTATAATTTTTTAAGGATTTCATCACAAGCCTAAATCTGATCACTAGGATCATTTATTATGATTTGTCACCCTCATAACTCTTAGTGTTATCCTTGGACATCCATTGGTAGTCTTCTTGTCCCTTCCTTCTTCCATAAAAAGCAATCATGTGCACAAACACTTATTACTCATGATCATTCTAGTACCCTCTCTTCCTAAAACACTTAGGAGAGTGAAACACCCAAAACAAGATAGGCTTTAGCTTCTAGAAACCCCATTTCAAATCATTCATAATCACGAGGCGGATCCCTAGGAATAGCCTAGACGGATCCTCCAGGAGGAACCGTGGGATCCGGTGACGATGATATGTCTAACATTGCTAACCCAAACACTCCATCTCATCTTAAATGAGTTCCTAGATCGATGAAACTCAATTTCAACCTTGTGCATGTCAATCATCACATTTCCAAGAACATTAGTGGATTAAGTCTTAAATACTAATTGCCAAGATCTTCTTTATAAACCACATTGCCTAGAAACATTTTAGTCATCTCACACAAATATCAGCAATTGCAACCATTTCCCTTAGTCATTTCAATATGAGAAAGGCTCCTAGTGCTCATTCATCCACCCAAGAACCACCCAAGAAACTTGCTAGAATCATACACGAAGTTTCTTCAACCGAATCATCTCCGATTAAGTCCACCAATGCTAGGATTTCTCCCACATCAAGGAAACCAATCAAACTAATCCCCAAGAATAAGATTCCCACTAGGATATCTTCACCAAATTCTACCATAGCAAATAAACCCCCCACAACTCAACCAACATCATTAGCACCTAGAGATACTTCACAATCATTTTCACACTCTCACAATGTAGAAAACTTACCCTCTTGGCCATCTCATCTTTCACCATTACCATCCAATTCACATGAAAAGATTGAGCCACAAAATCAAAATGTTGAATCAACACTTGATCCAAAAGCAAACTCTATCATCCTCCCAATAGTCCATTTTGGATTATGAGAAGACATCAAAAGCAACCACTTGACCAAATGGAAGTTGATGTCTCTTTACCTCTAGCCACAAGCATTATAGAGCCACCACTAAATGAGTCTCAACCAAATCCTCCTTTATTTGAAGAACCTCAACCCACTTCACTTGAACTTTCACTTCAAGAAATTCAAAACCATAACAAGGATTGCTATCATTGTAAACACGTTGAAAGGTTGATACATGAATTACGTGAAGAGCATCGTTTCATGTTTCATCACCTCCTCGAACGTTTGAAGAGGTTAACAAGCCTAAACCACAATAACCATAATAGTCGAAGCTCAAACCTAGAGCGTTTAGGACATCTTTTAGTAATTAAGCTTTTAGTCGAATCTTAAGTTTGGGTTGACTTATTAGCATTAATAACATCTATTTGGCTAGTTCATTCTCTTAGTTTTAGAGATTTGGTTGTGTATCTCTTTGTTTTATTGAATGAATACTTTTATGCCATGACTATTATGTGTGTTGTGCTTGTTATATTGTACTTTTATCTCATTCCCTCAAGTTGCACTCCTTGACATTTCTTCACTTCTTGAAGAAAGCTGGAGCAGATAGCGGATCCCTTCACGATAACTAGGCGGATCCCTCCTTGAAGGGAACCGTGGGATCCGTGGTATGTAGCACAAATTTTACTAACATGAGTCTCTTTTGCGGAAATTATGCACTATACTCTTGTTTTTCTAACCTTTACTTTGTAGATTTTCAAAATAACACATGAAGATTTTGACACCATATAAGCTAGGGAGCTTTGTGTCAAACAATATTGCAAAATCATTTGCAACTTAATCCATTTTGGATTACACTTCATGTTACCCCATTGCAACTTTGCAATATTCGAGGGGAGCACATTTTCGTCACTTAGACGAACCATTTGCAAACTTAATTGCAAACACAAGTAGCTTATTTTACATTATGTCCTTGACACCTTTTTCAAAGGGATGGACTCGTCAAGGGAGTTAAGGCAGTACCATTCCGTCACTTGCTCTCATTACATCTTTTATAATTTTTCTTAAAAAAATTGTGTTAGTTTCTTCAAACACTTTTGTTTTGACAAAAGGGGAGAAGAAAGTAAAAACTAAAATTCAAACACTTACAATTTTAGCTTTTCCTTAAAATAATTTTATGTTTTGTCATCAACAAAAAGGGGGAGATTGTTAATACAAATAAGCCGTAAAAACGTTTATTTATATTTTACGATCTTCTAATGTTTTGTCGATAACAAAAGTAAAATCATATTAACGAAACAAATAAAATACGTAAATGGTTTGAACTAATAGTTTTCTAACACACTTACGTTTACACATAAAACACTATAACAAGATTAAGTGATTTTATATTTTAGATACACATGTACAACAACTAGTGTTTACATATTGGCTTAACAAGTTTAAGTAACTCTATGAGTTAGATACATATGTACAACAACTAGTGTTTACATATTGGGTTAATACATACTTATATTAAGTACACTAAAATGGGTAAAAACAAGGTATATACTAAAATGGGTAAAAGCAAGTATATACTAAATAGATAAAAACTAGCAAATGGTTTTGACCCATAACCCATGGTTTTATATATACCACTTACACAAGTTCAATGTATCCTTAAGGTACATTGTATCTAGATTGAAAACCATGGATCAACCCATAACCCAAAATACCCATGGGCAAAGAGGAGGCGGACCACGGATCCCTAGCTTTGTGCTAGCGGATCCCAGTGGAAGGATCCGTGGGATCCGGGAAACAATGAAATTTCCTCTATAAATAGAGAGCCATTTCTTCCTTTCTAATTATCCCTTTACACACATACTTCCCCAAGTATTCTAACCTCTAACCTCGGATCCAAGAGATCTATGTAGCTTTTCTCTTTTGTTTTGTGTGATCTTGTAGATTCCTCTTAAAGGAAAGATCACCACATCTTGAAGACGCAAGCTCAAGTCCATGAGTTGCCATGCCGTCATCATCAAGACAACGAAGGTTCTCTTGTTGATAGTTCCTCCTTTCTCCATAGATGTTGGGTTGAAGGCATTAGTGAAGAATGTCGAAAGTGTCAAGATGAAAGCATTAGTGAAAGATGCTAATCATCCGCGTCAAAGCATTAGTGAAGAATGCTTAAGGTGTCAAGACGAAGGCATTAGTGAAGGATGCCAAGCGTTGTGTCAAAGGCATTAGTGAAGGATGCCTAAGAATCAAATCGAGTAGCATTTGGGAAGAATGCTTAGGTCGTATAATCGATGAGGTGCATCGTTATACATATAAGTGTTTATTTATTCACAAGGATGGTGATATCCTTGATGGTGTTGTAACAAGGAGTAGATCTCCTTGATAATAGGTGTTGTGTCGTGAAGGGTAGTAGTTCCTCCATAATGGAACTAGGTGCTTAGCCTAGTACCTAATAAAGGGTAGGCGACGTTGTGATAGGATTAGTTCTCCTAAGGTGTGAAAGAACTCGGTGGTTAGCCTAGCACCGTATAAAGGGTAGGCGACGTTGTGTTAGGTGTGGTTCGCCTTGGTGTGAAAGAACTCGGTATTTAGCTTTGTACCGAAAAGGTTAGCGGCGTTGTGAAGGCTTCTCCGCCATAAGGAGTTGGTGTAGTGTTTACAAAATCTCGAGTAGGTGACTCGGGGAGTGGAGTAGGGCAAGGAAGGTGTCCTTGTAGCCGAACCACTATAAATACTTGTGTCGTGGTGATGTGCTTCTTACTCTTTATCTTTCATTTACACGTTTATATATCTATCTATCAACGTCCAACATAAACAACCAAATAGATTGACATAAGTCGATCTAAATATTTAAAAGGAAGATTTAAATTGGTAAAACTATTCAACCCCCCCTTCTAGTTTTCCACACAGTGGGTAAAGACCCGTCCGTCCTCCACGGTGTTACTTAACTAAATACTACTTAAACATTAACTAATCTACGACTACGAGCTTTCTAACGATTACATATACTTGAGGTGACCGACTCTTTAATAACTGGATTTACTAAATCCTAACAAGAAGTATCAACAATAGGAACTTCAGAAGAAACACCCAAGTTAGCATCAGAAGAAACATGTTGAGACAGATCTTCAACAGGTGTAGAAAAGACATCAGCATTAGGATCCAGATTAAAACTTCTTCCAGCAAGAAATACTTCATGATCATCTGCTGAAGGTGTAGGACATGATGGTTCTGGTACAGATGTATCTTGACCATGTGCAGAACCAACATCCACCATATGTGCATCATCAATATTGTCTTCAGCAGTTGTAACGTTTTCAACACTTGGTTCCTTTGAAGCTTCAGTGGAATCCTTGTTTAAATACTTTCTTCTCCTTCTTCTAGTAAACTGAATAGGTTCCTTGTTCTTTGAAGATTCAGCAACAACTGGTGAAGGAACATGAGTCTTTTGAGCCACATCAGCCAAAATTTCAAGTGAACCAAACTGAGTATCCTCTTGCTCCTCATCGAAGAAACCGAAACCTCCTTTTGCTACTTTTCCCAAGTTGTTCCTCTAAATCCTTAACCTTTCTCTTCAATCCCACAATCTCACCACCAAGTGTAGATTTAGTCTCAGCAAGCTCATTTTTGAGATCAACAACCTCTGTCACATACCTGTTCACTAGAGCATATATAGATGTAAGTGTAATAGGGTCCTCAGCTCCACCAGCAGATTACTCAGTGGTAATGGGAGCTTCATTAGACCTTTCAGGAGAAATATGGACATGCTCAATGATAAGAGAGCCTTCATCAAATGGCTCCCTAACTGGACTTGGTGTGGCCAGTCTATTAAGCTCATGCTCAAACTCATCAAGAGTATCATGAGTAGGTGGTGGACTTGGATTAGGTCTAGGTGAAGGTGTAGGTGGAGGTTGGTCAGGAGAAACATGAGATGCTTCAGCAATTGTGGAAGGACCCTCATCAATGGCAACTGATGGGTTACCATCAAGAAGAACATTGGTAGAGGGTGGATCACCAACAACATTACCCTCATCGTGACCTCATTGCCTTGAGGCAACATAGCGCTAGCAAAGGATGATGTTCCCCCTCATAATGAGTTTTCATTGAAGCAAACAGTTTAGCAGTTAAAGCTCCTAAGGGACAAAAGACTTGGACTTGGGTTGTAGTGTCTAAAATCATTTGCAAAAACCTAGGGTACATTAAAAACTTATGCTTTTTCCTTTGAATATTTTCAACCATATTATCAAAAATATACCTAGAAAAGTTATAAGTTAACCCCTAAGAAAGACATACAATACCACATCCCAGTTGAGTAGAAAATTAATCCCATCCTCCTGATTTATTGCTTATGCACTGAAGCAATGTGTGTACCAAAAACCTCCACATAGGGCAAAGCTGATTCTTGAACCATATATCTGTCCTCGTACTCTGGTATCCAATAGCTCTTAGCCCATCAAGTATCTCCACGGAATTAGAGTGATAAACCCCATTAACATCGCCCAAACGAAGCTGTCTCCTTATCAACTCCTCCGTCACAACATACTCTGTTCCATCAATCATAGCAACAATCTCTGTGTCACTCCGTTTCATAGCAGATGCCCAAAATTGTGTAACCAACGATTCATATATCACATTCGGAGAGTGCGTTAAAGCATAATGAATCTTGGATCGCTTCAAGAACTCCACCATTGGTTCATATAGTTCATGACCCTTTGCTTTTCCCAGAAAAGCAACTTTGTTATGATCTTTCTTAAATTGAAGCGCCATGAGAAATTGTGATAATGGGTTATGATTCATGCAACTGAAAGTGTGTTTACATTGAGTGAAGAGGGAATCAATTAATTTTAGGCGAAGATATGCGAAGAAGGTATTAGTAGAAGTTACCCAATTTATGGTCAAAATATCGAAACAAGTTGTTGACCATATCTTACTTAAAAGCAACTCCAACCAAATTTAAATTAACACTTCAAGAGAAGTATGGTCAATCATCAAGGAGGTCAATCGCAGAAACAACTCAAGTGGTCAAGAATCTTCAAGAAATATCTTTGAGTTTTACCGTGACACCCAACTCGCATTAATTGTCATAAAGCCTTGAATCCGCCTATAAAATAATCCCAATGCACATTTAACACACATCAATTAACCCCAATTATCTTCACAAACCCTAATTTCTCCAAAACTTCCTCAATCATCAACAATAGCCATGGTTACCAAACCGAGTAATAAATCTCACTTCCTCATCGTCATCATCATCATCCAGTGAAGATTCACACCCATTATTTCGCTACCCCCATCAAGATGAACCTCGACCATCAAAATCCCCTTTTCTTCCTTCTTCTGAAGATGATAGTGTGGTGAATCCAAGTGATTCATCTAGGGGTTCTGATGACTCCACAGAGCGACTAGAGCCACTCTTCAACAAGAAGATGACATCACACCCCCAACCTTCACAACCTCAACCTCAACCAAGGCCACGTGCCAGAAGAGAGGTGGTGTTAGCTCTTCCTGCGCCATGTTTTGGTGCTTCATCTCATATCGGTAAAGGAAAGGGCAAAAGGAAGATGGAGTGATGCTTTATGGTGGAACAGTAGATGGAACAATCAAGATTTTTCTTATCACAAATCCATCTACCATATCCACCAGCTTCATCTTCGTTTTCATCAATCCATCCTTCCCATTTTTATCTTCAGCTTCTTCGTCGTACTGGTCATGTATCCACCAGCTTTTGTAATAGACGATAGGAACTAGTATAGGTTTGGTAGATCTTGTATAGAAATGGTCTTGTATTTTCATTTGAAGTTGATTGTAAGCTGTAAGCTGTAAACTGTTTCTTGAATGAATGAACAATTTAACTTCAAGATTTCTTTTAGAGAAATAATTAGATCACTTCAAGATTCTCTTCAAGAGAAACAAGCTTTAAGCTTACTTGACCATATTCCAATTAACCAAACTTGGTGAACTTCAACTTATAGATGCATACCGCAAAAGTATACACAGAGAAACACACAAACCAAACCAAGACAAACAAAACTCAAAGAACATTAGTCGGTTAGTGTTAGCAATCAAAATATAAACAATAATTTACAAAGTTTACAACAAGAATCCTCCCCGAGGCATATCCTCCCCGAGGCCTATGCCTCCCTCAAACTTTGCGTCAAGGGTTAAGCATCCCAATATTGACAACTAGGTGTTGAAACCTAGGTCCATCAAACGCTTTAGTCAATAAATCGCCACATTATCATCGGTGTGAATCTTAACCACTTTTATCAAATGTTTTCATATGCATCTCTTATAAAGTGGTGCCCGATTTCAATGTGTTTAGTTCTACCGTGAAAACCGGATTTTTAACAATGCATATGGTACTTTGATTATCAATAAAATTGTTGTGTTCATGAAGTTAAACCCATAATCCAACAATTGATTTTGTATCCATAGTACCGACCACAACAATTGGCGCAAAGAACATACTCGCTTCAAGAGATGAGGTAGCCACAATAGTTTGTTTCTTGCACCGCCAAGAAATCAATCTCTTACCAAGGAATTGGCAACCTCCAGCCAGGATCTCCTATCCAGATTTGCACCAAAGATAATCACTATCACTATATGCTTCCAACTTAAAAGGAGACTCTTTGGGTACCAAAGACCTAAATGGGGTTGGCCTTTAGGTACTTAAAGATCTTTTGATCGCATTCGGATGGGAAACAAGTGGAGTGACTTGATGTCTAGAACAAACACTCACAAAGAAAGGTAATATCGCCCTAGAAGTCGTTAAATACATCAATGAACCAATCATAGATCTCGTATAAGTGAACATTCACAACTGGATCTCGTTTCAATGTTGTTCTTAGGTTTTGAGCTTCATAAGGTGTAGTGGCGCTTCGACATTCTCCATACCAAACTTCTTCAAATGTCCTCACATATTTATCCCGACCGATAAAATACCATCGTGTTTCTCGAAACTTGAGACCCAAAAGAAAGTAAGCTCCCCATAGCACTCATCCGAAACTCTCCTTCATCGCCTCCTCAAACTCCCCGCACCAAGCTTCTTTAGTGGAGCCAAATATAATGTCATCCACATAAACTTGCACAAGTATGATGTCTGTGGAATTCTTCTTTAGGAAAAGTGTTTTGTCAATGGCACCTCTTCTATAACCATGCTTCAAAGAAATGTCGAAAGCCTAGCATACCATGCTCTTGGTGCCCGATGTAGTCCATAGAGAGCTTTAACAACCTTGTAAACATGTTTAGGATGATCCGGTCTTCAAATCCTTTGGGTTGAGTGACATAAACCTCCTCTTCTATTTCACCATACGTAAAAGCACCTTTGACATCCATCCGATATACCATAAACCCCATGTAGGATGCATAGGCCAAGAATATTCGAATGGCCTCAACTCTAGCAACAGTGCAAACACTTCATCATAATCAATTCCTTCCTCTTGCTCGAACCCCGAGCCACTAATCTTGCTTTGTTTTTAATCACAACCCCTTGCATCTCTTTTATTCTTCAAAATCCATTTTGTCCCAATTGCATACTTACCATCGTGTAGTGGTACCAAGATCCAAACCTCACGATTTTGGAATTGTTGCATCTCTTCTTGCATTGCTTCAAGCCAACTTGAATCTTCAAGAGCTTGAGTAACACCGGTTGGTTCCACTTGAGAAAGAAAACAAGCAAACATACAATGCTTAAAGTCCGTGTGATTGTCCCTTTGTTTGGTTTGAGACATAGGAAAGAAAAGCAACTCGTCCATATTTAGAACTTGTCACAATCCTTCTAGTTCTAACAAAGCTAAAAGATCACCAATGACATTAGATTGAGGATGAGCAATGTTGATCCTTTTTGTAGCAATGGGGTTGACTTCAATAGATGTATCAAGATTAGTCACAGCTTGGCTCAAAATCACCGCCATAGGAAGGTGAGGTGAAGATGCCACTTTGGGTTGATGATTACCAAGATCCAAGGACTTGGAAATCGTGTATAAGGTTCTCCAAAGTCTTTGGACACTCTAGTAGAAATGGGAGTAAAACAATGGCTATCGCCAGATTTGGTGATGGTGGGAGAAACAGATCACCGTCAAAGAATCATGGTTTCCACCGACCGCTTCTCTTGCAACCTCCCCATCAAGCTTCTCACCTTCAAGATTAGCCGCATACTCTTGTTTCTTAAGCCTAGCAAGGTCCTCTCAGATAGTGTGACTCATCTTCACTCTCATCGAAGTAACTTTAGGAGTATCACCGCAAAATGGTTGGGGAGAAGGAAGGTACAATAATAGGATGTTCATCATCCTCAAACTCACAATCGAGTCAAGATCCATGGTACCGCATTGTCGGGGGAGACTCTTGTGTACCGCATTTTGGTTAGCCACATGTCTAGAATAACCCAAGTAATCGCTATAATCAAGATCAAAAGACCAAACATGACCTTGTCCTTGAACATTAGGCTTATCTTCTAGAAATCTCGTGTTCGTAGTCTCCTCAATCTTCTTAGCGATAAATTGTATACCCTATAAGCCTTACTATGAGTTGAATAACCCACAATATACCCCTCATCGCCTTTCTCATCAAATTTCCCCAATGGATCACCGGTGTTCGTAATGGTCACTTGACATCCAAACGGTTTGAGGTAATGTATAGCAGAACTTTCCCAAAGGAGAAGTTCATAAGGTGTCTTGAAATGAGGTCTAGTAATGGATACCTGTTGAGTACATAGCAAGCCGTGCTAATCGCTTCATCCGTAACATAGTGGGTAGTTTAGAGTCCGCAAGCATGGATCTTGCCGCCTATTAAGGTCCTATTCTTTCTTTCACCACCCCATTTTGTTGTGGGGTTCTTGGAGTGCTATAGTCCCTTTTATCCCTTTAGACTTACTGAGTTCTATTAATACAACATTTTTGAACTCGTCCCATTATCACACCGAATTCCTTTAACCTTTTTGTTCAACTGGTTTTCAACAAGGGTAATGAATTCTTTTAAAACTTGAGATGTTTCATCTTTAGTCCTCAAAAGAATACCCAACAAAATCGCTATAGTCATCGCTGATTACCGTACGTAAATACTTATGATCAATACTCCCGACTTGGGTTGGACCAAAGAGATCCATATGCAAAGAATCAAGAGGTTCCGAATAGTGCTCACAAATTGTAATGGCTTTGTATGAGGCTCTGTGTTGCTTTCCTTTGTTGCAGGCAACACAATTATGTTCATTGGTGAAAACTTTGGAAGGAAGTCCTTCAACTAGACCAAGTTTAGAAAGTTTGTTGATGGTCTTGAAGTTCACATGAGCCATCCTTCTATGCCATTTTGTAGACTCATCCAGGGATGCTTTAGCCACCAAACAAGTTAGGTCACCTTCTGGTTGAACATCATTCAAGTTGAATGTGTATAGATTGTGATTTCTAGGAACTCTCAGCAGAATTGATGTATCTTCTGGTAGTTTGAAGTCTTTAGATAGCACAAGACATTCATCCTCAGAAAAGAATACTTTGTTCTTGGTGTCACAAATTTGTGAGACTGAGAACAAGTTGAAGTGTTGCGCCTTTACATAGTACACATTCTCAAAATCCAAGAGAGGTGTTTTGATGGTGCCTTCCCAAAGATTCTACCATCACTTCCACCAAAAGTCACATTGCCTCCTCCTTCAATGGGTATGAAATTATGCATCATATCTCTGCTTCCGACATGCTTCGAACAACCACTATCAACAATGCCAACGTCCTTATGCTTAAGAGGATGATCCTACAACAACAACAAAAATATACAAAATATTAGTACACTATGGAGACTCAAGTCATTATCGACTTGAGCCCATTGTGGATCACAAGATTTAGGCCATGTAGAAACAAAAGATCCACCATTGTTCTTGGACCTCCATTGAAAATTGGGTCCCATTTTAGTCCTAGAACAACTCACCGAGGGCTTCACAAAGCAGCACCCCAAGTTCCCATCCCATCATACATTGAGTCAACACATCCGTGCCAATAACCATTTTGAAAATATGAACTTGTTGGTTTCACATAAGGTCTAGCAATGATCTTCTCCAAGGAGTAGGTTTATTAGTTGCTTGTGGAATAAAAGATGGTATATCATTAATATTTGTCCACATTGGTCTAGATTTCTTTTGACCAAAGACATGCACCCATTCTTTGCTCATGAAAATTACAATCCTTAATCAAATGAAATTTGCTTCCACAAACAAAACATGTCTTCTTTTTAGAAGATTTATTCAAAGTAAAAGATGTTCTATTACATGCAAAAGCATTCAAACCACAAGAATTAACAGAATTGTTTTTAGCAAACTTAAAAGCATTATTGTGCAAAGAATTAAAAGACAAGTCTTCAGAAGAAACTGGCTTGGAAGTTGATTCCTCAACAGCAACTTTAAAAGGCTTGTAAGCAGTCTTGGGTGTAGGCTTGGGCAAGGTCTTGGGAAGGTCTAACTTGTCATTTGAATCACACCTGGTAGTAGAAGTAGACCCTTGGTCAGAGGACTTGTCACTGTCACAACAAGAGACAAAGTCAGTAGATGAAGAATCGTGGTCCGCAAGTCTTTTGACTTTTGCCATAAAGATGGTGTGATCCATCAAAGTCAACTGTGAGGGAAAGGTCAATGGGCATATGTTCACCTCTAATAGGTCCGAGACAAGATGTAATGTTCCTTCTTTAACATAATTAGCTAAACCTCGCCGGTGTAGTTTTACGCCCATCATTCCTAGCTTCTAATCCTACATACTTTTGAAAACCTAAACCTATCCCCGAGGTCTCGATTGACTACTATAGATATGTCTAGCTAGATTGTCACCGAGATTAACCATTCTTTATGTCTAGCTACTTCCTTATCTAGTTTCTCTTTAGCACTTGATTTTCGTAAACTACCTCGCCTTTTTCTTTCTCAAGACGCTTTAAATCAATTTTAGCACAATCTAAATCACTTTGTAACACCCCGATCTTTTCATCATAAGCCAATTGATTCTTTTGAAACCAAACTTTTGTCTTTCTAATGTTTTTAAAGCCTGCTTATAAGCCTCAACTTCTACATAACATTCATTATATTTAGGTTTCAATTCATCATAGGCTTCTTTAAGTTCATTATAACGCTCACTACAACCAAAAACACAATTATGTACCGAGAGATGCCCATTAAGGCAACTTGATCATGCCTATCCTCTCAAGTACAACCTAGCCAAGAATCCAATATTCTCCGAACCAGACCTTCATCATTCTCGTGCTCATGCAGATTCCAATTGACATGGTCATCCATAGTGACAAGAGTTGTGGAGGATCCACCTTCAATTTCCAGCTTCCTTTTGAATCACGATAGGAAGAATATCTCACCTCATCACCACCTTCCTATCCTTGCATTCTCTAGAAAGTGACCCATCCGCCCACAAGTAAAGCACTTGACCTTGCTTCGTTAAATCTTGTTGGATCTCTTCCCTGAAACCAAACTTTCTCCCGACTTACTCTCAAACTTCTTGATGTTCATTGAGAGCATAGCCAATTGCCAATTGCCACTTCAAATTCATCTCTTCCATGTCAAATGGATCCACCTGCTCAAGGTCCTCAAAGGCTAGTTGTCACGAGTGTCATAATCAACAACAAAAGAGTGAATCACATCTTCCAAAACACCACCGGATTTAGGTTGAGAACTTGATGAAGTAGTAGTGTAGGAAGATGATGCTGAGGAAACAGGACTTGGAGCATAAGTCATCCTATTTGAGGAGGCCCCAACAAAAGCTGTGTGACTAGGAGTGGATGAACGAAAAGGACTTCTCACATCAGGCTCAAGAGATTTAAGTCTGTTGTATAGTTCATCAAAAGTGAGCATATCCAGCCCACCTTTAGCTTTGAGGGCAATGCTAACTTGCAACCAAGATGAAGGTAAAGATCGCAAGAACTTTGAATTACAATCATCATTATCTGGCTTTGCCTTCAGCTGATTCAACTGACTCAATATCTTATGAAACCTGTCATATCCCTTGTGGATACCTTCTTCTTCAGAGATTTGGAATTCTTGAAACTGTTGTTTCAGCATTGATTTCCTCATTCTCCTGGACTCCTCATTCCCACCAAACCTAGCCTTGATTGCCATCCATATGTCCTTAGCATCCAACGCATGTAGTGAAAATCACCCAAGTGATCTTCGTATAGCCCAAGGAGAATAGTTCTCACTTTGTTCTCTCTTGAACAACCAAGATCTCTTCAAAGCAGATTGGGAGGAACAATGGTAACATTACCATCGATCCGTGATAGTCCTCTTCAAACTGCTCCCTTCTTCACAATTTCCCGAGATTCCAATCAATGTTGGAGATCCAGCTCGCATCTTCATAGCCCACAAATCGTACTCCTCCTTCTTGAGGTATGGAAACTTTGCATGTTCTTTGTTAGAGAGACCGAGTTGTTGCAGAGGTGTTGTTATGGTTGTTGGTGACTTCAATATCATCATCCGATCCGTGCATGGTGAAGGTTGTTTTGGTTGTATGGGTGTAAAGAAAAGATCGTTTTAGTATCGTAGAGACTCTCCCGAGGCTCGATACCACTTGTTGAACCTTAGACCTTGATAGATCTTATGAGCACTCGAGATCGATAGTAATGCTTATGTAATCACAAACACACTATAAGACAGCCTCTATAACTTGTATTCAAGCGAAAATTAAACACAAGAACAAACACAAATAACTAAGAACACTTTGATCCTCTATGGATCTTTTAATAATACTAAAACTTTGTTTTTCAACTCGTACATAACTCATACTATTGTGTTCCTTTTATACACAAGGAACCCTAACCCGTTTCCCAAGAAACGTATAAACATAAAACTAAATAAGATATACAATATAACTTCCTAATAAAGCTCATGCATATCCTAACTAACTATAGAATACGCGGAATATCTATCTCCGCAGAAACCATCTACACGGTTTCATTACTTCAGCAGAATTAAGTCTTCAGCAGATTCCACAACTCTTCAGCAGAATCTTCAAAGAAGAATCTCAAAGATAATTCATACTTAGTAGAATTCCCAACAAGAACCGCTAGAATTAGTGTCAAACCATGTTGCTTCGTCAACTTAAATTCCTCATCCTCTAATGAATCACCAATCAACATATCCTCACCCATTCATGATGACAATGTCATCAACCTAAGCACTCATAGACCTCAACAATGATCTCTAATCATTGTGACAACTCTACCTCCAACCAAAACTCTAGTGGCAACCACACCACCACCGGCTCCATCACAACCACCAAAATCACCATCACCACCAAATTCTCAAAAACTTGAACCTATTGAACTCTTTACTACACCACCAACATCCCCTTATCCATTTATGGAAAGTTTGGATGACTTACTACCAAGGTCAACCAATCCACCACCTCTACCATCATTTGCCTCCATTGAGCGCATTGCTCACGAACCACCTCGGGTATCATTTATGCCCAACGAGTTTTTACATGATGAACCTCAACCTCAACAACCTCAATAATTTTTCCCTACTTATTGGGAAATTGATGAATCAATGTGGATTGATCCTCCACAATCTCAACAACAAATCACTCAAGACCTCAATGGCCTCTATGCATTCTCAAACATGGTGGACTCCCACTTCAAGAGGCCATGAATAGGTAGAAACATGAAGTGATTCAAGTATGTTTAAGCTGTTAAGCATGGCATGGGGTTGCATTTTTGTAAGCTAAAGGATTCCCTTGATGTGCTTCAATTCGAAAGTGAGGTGGATGCACCAGATAATCATGTTTGGATGATGGAGAATGGTGATAAAAAAACATTTACAAAGATTTACACCATCATGACCAACACACTTGAGGTGCCACTTGAAGGTGTATATGGATCTAGGAAGAGTGGCGAACCTATAATTGCAGTGGCAAATCAGTCAGAAGAAGAAGACTATGAACTTTTTGAATATGAACGTAACTCCAGACAAGTCAATAATATTGGGATTTCTGCAGAACGATCCTCTTTTTTTGTGAGTTCCTAAACAATCTTTACTTATCTTCATATTGAAAGAAATATTTCATAGAAAACAAATGTAAGGTAGAACAAGATAATGGATTTTATTAGGGATTTAGTTGACTGAATAGCACATGAGGCTGAGGTAATGGCACGCCGAGAGCTAGTGCAACGCGTATCTAGTTGATCTTGGATTATTCATATTTAATCATCTTATCTCAATTTTCAACTTTGTTAAAGAATATTTCTAATATCTAGATTTTAATTTCACCAAGAGAAAGAGGATCTGAGTTTTTACTATATACAATGATATTGCTCAATTTGGTCTAACGGTTAACGCTTGTCCTCACATCAATATATTATTAAGAAGTATCTTTAGTTAATCCGTAGAAAATATAAAGTAAACTAATAAAAGTATCAAAACAATAATTTTATCATGACAGTACCAGCATTTGAACAATGCCCATTGAGTGGTACTAACTAGCTTGGATATCTCATCTCATTCCTTTTTAACTACTTATATTCAATCATTACTTCACATAAATTCATGTTTTTACACCATCATGGTGCAACATTTCTCAATATAAACTTTTCCTTGAATTCTATAAAGATCTTATTTAACTTAAAAGGGTAACTTTTATTTACAAGTAAGGATTTATATGAGTTGCGTTTTCATTCATTCAAATTTGACAAAAACAATTAAAAAAATTGTAAGTGTGTATGCATGTGCGTTTTAAAGTGATTATGTAATATTTTAAAAGCAAATTTCATAATCTGTTGTGATGAAATAGGCTATGAAAAAGTTTTTGGATGTGCTTTTGCTATTTTAAGTTGTGTTAATCATATAGTAATATGACAAGTTACGCAAGTTGGGTAACGGGTAATAGTGGGGTGAAAGAAAATCAATATAAGTTAAAACCGGGTGACATTTTTAACTCGCTTAATCATTCAAACCATTTGACTTGTGACCCGTTTAGATTTATCTTTCTATATCTGACCCGTTAGAGATAAAAACACAACATAATTCAACCACAAATGGGTGCCATCTCTATATTGGAGTATAAGATCACATGTTCTATAAGACTAAAGTTTTAAGTTATGTACACAATTGACTTACATAGGGTGCAAACCTTCAATGACAAGGATCTTAGGTGGCTTGATGAGCTCTGGAGGGTCCAAAAGAGCACTAACATGTTTATAGATAGGCTTCTCAACTGCAATCCCATCCTTAAGAGCCTTAACTTGTTCATACATAAGATCAAAGATATTGGCTCTTGGATCAAGTGCTGTCACACCTTCCACTTTCCTCCCCGTTCTATCCAACGAATGGTAATCATCCAAACATATAACAATTGTTGTATCACTTATAAGTGTGTTTGAATCAGAATTGCCTTCGTTTGGTGGCTCTGCTGCACCTCCGAACAACCACAAAATACAACCTCTCAACAAACGAATGAACAACTACCACCTCACAATCATGATATACCACAAGAACTTACTCATGGATGTACACATTGTGACAGGACCGCTAGGATTAGTGAGAGAACCCATATAATGGTTCATGAGCTTCAAGATGAAATGAGATTCATTCTCACTCACATCCTTTAGCGTCTCAATGCCCTCTCCCATCCTCCACCATAATAGATTACATTAAGAAGGATGATATAAGTCCAAATATATTAGGACTATCTTAATTTCTCTAGGAATCTTCTTTCTAAGTTATTTTTATTTTGCATTTTCCTTAATCTTCATTATTATTATCTTATTATTGTGACATTAGTCATAATAAAATTTTACATAATGTATGATGTTTTATTATTCTTATGGGATGGTTGTTATCTTAGTTACTTATATTTTATATGGTGAATTAATTCACACACATGTTTTGGATTAATTGTCACTAACCCTTGTTTTGTAGCTTTCAAAATCCATGCATCTCATACTTAGCACCCCAACAAGGGGGTATTGGTCAAGGGGGAGCACACAAGCTCGAGCTCATTTTGCATTTCCACTACGCTTCTTCTTTTTATTTCAACAAAAAGGGGGAGAAAATATTAAACTCAAACTCACACTTTTATACAATTTAAAAGTCTAAAATGAATTTAAAAATGTATAAAAATAAGTTTAAATCTATATTTCTAAAGACTTACACACTTTTATCTCATTGCTTAAAAATAAATTTTATGTTTTGTCCTTAACAAAATGGAGGAGATTGTTAATACAAATATCATCTAAAAACGTTATTTATATTTTACGATATTTGCTATATTTTGTTGCCGACAATAATAAACTTTATTTTAGCAAAGTATAAATTTTGTCAAGGCTTTTATATATAGCTACAAAGTTTGTCCTTAAACACAAATAGATTTTAATATAAGTTAAAAATGGTTTGTACATAAGTAGTTTTCAAGTTATATTAAACAAAATGTCACATTAGGTGTCAAAGTAAAATAAGCATGTTTTACTAATGATACAAATGTGTCTTAAGATAACATAAGTAACCAAACATTTTTTGTAACTCACAAACTAACTAGTTACTTCTTAATTAACATCACTTAGCTAGCTACTATATACATTTTACAAGTTTACTTTGTTAAACTTTTTAATCAAAATGAAGATGCATTTTTACATCATTACATGGATCATGCTACCATAAGATTATCCGAGATATCAAATCTATTAGGATCATAGAGAATATTTTGGAAAGATATGAACTAGATTTGCAAGATTTTGGAAGATCCCATATTAGGGATCGACGAAACATACACTTACATGGACGGAACCAATTTTGGTTCCGTCGGATCCATGGCTTGCTGTGGCATTTTTGGCTATAAATAGCAAGCTAAACTTAGTTGTTTTCACACACTTACATACATAAATATTGTATATTCTCTCTTACTTATCATTCTCTGTATCTAACTCATTCATATTCATCTTTGTGAGCTTCTTAATTAGCAAGAAGATCAAAGCATCATTGAAGACTTATAAGCTCCAACAAAGTGTTGCAAGTCTTGTTTGTTCATCACAAGTTTGTATTGTACTTGTTCATACATCATTGTTTGTACCAAACCATCATAAAATTTCTGTAGTGATCGGTTAGTATTTTAGTCCTCAAAATACTTAGTGTGATGGGAGTGGTTGTGCCCTTGTGAAAGAACTCGACATCTAGCTTTATGTCAGAAATATTGTGTAAGTGACGTGTAAAGGTTTTCTACGGCAAATAAAGGAGCTTGTTGATTTGTGAAGAATACTCTCGAGTTGGAGACTCGAGAGTGGAGTAGGGCAAGGAAAAAGAGTCCTTGTAGACCGAACCACTATAAACTCTTGTGTTGTGATTTGATCATTTCTATCCTTTCTTGCATTATACTTGATGTTATTTTGGTTGATTTCACATAAACATAAAGAAAATAAAAAATGGTAAAACTATTCAACCCCCTTCTAGTTTTCCACACACTCATTTGAGGCACATCACCCTTAGAATCAAGAATTTGTCGAGTTGGCACATCCAATCCTTTGTAAAACAAAATCACTTCCTACATACTGGTTAGATAATGTTGAGGACATCTCAATAAAAGTTCTTTGAATCGTTCCCAAGCTTGGTAAATAGTTTCATCTGGATCTTGCTTAAAGTTATTGATCTCTTTCATCTTTTTAGCAGTATGATGCTCAGAAAATTTTGCTTTAAGAACTTCTTAAGTAGTAATATAACCAACAAGCTCATTCTGTTAGGAATTAGAAAATTCCATAGTGAAGAGTCGGTCACCCCAAATGTTATCTAGCTTAAGTTAGCTCGTAGACTTGTCGTTAGTCACGTTATTTAGTAGTTTATTTATTAGTTTGTAGCGTAATATAGTTTAGTGCAACACCGTGGAGGAAGGACGGGTCTTTACCCACCTGTATCCCCGATCCACAGCCGATAGGAGGTCGTGTGGTTTGTAGTATAAATACCCTTCCATCCATGGAAGGGTGGTGCTTTTCAATCTAATACTCTACATTTTGTGAAGTAACTCTCTGCAAGAAAACACCCAACTCTCTAACTTTCTCTAATGGCTAACATGTATTTTGATCTCCTAAGACCACCCGAATCATCAAACACAATAAATTTAAGATCCTACAATTGGTATCAGAGCCAAGGTTTTTGTGTTTTGATGATTTGTTGTTGCTTTGATACATGTTTCTAAACTGTTTTTTTGTACTGTTTTTATGGTCGAAATTCTCATCTTTTGATAAACAGTTTTCATGGTCAAAACAGATTGGTACTAAGTTTTTAAAAGGCTCGTGTATTGCTTTTGGTCAAATAAGTCTCATGGTTTATCAATAGTTGCATATTTGTATTGTCTCTGTATTTGGTCCAAACTGATAAATCAATATGTAAACTGTTTTGTATTTCCATACCGTGACTTTGGATTGTCTAATGGTCATTTCTGGTTTGTCAAAGTGGTCAAATGGGTCATACAAAGCAGGTCGTATAGCGTAGTTTCGGTTTATTATAAAGGTGGTCTTAAAACATGGTCGAAAACATCACGGATATAGTAAAAGGTCAAATTTTTCTTGTTAGCGATTTGTCTTAATTGCTTTTTATAGCGAGTTAGTTGTAGCGACTTGCCTACTTAAAGACCTAGCGACTTGTTATTTAACAAGTCGTAGCGAGTTAGCTTAGCAACTTGGCTAGCGACTTGGCTAGCGAGTTGGTTAGCGACTTAGGCTAGCGACTTAGGCTAGCAACTTGACAGAATGGATGAAGAATGAGAAGACTTGCAGCTAAGACCATAAACCATTTTCTGACTTCAGTTTCATTTACTTCATCACCCACAAATGTCTTGAAACGATTTGAAATAAAAATATAAAGGAAAATGACTCAGTAAGATGAGGTAGATCACACCAACCCATAATCAAAATAAAAATGCAACAAAGATCCAACTTCTACCTATCCTAACTCTTCATCATTCAACCCACTTCATACGTTATCACCAATACTCCTATCTAACAAAATCGACAATAAAAACCTCAAAAGATCTCAAATTGGTTCGTTGTGTTTTAATCTTTTCAAGATTTTTTTTTTGGAACCATCTTCATCACAGATCTCTACTTAATATCTCATGGATAAATTGATATGAAGAATGACCTCAGATTACTTTTCTCGTGGGTTAAAGACTTTTACTTGTGACCTTCTTCAGGTCCACACCAACACAAGGATAATCATCATTGGTCTATATAATTTTTGATAATATACGAATTCAAGAAATGATTATAACAAGTATGTTTAATCACTTTCTCAGTTCGATTATGACTCTAACAAAATGAACAAATTTAAACCTACCCGTAATTTTTCAATGATTGTGAAGCCATGTCCTATCTTCAAACCAACCTCATGGCGAATCAATGCCTCGAGCCATCCCTATGGCGAGGTCATTATGAACATCAAAGAGAGGAGGGCGGTCGTGTACTTTGATATTTGGGTTTGATGTGATGAAGGTGTAAGCTTCGAGTGGGAGGATGGGGCGATATGTGAGAGTCATATTAAAGACGAGGAGTTTTATTTATCCGGTTCTTGGGTGAGCAAAGTATGTGAGGCGGATCGAATCTTTGTGAATGATTAGGGTTTGGATGAAGTGAGAATGATTAGGAGAATTTGGCTTTAAAGTGAAGTTTTATCAACCGGCCTTCATTGGCGCTCATGAATTGGATTTACTTATTTAATCTTCTTTCTTTCTACCCTTCCGCCAAGATGACTTGTTTGGGCGTTTATAGAGTGTGATAAAGACTTGGCTATTTAGGCACGGTTGTGATTCTTTCTCGGTTTACCCACAATGTAACTATCACTTTGGTGTCTCACGCCCACAACGTATTGAGGATCGTCAAGAGGTTTTGTACATTGGGTACACCGTTTCTTCTTCACAAGGATTAATACAAGTTGAAGTAACAAATCTGGGGAAGTTCACTTCATGATCAAGTTTGACATATTGGGTTTACTTCACCAGGTGGTCACTACAATAGCTGACAGAAGCGTGAATGATGTGTTTACCAAAGTATTTATTGGATGGTTGATGATTTTGTTTATGTTGGTTAGTGAACAGTTGATGAACCGCTGCACGTTCCCCTAAAACAGAGATTCACTGAAACCAAAGTTGTCATTACACATTCAAGTCGACATTGTTTACGGTTTTGTCTTGCTTTTGTAAAATCCCGAAAGAACCTATTTCTCGGTTTAAATCGAGACTTGTAAAATCCGTGACAATGGAAACATCCTAGTAATAGTAAAGTGCATTTCGGATCTATCTTAACGGTTTATTCTTGGTTTTGTAAAATCCCTCGAAAGAAATTATTTCTCGGTTTAAACCATAGAATTGTAAAATCCCGTAATGATGGAACCATCCTGGAGAAAGGAAAGTGTATTTCGGGATCTTTTCTGATGCTGGTGCTACGGTTTCTACTTCGAAGAAGGGATAAAAGGGTGTACTTCATGAATTAGATGTGTGTTTGGATATTCATCTTGGCAGTTTGGTTATTACAAGGTTTTACTGGGTTATGTGCTTTTAACCATGGTCAGGATGAAAACCATTATCATAGTTCACTTAAAACGTCAAAGAAGGCTAGATTTGAGTTTTTAATCAGAAGATGTGACAACGGGGTTAATTCACTATTATTTATTTGAGGTTGAAGTGAAATATCACGGGCATGTGTACTTAGTATCTGAAGGTATCGGGGATGGATGGATGGATGAAGATTCTTCATGATCCTTGTTCGAGCTTATTATAAAAAACGAAGACATGGAAATCTAGTTATTGTTGGGTGACTTTTTGCTTTTCTTTTTTCCACTTGGGGGAATTGGTATCTTATCATCTCAAAATCACTATCACTTTAAGGAGTTACGTTGTAGTGCTCAGTGTCACATTCAATTGTAGATTTTCAAGAGGTGATGTACGTCTTATACTTGATGGTTGGATGGATGAAGAGTATAGACTACTTAGAGATTCCATGGAGGATGAAGTCTTGGCACCGCTCTTTGTTATATATGTGCAAGTTTAAGTCACGAGTTCGGGTTAGTTTACTTCAGGGTCAAATTCATTATATTAGGTTTTCTCCATCAGCTGTCAATACAAAGAGCCTACTGAATGATAATGGGGTTGATTACATGTTTTTTCCAAGAGATTAAAAAGAGAGAGATTATGACGTATGAACACAACAGTTCATGCCTCGTACTCTAAAGAAAAGAAAAGTGTACGTCCCAAATGCGCTTTATCTTCAAAAGAAGAGAAATCTTCTTATGACGTTTGAACACAACAGTTCATGCCTCGTTCTTTAAAGAAAAGAAATGTGTATGCTTGATGCGCTTTATCTTCAAGAAGAAAATCTTCTTATTATGACCATTCTCATCAACATGCTTCATGCTTTTTCCATGCGCTGTCAGTGATCAAGTGAACCGGACTACCGTTGCTAGTACTCTTATTCCACTTGCTCAATATAATAAAGATGGCGACCTTCTGTGCTAATTTTACGGGGGAGAAGTGTGAATAGTCTACATTTGGATGATTTTCACTTGCTTAATCAAGAATGGCATCTCCGTATGCAATTCTTGAGGGGGAGAAGAAGTGTGAATTTACCGCATGGTTGATCGATATCTGAGAATATATGATCATACGGCTCCTAACTCATGTAAGAACCGATCTTCTTCTTATCGGGTCATTTTTACATGATGTTTCTTCTAAGAGCTGTTGGTTGACATCTTCACACAGGCTGATATGATTAAATGACAAAGTGCTTCTTTTGTTTGATGTTGGGTTCGTTGATTTCCTTGATGAACATCTTTCTATTCTTGTTTGATTGGGAGGATTTGATTTAAGGGATTTGCTATTTGTAAGTTAATGGGAATGCATTTGGCGAGTTGAAGATGTTGACTTTCTATTCCCCAATTGGACAATCTTGAAGAAGGTCGAGTCTGATCGGTTCTACATTTTCTACTACATGTTGGAAGACTAAAGGCGAGTTGCATTTAAAGATATAAAGACTTCTTCTTAATTCAATCATTCATTATAAAGATTGTCGGTTTAGGGAGAGCACTAATTGGGGAGAGTGAAAAGTCGATTTAATCCCAATTAGACTTGCTCACATTATTCTTGACAAGTTGATTCTCAACAAATTTCAATATATTTGTGCTAATGGTATTCTTCTACAAAATTTCAAGTATTTGGGCTTACAATGTGTTGTTAATTACTTCTAAGTATCAAAACTAAGCAAGGGTTAAGGAGACACGATTCTAAGCGAGTAAAATTGATGAACTTAATACTTCTAAGTGATTGAAGAAATCCCGGAAGACATATCATATTACCGCAGAGAAACTCAAGGTTTGACTCATGGCGTTTAGTGTTCTTATTCCAACTATGTGGGGAAGAGATGGAAAAGTTAGTTTCAAAGATGAAAGAGGTACACAAGTGTGTGATGATTTTGATGTTATCACAATCATCGGGGAGAGATTGTGTACATTGGGGATGCTCAATTTGTTTTACTTGAGGGCTTAATCGGTGATTCAAAGATATAATCACTTATTCCGGAGTGGACATCCGCAGAGATTGTCCTTCGCAGAGATAATCGATGATTCGCCCGCTTCTTCAATGTTATCGGTTATTCGCTCTTTGGGCATTCGGCTTCGGGTTCTTGAGCTTCATACACTTTCTTGATGGGAGAGAAAAGTATACATCGGGGTTATTCTTTGGCTATTGGACTTAATCTGCTACTTTGATGGTATAAGTTTCTTCATTCTTCTCATATGTGTATTCGGGAGAGTTCATGAGCTCTAGTCTAAGAGACCGACCGCATCAATTCAACTACTTGGGGAAGTTGTCTCGTGACACCTTTTGGAATGGATCGCTTGACTTGATGGAAAAGGAATTTGAGAAGAGTTATTTAAGCGTGGGATGAAACGTTGTTGTTCTTCTATTGGATGATATAACCCGAACGATGAATCACGGTGATTATTCTTAAAAGGAGCAACAAGTTCGATGATAATGGTGTGCTTCTTTGTGCACTGCTAAGAGAAGCTTGAAAGAAAGCTTTGAATCGCTCATCTAAAGGATTTTCGGTTTGGGGGAAGCGCCAAAGTCTCACTTTCAGATGGTTTAATTTCTTTATTCAATGCAAGAGCCTCGGAAGCTTTGGTGGTGAAAGTTTTAGGGATGATGACTTCTATCTTCTACAACGGGGCTGCTCGATATCCTTATCTCGGTACTCGTATCATCATCTTCTAAAACTATATCATCTACTCTATCTGTGTATATATCTATCAAAAAGCAAAATACAAAAATATAAAACCAACAAAAAGAAAATAGAAAAATATAAAACCTTCAAAAACCCATAAAAATTAGAAAATTTGAAAAATACCAAAAATATTGTTTTTCAAAGACATGCCTTCTGATATCGATAACATCTGCGGTCTTACAAATGTCATTCAATAATGGCACGGGATCATAGATGAAGTTCGAGCAGGAGGTGTAAATATTCTTTTTCCAAAACATGTCTCAAAACAATGGCTTGCGCTTATTTCGCATCAGATCAGAACCCTTGCGCTTAAAACCATGGTTTGCTATTATTTCAGATAGCAACCTGCTCTTTAAAGGAAGGAAAGTGCTGCGCTAATCAAATTTTCAAATATTTCGAGCACTTATCCTAAAAACTAAATGAGGAAAGTATGTCGAAGGACTGCTGTTCCTACTCAAATATTTTTCCTTCTAAAATTCTTCAGAAAAATATTTGTTTTAACAAAATTGTGGTAATTGAGTTACTTGCAAATTAATCGCCGTTTTCTTTGTAAAATTGAAAACTCAATCAATGATTTCAGCGCTTTTAAACTTTTCATAAAATGAGTCATTGATTGAGGGGGAGAATGTTTTCAAATTTATATCATCTAACGGACTTTCTTAATTATCCTACATGCTTAATTAAAAATGATATTTGCCTATGTCGAAGGACTAGGAATTTAGGATATGATCGTTAGGATTAGATGATTAGAGTTTGATGAACACATAATTCCCATGCCTTTATATGATCTGATTGATATGTTGGATTGACTTATATTAGTCGATTGCTGTTTGGGTGATGTCGACCACCATATATCTGTATGTGTGTTCACTAACGTATGCAGGTATATTGGTATAAAAGAATGTTCCCGATCCGGATCCCACAAATGAAGTTGATTGGATGCCGAAAGGAAAGGGTAACTATATCTTGGGTTGACAAATGAAGAAACGGAGCTTAATTGGACTTCTATGGAGAGTTGGCATGGAAAAATGCAACGTAAGAGGTCTCACTGCATCAGCAGATGGTTTTCTTCTAAGTGATTGAAGAAACGGAGCTTAATTTGACCTCAGTTGCCATTAAAATGCAATGTAAGAAGTCTCACTGCATCTGCAGATGGTTTTTCTTCCAAGCCCTATAGCAACAACATAAGATTCTCAACCACCTAATGTATCTTTGTGCAGGATACCATTTTTAAACAATTTTGAAAAATTTGATTAAATTGTTTTGAAAATGGAAAAATATTGTTTTAAAAATAAATTGGACTAAAATTTGAAAATCACCAGACTTCATTTTATCAAAACTGAAGTCACTCAATCATCGACTACGGTCATCGATTGAGGGGGAGAGTGATTTATATTAAAATATTTTCAAACGATATTTCTTCCTAAAAGTCCGGTTTGTACAACATAAGTGGTGATCTAAAGATTTAATGTTATGTCATGGTATGATTTTCTTTAAAACTCAAAGATCTTTCAAAATGAAATTTTTTCTGTTCTTGTTTGATTGTGAAATTATTTTATTTTACTTAAAGATCTTCTAAAACTGTCCTACCTGACACTAACAATCTTTAACGTCTTAAATTGATCCTCTTCAGTCATTTTTCAAAAGTAAATCATGCCACGTCTTTCCCCTAAAATTTTCTAAATAATTTAAATCAATTGGGATCACAAATCTCAAGAGGTTTGAAATTTTTGATCGGGGAGAGATCGTGATTTAAATCTCAAATCGGTTTTAAAGGAATGATTGTTTCAAAGCACTCATTCCTTCATGTGTCAAACGATTTCAAATACATTATGCACATGATTGTGGAGGAGCATTTAACCTAAAACCGAAGAGAACTTAAACCAGGCATTTTATCCCATGTTTTCTAAACCTTATTAAATCACTTGGGATCAAAAATCTCAAAGGGTTTGATATTTTTATCGGGGAGAATTTGTGATTTAATATGAAATTTGATAAAGGTAATCATTTTGATTCAATGTGCAGGCTCTCTAATATGTGCTAAACTCTTTCATATATTGATGCACATATTGAGGGGTTTTCAATGGTTTCTTAATGGCTTGTGTGATCGTAAATGTGCTTCAAAAGAACTCTTTCCTCTATGTGATAAAATGATTTCAAATATCCTATGCACATATTGAGGGGGAGAAGTTACCAAAGAAAATCAAATGGTTTTTTCCATGGAAATTGTGATCAAGAATTTATTTCAAAGAACTCTTGCCTCCATGTGCTAAACAATTTCAAAATCATATGCACATGTTGAGGGGGAGCATTTCTAAATGATCAAAACTATTAAGGTACAAAATGCTTTGATTTTATATCACAAGTACCTTGATTGATTTTCCAAATGATTTTTCAATTGGTTTCGAGAAGGAATGAACAATACCAAAAGACCGACCAATTTACTTTATGCATGGTGTTATAAGGATGGTTAGGTTAGGTATTAGTTCCCAAGATCCCGCCAGAGCGGAGGGATCTACCGAGGACAATCCACTAGATAGTGTAGAAGTCCTTAGGTATGATGAAAAAGGAGAAAATGAGAATATGGGAAGAGTGCCGACTGAGATAGAGCTAAAACTGGAATACACCCAACAAGGTTCTAGTAATAAAGTCTCGGTAAGCACTGAAGGGGTTGAAGAATGAAAAAAAAAAATGAATGTGAAAAAGGGTGAAAAGAAATAGCCCTCCAATAATTCAACCTTAGGGCAGAAATTGGGTTCAATACATATGCTACATGTTGTTACTAAGGTAACATTGGTATTGAAGACAAGACGTCATGGACCCAGTGACGCACTGCACTAAACTTCCCAAGCTACTCAAGTTCCTCTTAAAAGGGCTTGTTTCATTCTCACGGGAAACCTACATAATCTATCGACTTTCTCCTAGAGATTGTTGATATTGAAGAAGGAGACCCTCTCCCTAGTCTCCGGCATAGGAACCAAATGTGCACTATTGAGTCTAGAGCCAAGAGATCATCCACAATATCTCATTAGGACACAAAGTTAATGAAGACTTGCTGTTTCACACAATGTGGAAAGTTAGAATATATTGAGAGTCCTACGCACTATCCTTGTGGTATTGCCAAAAAATCGAGTGATATGTAAATATTCACGATGAAGATGGAAATCCTTCTAGAGCCAACATCAAACAAGCTCTTGGTGGGTGACATGTGAGATCTTGCAAAAGATCAAGCTTGTGACAACCGGATAGAAACAATGGGCGATTCATTCTTGAATCAACCTTGGTCCAGGAAATGTATTGACGAATACTTTTAGAAAAACCGTTCGATGTGCAAATCTTCTTTTCTCTAGCACATCGAATGTGTATTCATATTTCAAACACAAAAAGTATCTCTGATTGAAAAAATACTTTTGGAAAAACCGTTCGATGTGTGAATCTCTTCTTTTCTCTAGCACATCGAATGTGTACTCTTTTCAAATACAAAAAGTATTTATGATTGAAAATTGATCTTTCTCATAAAACCTTCGTCGTATTGCAAAACTCTTTCTTCTAAGCAATACACGATTGTTTTCAAACCAAGTTTTCATCAATCAGTGAATCTCAATTTGCTGGTTCACTCACTCCGTGTTGTCTTCTTTGAGACATTCCGATTTGAGAACAGCTAGAACAGCTGCGAAACCCTGTCAAGGAGATTCTTCAGAATTCTACCGATCACAGCGGTACTTGTCTCGATCAACGGGAACCGTGGGCATGTACCTCAATTCAACGAAGTGATCAAAGACACTTTCGTGTGCTTTATTGTTAATTGTTGTTTGCGGTACATTTGGACGGTTGCGGTGATCGTAATTGAGGAGTCAATCCAAAGCCACATGCTCACAAAGATCTACACTTAATTGAAGAAATCATGACTGGTGCATATCTACGTAACCCGGCTCGATATTTTTATACTATGCTTCGCTACTGCTGCGCAAATATCTTGAACCAGTAAAAGCATCCGCTACTCTGATGAAAAGATGTCATGATCCAAAAGTGTTAGCATGTCAGTCCGAAAGTCACAACAACACATGATGGCAACACATAAAGGGTGATCCAGAGATTTACTGTGGCTGATGATCTCAATGAAAGCTCGAAGATCATCAAAGATGTGGATCAGTTAAAGGCCTCCACTAAAAGTACAAATCAATGCGGACTTTAAAGAATCGCTACTAAAGCACAAAGATTGCGGAATTGAAGAATTGAAGTCTACGAGCTCAAGAACAAAGTCAAGAATAGAATGCTAGGATGCAAAATGTATTTCATGGGGTGACCTCCCTTAGGGGGAGATTGTTAGGAATTGGAAATTCCATGTTAAAGTGTCGGTCACCCCAATTATGGTCTAGCATATGTTAGCTCGTAGAATTGTAGTTATTTACGTTGTTTAGTAGTATATTAGTTAGTTTGTAGCGTAGAATAGTTTAGTGTTACCCAGGAAGGACGTATGCCCACGATCCACGATCCACGTCCGACAGGAGGACGTATAAGTTGTAGTATAAATACCCTTCCATCCATGGAAGGGTGGTGCTTTTCAATCTAAGCTTTCATAATTTGTGCTACAAGTCTCTTCCAAGAAAACACCCATCTCTACTTTCTCTCTAAAATGGCTATCATGTATTTCCATCATCCAAGACCACCCGAATCATCAAACACAATAATATTATCGATCCTACACAGTGATGACAATATCTCATGAATCCTAAACTCCTCACCGCCTACTTACATAAGACAAACCAAGGATATGAAGACCAAGAATGAGCGGGATAAGGCGGGATAAGTTTGAATCGATATAAGGCGTAGTCCTTATCACCAAAGGCAACTTTCCTGAATGGAAAACTATCGTGCTCGGTGTCATCACCGACTTTCGGAAAACAACCTTGTCTCTTACTTAATATAGTCTTTCAAACATAGACAAAATACATCGATATTTTGTCTTCATTTTGTCGGTTTGTCACTTAGGAAAGAGTTAAAACTCATACTTGTATAAATAGCATAAGAGATGGAGTGAAAGATTCAAGCTTGTGAATTGTAAAACACACACACACTCATTCTTTAACCATCTCCTCCAAATACAACTCGATAGGAGATAGCTCGAAGGTTCCATAGTAGTTGTGTTCAAACTCACATTTGAACTTAGTGAGGAGTACCAACCCTTGTCATTTCAATTCCAAGTACTATTCCAAAGTACTTGGGTAATGTATTCTTTTGATTGATTTCTAATAAAGAATATTATGTTGAAAATTTATCGATGTGTTTTGCTTACATCTTACTTCACCATTGATTCACTATTATCTGCTTTTTTAATACTTAAATGCTTTTTATGATAGTGAATAGGAACAACAGCCAAAAACTTTAGATTCGATCGTATGTGAATTGTATGGATGAATAGAAAGTGTGGAAAACTAGAAGGGGGGTTGAATAGTTTTGCCGATTTTAAATTAGTTTCAAAACTTTAAATTCGATATTATGTGAAATCGTATGGATGAAGAGAAAGTATAGATCTAATGATAATGCAAGTAAATAAAGTAAAGTAAGGGATAGAAATGACACAACCGATTTATAGTAGTTCGCTACAAGGACACCTTCCTTGCCCTACTCTACTCCCCGAGTCACCTACTCAAGAGTTCAAGCACTATGTCAACAAACTCCTTCAACTTGGCGGAGAAGCCTTCACAACGTTGCTTAAACCTTTTCTAGTACAAAGCTAAATACCGAATCCGTAACACGGAGCACCAAACCAACACGACTATTACACAAAAACTATGTGAAATATCGAGTACAAAATCTTTGCTACTGAAATCTTGTGGAGGAACAAATCAATCAAGGACCCTTGCTTGGATGACTTGTAGAATGCTCGTGATCTCGCTTTAGAAGGCCTATATGAGAATCACTAAAAAGAAAGAAGAACAACTCTCTAGATCAAGTGATCTTTTGTTAGAAGAGAGTAAGAGTATATGAGAGATTTAGGAAGAAGAGGGGTGAAGAGAAATGAAGAAATGGCTCTCTATTTATAGGTAAAACTTGCCACTGTTCCTCGGATCCCACGGATCCCTCCCTTAAGGGATCCGTCTAGTGTAAACCTAGGGATCCGTGGGACGCTCCTCTTTGCCCATGGGTTTTTGGTTATGGGTCATGGGTCATGGGTTACGGGTTGGTCCATGGGTATTTCATTAGATACTATGTATCTAATAGATGCAATGCATCTAGTCAAATAGGTATGGGTCAATACCATGGGTTATGGATATGATCCATGGGTTGTGATTTTTACCCATCCTAATAAACTATTACAACAAATGATTTATTACAACAATTTGTATTAAGTGACTATATGTAAATGCTTTACAAAAATAACATGTATCCTTATAATTTTACTTATGATAACGTTATATTTGTTATCAACAAAACTCAAAGATATCGCTCAATATTAATAAACCCTTTTACGGTTTATTTGTATTAACAATCTCCCCTTTTGTTGATGACAAAACATAATGTTATGATGAGTAAAACTTAAGAATGGATGTATGTTTTGAAAGCCTAAGTTTTACTTCTTCTCCCCATTTTTGTCGAAACAAAAAGTTAACCCAACGAAGAAATAAAATGTGGAAAAATAGTCCACTTATCGCTTACTCCCCCTTGACGGTAGCTCCCCCTAGTTTGGGGCATCAAGTGAAGAAGAAAAATAAAAAAATCCTACAAATAAAAGGTTAGTAGTAACATGCATAAATAATCTTGTGATTGACGAGAATCAAGATTGGGAGCCAAGGTATGTAAACAAGGCCTTGTAATAAAACAACAAAATGTAGTGGTATTTATGCCACATACAAGCATGTAAAAGTAAGAACAAGACTTGTTCTTGAAAATGACTCAAAAGAAAAAAAATACTAAAGATAGAAAATAGTAATAATGATTCCTTCCATGCTTGCATAAGGTTATGGATGGAGGTTTTGATGAGTAATGGTATTGATGCGATCAAGAATGAGGTTGAGTATGAATCGCATATCTTCCCTAATTTCTATTGCAATATCCCTAGTGGATTGGCAATGTTCACAATGTAAGTGATGTGGGTAATGAGTGCGGAAGTTTTCCGAACGACTTTGATTTGTGAGATTCGGAAGATGTGGTGGAAAAATAGGAAAATACGGATCAAAGTCCGAATGTTTGGAAGTGGTGGTGGAAAAGAACCTAGATGTTCTTGTAGCTCAATGAGAGCTAAGGGTGGTGAGGTTTCAAGGTCTTTGAAAATTATGTTTGGAGAATTAGGAGGTGTCAAAAAGGCTATTTATTTTTGTTTTAGTTGTTTAGATCTTGTTGGAGTCTTAAGGAGTTTCAAAAGAGTGACTTTAGGTGGTGAGTTGATGGGTGATGAAGTTGGTGTACTTGTTGGTGATGAAGGAGGTGCTATAATGGAAGCATCTTGTGGTGAGTTAGTGGTTGGTGATGATCCATTCGATGATGGTTTTGCTAAGCAACAAGGCCGGATGCTAATCCGTGCGGATATCCTAGATTTTGATTGTGGTATTTTGGAAGGCGGGAGGACAAAATTTTGGATTTCTTGAAATGGATTGTTTGCATTAGGTGATTCATCTAAGTTGGAAGATCTTTTGGAAGACATGGTGGTGTTTGTTTGTGAGTATGAGATGAATAGCAAGCAATGTTGGGAATCCTACTTATATAAAAAAAATTGCATTGCAATGAATGCTTGACCCAAAATGTGGATTAAAATCTAATGATTAGATATGAATTTAAGGCATGTGATCATGAGAAAACAAGCATTAAATCACATACTCCAAAAAAAAGTAAATGATGAAAATATTGAATCCAAAGTTAGAAATAAAACTAGCTTCTCACGATCTCACGGATCCTACGGATCCTTCCCTCGAGGATCCGTCCAAAATTTTCATTAAGGTTGGGATCCGTTGGTATGATTTGTGATTCGGATTTGACTCAAAATTTTCCTTTTGGAAACATTTGTGCCTAGTATGTGCCTATATGCAAACTATTTTCCATTGCGGTTATCTCGACTCGTAAAAGAAGAGAAAATAAACTAGAAGTGAAAAGACATACTATTATGTGAGATAACCCGAGTGCTCCTAATTCATTGTTGCTTAAATGAATGTACCCGAAAACACATATTAGTTATGTGTCCTCTTTAGCATTCAAAAGACATGAGATGCAATGAAAACGGGTTTTACTTTGTATTAATAATGAAAAGCAATTTGTCCTAGACGTGAGAAATTGCTTTTGTGAAAGTGATACGGAAGAGGTATCATTTTAGAAAACATTTTGAAAAGAGATTTCTATGTGTGATAAATTGTTTATCCTTTGAAAAGAAGATGTGTATGTAATTATGTGTTTGCAACTTGTACTTATTTTGAAAGAAAATAAGAAAAACTATGAGTTATAAGTGAAAAACTTATCTTGGGTTTTGAAAATTCTCGTATTGCTTGTGAGTTGTGTGTGAAATAGAGATCCTAGACTCGTAAAGAAGAAGGCTAGTGTTTACATACCTTGTAGAGTTTAAAAGCAAATTACGACGATTGTTCTATGAGACCAAGACCAAGACGAAGTAGGTTGAATTGTTCCTCTTCAACGGTTTGGTGAGGACGTCGGCTATGTTGTCTTCGGACGCTACCTTCTCAATAGAGATGTTCCCCTTTTGAACATTGTCTCTTAAGAAGTGATAACGAATCTCTATATGCTTTGTGCGAGAATGTAATATCGGATTCTTGCTTAAGTCAATGGCACCTTTGTTGTCACATAGAATGGCTATGTCACTTAGGTGAATGTCGTAGTCAACTAACACTTGTTTCATCCATAGTGCTTGTTGGCATGCTTTGCCGGTGGAGACATATTCGGCTTTGGTTGTTGATATTGCTAATGCCATTTGTTTCTTAGAAAACCAAGATGTTAAACAACATCCCATTAAAGTACATACCCCACTTGTACTTTTTCGGTCAACATAATCACCTGCATGGTCAGAATCTGCATATACAATTGTTTCTACTCCCGCACCTTAGGATACCATAATCCTAATTGAGTCGCACCCTTAATGTATCTAAATATCCTTTTACGGCTTCTAGATGTGATGTTTTAGGATCTTCTTGAAACCTAGCACATAGACAAACACTAAACATGATATCCGGCCTACTAGCCGTGAGGTAGAAGACTACCAATCATGCCACGATATTTTGTGTTATCAACGGATTCACCGTCTTCATATTTTGTAAGTTTAGTGTCGGATGACATTGGTGTCCTAATTGGTTTGACTCTTCTAAACCGAATTTCTTTAACATCTCCTTTATGTATTTTGATTGATTAAAGAAGATACCATCTTCTACTTGTTTGATTTGTAGACCAAGAAAGAAACTAAGTTCTTCCATCATACTCATCTCGAACTCGTCATGCATGATTTTAGAGAAATCATCACACATGTCTTGACAAGTAGATCCGAATATAATATCATCTACATATATTTGAACAATGATTATATGTGACTTCTTTTCTTAGTAAAAAGTGTGTTATCAACTAACCCCATGGTGTAGTTGTGTTTGACTAATAATGACTTGAGTCTATCGTACCAAGCTTTTGGAGCTTGTTTAAGACCGTTAAGGGCTTTCTTTAGCTTATACACATGTTTAGGTTTTTCAAAATCGATGAAGCCCGGAGGTTGAGCTACATATACTTCTTCATTAATAAAACCATTTAGAAAAGCACTTTTGACATCCATTTGATAAAGCTTAAGATCATTAGCACAAGCATAAGCAAGAAGTATTCTTATAGACTCTAATCTAGCCACGGGGCTTAGGTCTCATCAAAGTCTATTCCTTCTTGTTGATTATACCTAGCTTTGTTTTCTAGACACTACACCGTTTGCATCTAACTTGTTTTTATAAACCCATTTGGTTCCTATTATGGTTTGATTACTAGGTGGAGGAGCAAGTGTCCAAACATCATTAGAAACAAATTGATTTAACTCTTCTTGCATGGCCATTACCCAACTTTCATCTTTTAAGGCTTCTTGTGTATTCTTAGGTTCTATGGTTGAAACAAAACAAAATAGGCTACATTGGTTTTGGACTTGAGACCTTAAGGTTCTTTCATTTAACTTTCCTATGACCTTATCTACGGGTGATCTTTGGACTCTTTAATATTTATGAGTTCACAAACATAAGAGATTTAAAACTCTTTGCTAGTTCAAGATATTTTTCAAAACCCTAAAATCTTTAAATGGAAATGGCTAGAACACAATCTCTTCACTTTGCGTCTGGAGGGATCTCAGTGTTGAATTTAAAACAAACAATGTTATAGGCAATTTTAAATACCCCCAAATGTCCCAAATAAGGACATGATGAAATTTGTATTCAACTCGCCATATCTATTTTGTACCAAAACCTCCTCGGGGAGTTTTGGGCTAAGATGGCCTATGACCCGACACCTCTACTAATGAGACAGACCTCGACCACTCGAGTATCTCATTAAGTTCGGTCTTTTAACGGGAACAACAACATGTTATAAAACTTTTGTTGACAACTCAGAGTCTATGTTGCCCATCCCGAACCCTCCACGAAGGATGCGTTAAAACAAATTGTTTTGGATCCAAAATTTATGGACGTAACCCTAGTCACCAAGAAGAAAACATTTGCTACCAAAGACTCTAAAGTGATCTAACATAGGCTTTTTGCCTCAAGTAACTTGTATGGAGTTTTACCTAAAATGGTCTAATTAAGACTCGATGGTGCGTTGAAGTATCAACGGCATTGCAACAAAACTTTTGAGGTATGGATTGCTCATTTCGCATTGTGTGACTCATTTCTTGTAGGGTTCTATTCTTTCTTTCAACTTCCCATTCGATTGTGGAGTGCGAGGAGCCGAGAAGTTGTGAGTAATACCATTAGCATCACAAAAGGCTCCAAATTGCACTTCATTATCGAATTCCCTACCATGATCCGCTCTAATAGACACTATAGGACTTCCTAGTTGTGTTTGGATTTAGTCCATGTGTACCTAGAGTAATCATCCACTATGACTAAAGTGTAGTAGTTGCCTCCATAATTTTGGATAGCGGATGGACCAAATAAATCCATTTGTAGTAATTCCAGACACTTAGTTGTAGACACCATGTTTTTAGCTTTGTGACTAGAATGAACTAGTTTTCCTACATTACAAGCATCACAAAAGTGATGTTCATATTTTAACTTAGGTAGATCTCTTACTAGATCTTTCGATGATAGCGATTGAAGAAGTCGCTTATTGGCATGACCCAATCTTCGATGCCATAAGGTCGAAGTATCATCCATAGAGGTAAGACAAAGTTTGTCTTTAGGTTCATTACTAATTTTAATGACATAGACTCCATGTTTCCTAATTCCTCTTCCTATGGTTATGCCATTTTTAATATCTTACTACCGGTTTCGTAAAAGTACATTGCACTTTTATCACATATTTGTCCTATACTTAAGAGGCTAAAGTTTAGGTTTTCTACGTGATACACATCGTTAATGGTTAGAGATTTGTTAGAAATCGTACCTTACCGATGATTTTACTTTTGCTATTTCCAAACACCACATTTCCTCCATTGAAGGATTCATATGTGGAGAATAGATCTTTATTGTCGGTCATGTGCCTCGTGCACCCGCTATCCTTGACCCATTCATCTGGATCTAGGTCGACCTTTAAGCACACCTAAGAAAGCAATTAACTCAAAAGTTTGGTCCCCATTTGTTCATGGGTCCATTAGTGTTAAACATTCCATTCATGTTAGACATGTATGGATAAGGTGAATATGCATTCCATGGTGCAAAGTTTTGAAAAGAAAAGCCATTTTGCATATTTGGGTTCCATCCCATTTGATGGTTACTTCTCGGTAAACATTATTAGGTCTCCTAGATGTGTTAGGTTTTGAAAAGATGGAGCTTTTTTTCTTGCAAAATAGGATTATATTTTGGGGTGGTTGTCTAGTGGTAATATGAGTTGGTTTCTTCTTATTAACAATAACAAAATCGCCTCTAGAGGAAGAGGTTATGTTATTACCATCGTTTGATTCAAAGCAGATGCACATCCCCGGTCACACACTAGTCGGTTCCTTTTGTGGGATCCTTGGGATCCGCCACAACAATGGCCTATTTTTCTATAGCTTTTACGAATTGTGTTTCTTTGTTTTCACTAGTTGACGCATCAAGTTACTGAATACCTAAACCTTTTTGGTTGTTTCCAGTTTTAACACTATCTAGTATCATATCTAAAGTATTAGTACTCATTCTAGCAATCTTAGAATCTAGTCGATCAACTAGTGTTTGAATTTGAACGCAAAGTTCACACTCGCCACTTGCTATTTTACCCTTTTCTAGACGTTTCAATTTTTCTTTTAACTCTATGACTTCCTTATCTAAACGTTGGTTTTGATTTTTCAAAAACTTGTTTTTGTTAATTACTTTTAAGCTAATTTTGCAAAGTTTATCGTATTCATTATGCAATGAGTCATCATCTAATGATGAGCTACTATAGTATTCGTGACATACCTCGTCATTTGCCATGAGACAAATTTCTTCGTCCTCCTCCTCGCTCATTCCCCACGAGCCGCTCACGAATGCCTTTTGATCATCCCGTTTGGGACACTTACTAATAAAGTGGTTTGGGTCCCCACATTTAAAGCAAGCACGATCATCCCTTGGCTTCTCGTCCTCTTTGTTTTTCCGGAATCCTTTCTTGTCGTCATACGGTTGTTTGACGTATCTTCCCTTCCTTCTAAAGAGCTTTTTAAAGTCCCTTACCGCAATGGCATACTCCTCGTCATCACTATCCGAAGAGGAGTTCTCTTCATCACTTGAGACCTTCTTGGCTTTGAAGGCAAGAGATTTGTGTTTCTCTTTCAATTTTGAGGCTTCAGAATCCTTAGCAAGGACAAGCTCATAGACCTTTAAGTTGCCTATGAGTTCATCAAGGGTGAGGATTGTCAAATCTTTGACTCTTCGATTGCCATCACCTTAGATCTCCACTTGGATGGAAGTGCCTTAGATATTTCCTAACATGGTTATGGCTAGAAAAGATTCATCAAGTGCTTGTAAAGATGTAATTATAGTATTAAAGTTAGCAAAAGAATGATCTATAGTTTCCTCATCCGATATTGAAAATTGTTCATATTGTTGAACAAATAAATCAATTTTATTATTTTTAACTTGTTGATTACCTTGATGAGTTACAACTAAAGAATTCCAAATTTCTTTAGAGGTTTTGAGCATAGAAATTCTTTCGAATTCCTTTTTGGGTAAAGCATTATATAAAACCATTTTAGTATCACTATTTTTGGAAAGCTTTTCTTAATGTCATCGGTTAGTTTATCATGAGGTATGTTAACTAAATTTCCTTTTTCATCTTTTGTTGTAGCTACAAAATCGCCTTCAACAATGATGTACCAAAGATCAATATCTTTAGACTTCACATACGTTTCGAATCTATTTTTCCAATATATAAAACCATTAATTTCAAGTAGTGGTGGTCGTTGCATAGATTGCCCTTCCTTGTAGTTTTCAGAACCCATAGTGATCGAATTTTTTTTAAAATACGGTTTACTTTAAAACTTTTATAAACTTAGCTCTTGATGCCAATTGTGGAAAACTAGAAGGGGGTTGAATAGTTTTGCCAATTTTAAATTAGTTTCGTATGGATGAAGATGATGGATCCGATTTATAGTGGTTCGGCTACACACCTTCCTTGTGTCAATGATATTTTGTATGATATTATTAAGCACGCGAATTTACTTAGTAATACTTAGAAGATGAATTATATGATGTAATGTATGTAAACACAAATTAAACACAAAACTTAAGCTCCAATATTATTGATGAATAATACGAGTGATCTTAGCTTATCACTAGGGTTACACCTTGAAGCCTTTGTGAGTAATACGAGGTAAATTAGACAAGTACCTAAGACAATGACCTAGGACCTCCTTTTATACAACAAGGAGTCCTTTACAAGATAAGTATAAAGCTAACATAATAGAATATACACAAGATCTATTCTATACTTATCTAGACGCGCTTAACTAAACATAAACCGATAGCAGTGGTAACAAAGTATCGGCAAGTGGGAATACGCTTCCACCGCTAGTGTTAATTCAAGCAAGTAAACCACAACTATCCGTGGTAACGGATTATTCCCAACAATCCTCCCTAAACTTATGATTTCTCCGCAAATCAATAAGTTTCTTCAATATGCATTATCTTCAAGGATTTGGGAATTCAACCAAACACTTCACTTCTTCCTTAACTTCTGAATAGCTCTTGAACATTGATCTTGAAGCCTTTGTAACAATGCTCGACCTTCTCATTATCTTCATGAACTCTTATTGGTAAGCATAACATTATCGTAAGAGCTCCAACTCGAGTGGATATTCTTTTCAAAGAAGCATGAAAAGTCTTCCATTAGTCAGAGACATGATGAACTTCACATGAATCATAGTAAAACCATTTAGTACCAAAACATGTGAATAAGGTTTTCCAAAAGTCATCATCAACATTTGGTTCATAGAGCCTTCTAAGATTCACCCATAACGCATCTCCTTAGTATCTTTGAGATCTTGAGCATTAAACCTTTCTTGAACTAACCTCCATAATGTATTAAGGTCATCTCTCAAAAAGCTTTAATAAGATCTTCAAATGTCATGAATGATGAAGTTTCACCTCCCACCTTTGTGATCTTCCATGATGGAGCAAAATTGCTAGCAAAGTGAAAACTTCCCAATCAATAATAGGATGTCGAACTTGCAAGTGGTTCCGATAAAAATCTCTTTCTTCAATCACAATCATTCCAACAATTGATCTTCAAGTGAATTTCTCAAGAGGAATTTCCTTCTCAAGAGACATTGTTTGATCTTCATCAACCTTAGTCTTCTTAATGCTTGAGAATCACTTACTTTGGCCTTTCTTCAATCTAGGAAATCTTCTTGCTTCTTCTTCGAGCCCATTGCAATAAAATCTTTATCTTGTTTTTGAGTTCGTAGTAAGCCTTTTCAACTTGATCATCGACATTCCTTTGAATTGATGCATCTTCCAACCACCAACATGACAACAATAAGTTTTCATATATGAAAGGATTTGTCTCTTGGTAGGTTGTCTTGATTTCTTTTGACCCTTTTGACCGTACTAATCACATCTTCAAGTGCTTGATTGTTCTTCATTTGAATGAAATCCTTCAACCGAGCGCTTCTTTGTTCCTCGCTTAAGGATGCATCACCTACTGTGTCAATTGCCTTTTTCTTGATTTCGCATTATTAGCAATCAAGAATTCAATATCTTCTTCAAGAGGAACATAACTAAACTCGAGTCTTTTCTCTAAGAACCGTAGGTTGAATAAAGGAAAGTGGATCTTCTTCCATTCTATCCAATCTTTTAGCTTCCATAAAGCTTGCAACTTCCAATTCTTCAAGCTTTTTCTTTTCACCATTTGTTCTTCGAGATCTTTACAAAGAATTTCTCTATCAAGAACAATATGTGCTTGTCTTTTCTTTAAAATCTTTCTTCCAGTTTGCTTTACATCTTCCATAACTACTTTACCCTTGTCTTTCTTCAATTTATCAAATTCTTCACTTGTAGTTGCAAAAGTTGTTTGCTCTGCAGTGGAAATAAAATCGATGATAAAATCATTGCGCTTGAAAATGTCTTGATCTTCAAGTTGCTCTCCATGAGTTTCAGCTTCCTTTGCTCCTTTACTTGTATCTCCTTCATCTTCAAAATCAATTGTCCTCCCTCGTCAAGACTGCTTTCCTCCCCTGTTTGGGAGAATTTCCCAAATCATGATCAGTTGAATCACCATCAGTAGGTGAGGATGAAGATGAAATCACCAGCTTTGCAGACCTCTTGTGCTTGTTCAACCCTTGTATCTCTTCCTTTAAGGCCTGAATCTCTTCCTTTAAATGTTTAACATCCTTGGCATGTTGCTTCTTGACATATGCCAAATCCTTCTGTAGAGATTCAACATGCTTGGCTAATTTTGTACACATAACCATCAATTCCAATTGGTTCCCACTGCCCTCATCACTTCCAACTGTGTTACCTGTTAGGAGAGGTGAATCATGGGGCAAAGGTTCAGATTCCTCCCTAGTTGGACTAGGTTGAAGTCTAAAACCACCACTGCTTGTTCCTAGACCATAAGGTTCAGAAACTTGTTGTGTTGTCATGAGAGGAGTTGACTGTTTAGGCCTTCTCTCATAGGTTCTTGAAATCGGTGGGTATAATCAATGTTTGGAACATTAATTATGGGTGTGTTTTGTTCATTGTAATTTTAGCAAGCATTTGGGGTAGAGAGGTGTAAAATCATATTGCCATCTTTGTTCAAATTTTGAAAACTTTAGGCTTTAGGCAACCGATTTGATAAACATTTGTGTGGGGTTGCGCTTGAAACTCATTTAGCAATCGCTTGCACAAACCTTGGATACATTAAAATTTGGTTTTACTCAGTACATTGCCTTTCATACTTGTAAAATATAATTTGACCAGTTGAAAATCTTATCGTGACTAGACAAACCAAAGGGTAAGCCATGGTTGAACTAAATTGCTCATAAGATGTTTTCTTTGGACTAAGACAATGTAACAAAGTATGAATCAAAATCTCCATTGGGGACAAAACCACTCTTTTGAAAGTAGCCTTTTGTCGCTGGTATCATACCCCATGGATGATAAAGTATCATGAATGTCGATATAGGTAATGTGATGAGACCATTGAGATCACCCAAGTGGAGTACTCTCCTCAAGGATGCCTCAAGAACATCAATAGTTACCCCATCCACAGTGGCTCGTAGAGCATCCATCGTTCATGTGTATCTCCAATCTCAAGTGTTATGGACTTAGCATAAGTCCAAAACTGTTTGATTTGAGAGATATAGATTGTGGGTTTTAAAAGCAAAGCATACCTTATATGAGTGGTATTGAGAAAGTCCACAATCTGATGAAAAACAGGGCCACTCTTCTCATTAGACTTTTGTAGGTAGGCCACTAGGTTGTGCTCATCTGCAAATTTCAAAGATGCCATAGAAACTTTTGATGAAAAATGATATTATGTCAGTAAGAATTGAAAGAATAACTAGCCAATTGAGAGAGAAAGATATATAGGGTTAGGGTTTAGAATTATTGCAAGTAAAATTATCTTTAGAAAGTATTTATTATAATATGGAAAGAAGATAATTTCCTTAAAATTTTAACCCTATATATATGACAATCAGTGGTTACTTTCAACGGCTAGTAAAAATTAGTTACTGACACAATCAGTTGTAACGGCTAGAACAACAAGGGTAAAATAACACCGCAAGGAAACTATGAACTAGCAAAGGTAATTTTTCACAAAAATTTCAAAGAGCAGTGGTAAATAAAATCATGTGATAACAAGATCGCTCTTATCATAGTTTTTAGCAAACTACCACTATCAACGGATTTGATATGTCTTTACCATGAGCCGCTTGCTATGGACTAGCCAACTCTTAATCATAAAGAATATGGTGAGTTGATAACCATATAGTTTTGGTAAACTATCAACCATAAACGGATTTGTCAAGTCTTTACCAAGAGTCGCTTGCTCGGACTAGTTGATTCTTATGTGTGTAAGACATGGTGAATCAATAACCATTTGTTGTGTATCTCAGATATACACCTTTTAAATTCAACTCCCATCAAGACTTGGTTATGTAAGAAATAACCAACTTGTTATTAACCAACATTACCTTGAACCAAACCATTATCCAAGTAAAATATCTTCCAAAGTCAACCCAATAATATCTATATTTACTCCTTAACCTACCAAAATAGGAAAAAGTAAATATACTCATTAAGTAACCCTTTTCAACCGAATTTGTCTATATAAGGAGGCTTGACTTTAGGTAAACTTCATCAATTCACATTCAAAAACAATATCCTCAAAACCATAATCATGAGCAACACTTCCAACACCATCGACATCTCTTCTGATTCAGAAGAGTATGTAATCGAGTCAGAAACATCCTCAGAGACATCAGGATGGTTTGGATATTTCCCACCAGGGGCTGGCACTTCTTCCACAAAGTATACCAAAGAAACTGCTAAGCGTGTGCCTGCAGCTAAACCTGCAAAATCTCTTGAGTTCTACTCCAGCTCATCAGATGATGACGAGGCGAATGATGAAACCTATTCCATGGCTAAAGATTTGCCAAAAGCTCTTTCAATAGCACTGGAAACAGCTATCTCCAATATGAAGCAGATATCCATCCCAACAAGGCCTGCAATGCTACCAAAGCCTCCTCCACAGGTTCTTGGGCTTCCATGTCCAAGAATGCAATCCACTTTTGAGAACAAAAGGAAGAGGGCACCGAGAAACAAGCATGACTATGTGGGCAAAGGCAAGAAGCCAATGGAGTAGCTGAAGTTAGATGTAGGATGTGCTAGGTTGCAGTCTTTTGTGTTTTGATGATAATAAGTACTTTCACTTTGATTGTAATGAATCACGTTATATTAATGAAATGAAGTTCCTTTGTTTTCCTTTTTCCACTATAAGCATGTTACCACTGGTTGCAATATAGTTTCCACTGTAAAATAATTTCTGCATAAACATCAGTGGATAACTAGAAAATCAAACATCAAAGAGTAGCCATTTAATGTAAACAAAGAATCCTTCAAATCTGCAATTCACGAACATAAACCAAACACTGGAATCACTGTTGAGTTTTGGCAATGGTTAGTATATTAAAATGAATGAACATAGCAGTGGCTATACTCAATAAAGTCAACTCATAAGCATTGATACACTTTCCAAGGCCACAGGACTCCAATTAACTTCTCAACCACTTACACCTTCCCCTCATTAACTTCTTGAATCCAACTTAACATATATTTAACAAACCATTTAACACAAACCACTCAAATCACATACTCCAAAAATTTCACTCTCAAAGATCATTTCTCCAACAACACCATGAGTCAATCTAGTCCAATCAATCTTTCTTCTAGCAGCTCATCCGATAGTTCATGGATGACTTTGTTTTGAAAACCCCGGGAGAGTTGAAAAGAAGAGTATGAGAAGGTTGTATCCGGAAGAGAAAACATTCAATTGTTCTTTCAAATCCTTTTCCTCGCCGGTCCTTCATCACTACAACCGAGCCTCGTAATGCATTAATCAAGGAAGATAGCTCGAGATCGCTCCTATATATCTCCATATGTAGATACAGATGATGAGACCTCTGGAAGAGTCCCGAGTGTTCCCCTCTGCAAAGAATAGCTCCTCCTCGAAGAGCTTCAACCATCACCTTTTTCTACCATTGCAACCAGCTTCACCATCAGCCAGTCCTTCATCATCCTCACCACCTACTGGGATAGTGGTGATGGGATTAGCAAGCCCTAGAGTGTACGAGTGGATTAACATGCATGGGGCTCCTAAGGTGATGCCAAGCTGGGGCTTCCCAAAGAAGCCATAGAAGGTAGATGATGGGTAGGTAGGGGATGGGTTAGAAAGCTTGTGTTTGGGGTAGGTTGTTGGTAGTTGTTTTCAGTTGATGTAGTGATGCTTGTAATCAGATTTCATGGATGTAATCACGCACTTAGAGTGCGCTTTGTGAAATAATAATAATAATCCATGTTTTCCTTTATCTTTAGTGTTCTCGCATCACACATTTTGTTCCACTAACTTCATTATCAACACCGACATACTTTCCATTATAATGCTCAAAATCGAAAGATAGGACTTGTTGCCACCATGTGCCTTGAACACCCACTATCTCAGATATCCTTGATCCGATCTTTTGTCCTTGGATGTTCCCGCACATAAGAGTAAAGAGTTAGTTTCTTTTGGGGACCCAAGCCATGATTGACTTGGATCCGCCTCGTATCAATATAGTTAAATCTATCAAAGGTCATTGATACACCATTGGGATTGGTTGTAGAGGTATTTCCTTTAGGTTTCCATTCCCAACGTGTTGAGGCCTTCACAAGATTGCCCATGTCCCCCTTTTCTTGTTCAAAACCCTTGCAGTGGTAACTTTTGAATGAGCAAAGGAAATCACCGGTTTCTTTTAGGCACCCACCGTTGGTTATAATTAACCTTTTAGCTTGAAAGGTTCCTTTCCTGCTTGTGCAGATTTTGCAAAAGTTGTTTTGAAGTTTGCACTTTAACAGTGACTTAGGGTGAGCAAGTGTTACAGCTTTTGCAAGGGCAAAAGTTTTGAGGCCACTTCTAAGTTGAACGCTCTTGGGACCATTTTGCAATGTGAATTAGGTGTACATTATTTTGAAACCTCGTTAGTCTCCACCCTTTTATTCCCATGGACTTCCTTCTCCCAACATGATAGTCACAATAAGCATGTAAATGATCAAAACTACCACGATATAGCATGCCTTATTGTACATTACAAAATCACTACCTAGTTGTTGAGATTTGACATGATTCCAACTCCTCCGGTTACCCCTAGGAGTCAAGGCTTGTTCCTATACATCTCAAAGATACCTTACAGCTTGGTCTAGGTTTATTAACCGGTTTCCTAGGTTCCTCTGTAACAAGATTAACAACTTTTGGGATAGAAGCCTCTACATTCTTTTTAACATTCTCATCAACAATGTATGAGTCACTAGCACTCTCAAAACATCATTATCAAGCTTAATCTCTTCCTCACTTTTCACCACCGTGTCCTTTAAAGGACCATATTCTCTTTCAAGATCCTTAAAATCTTCTAAGCCTCGTATGAGCTAAATCTATACCGAGGTGAATGAACACCTCTTAGTGGTGGAGGCACTATATTGTAACCCATACCGACTTAGCTTTACTATATATTTGAGCATTCCAAATTTTATCAATTGACTTAGACCGATGATAACATGTGTCTAAAGTTAAATTGACATTTTCATTTTCTTTTGAAGTTTTTCCAATTCCTTTTGGTATGCTTCATTCACACTCTTGTATGTTCTACCTCTCTTCTAAGAATAATCATATCATCATTATATTTTGTCTCATTTTCTATAATGCTCTATTTGCTTTTCTAACACCGCCATAGCTCTCCTAAGATTAGACATAGTATAATTAGCGTATATAACTCTTGTCTTTCATTAGAATATAAATCATTAAGCCTTTCAACTTCTAGCAACCCTACATGTTTTAGAACAACTATCAAAGTTTTGTACCTCGTAGTCGAGAAAGCCATGAGAGCAAATTCAAGAGCAACAAGAGCAAGATCTCAATGTTCTTCTTCTTGTTCATCACCATGAAACTCCAATCATAGCTCACACCATCAATAGCCAAGATTGCCTTTGGTTCTTCCACGCTTGGTCCCTTCTTTGCTTGTACCAAGTAGACATGTTGTCCTTGGTCTTTGGTCTTCTGCACTCTCTAGCAAAGTGTCCAAACTTGTGGCGCTTAAAGCACTCCACTTTCTTCTTATCAAAGCCTGCAGCTTCATCACCATTGATGTGAATAGGCTTGCCGCCTTCTTGTAGAATTTCCTAGCCCTCATGCTAAGAAGAGCTATCTTCCATTTAATATCCATCTCCTCCAAGTCATCTTCATCAATTTGCTCTATGTCTTCATGAGTTAAGACAGAGCCATCAACTTGTGTGGATATGAAAGCATAAAAGGTAGGATCTCCAATACTAGCAACCTTCTTCTTTGAACCTCGCAGTGGTAACATTTACATTACCGTGGAAACTTTAGAACCAAAGAATGGCAACTTCATCATCACCGTCATCTTCAGATCATCACTCACAACAGAGGTTGACAACAATGCCAAGCTACTAGAGCTTGTGCCAAGTTTCCGCTTCTTTAACCTTTGCTCAATAAGTTTGAAGTTGTTGTAAAGGTCATTGAGCTTCATTGTTTCTATGTCCGATTTGTTTTCCCGCACAAGAACATTGGTTTGAAACTCAAGGCAAACTTCTTAGAAACTTCAAATTGAGGTCTTCCTTTTCTACCTCAATGCCAAGCACGATCATTGTGTAACAATCTTCTGAGTTTGGTGAAGATGCTATCAAGTGAGTCATTACTTGAAGCAGAGAAATTTTCATAGCTTTGCTTCAATAATGTCTTTTGTGTCTTGTTTGTAGCATCATTACCACCAAACACCGAGCAAATCTCTTCAAACAGCCTTTGCGCCAGTGTACTTGCTAAATGCAATGATCCGATCTCTAGGAAGAGTCATCAAGAACAAACTTCTAGCTTTAAGATCATTCTTCTTGCAAGCCTTTTCAATACTAGATTCAGCACATAAACTTTCACAACATCTGTGTCACCAACCTTCACAAGACTAGTCACAGCTTGAAAGAATCACCAATTTGAATGATCTCCCATAGAGCATAGTCCCGAATGAGAAAGTATTGCTCTATCAAGATCTCCACATCTCAAACTCATTAAGTTTGAGCTTAGGTAGCCTTGGTGTAGAAGAGTTTGATTGGTTGTTTTCCATCTCCATTGAATTGAGTAGGTTAAGCTAATTCCTTGGATCTTCTAAAACAAAATATCGAACCTTCGCCCGATACCACTTGATGGATCCGACACACCTTGTGTCAATGATATTTTGTATGATATTATTAAGCACGCGGAATTTACTTAGTAATACTTAGAAGATGAATTATATGATGTAATGTATGTAAACACGATTAAACACAAAACTTAAGCTCCAATATTATTGATGAATAATACGAGTGATCTTAGCTTATCACTAGGGTTACACCTTGAAGCCTTTGTGTAGTAATACGAGGTAATTAGACAAGTACCTAAGACAATGACCTAGGACCTCCTTTTATACAACAAGGAGTCCTTTACAAGATAAGTATAAAGCTAACATAATAGAATATACACAAGATCTATTCTATACTTATCTAGACGCGCTTAACTAAACATAAACCGATAGCAAGTGGTAACAAAGTACTAGCAGGTGGGAATACGAATACTAGCTTCAAGCACCACTATCCATGTGTTAATCCCAACACTATGTCAACAAACTCCTTCAACTATCCGTGGTAACCTTTTCCCGATTATTCCCAACACACGGAGGACCAAACCAACACGACTATTACACAACAACTATGTGAAATATCAAGTACAAGATCTTTGCTACAGAAATCTTGTGGAGAAACAAATCAATCAAGGACCCCTTGCTTGGATGACTTGTAGTTAGCTCGTGATCTCGCCTTAGAGAAGGACCTATATGAGAATCACAATAGAAGAAAGAATAACAACTCTCTAGATCAAGTGATCTTTTGTTAGAAGAGAGTAAGAGTATATGAGAGAGTTAGTAAGAGGAGGGGTGAAGAGAAATGAAGAAATGGCTCTCTATTTATAGGAAAAAACTTGCCATTGTAGCACGGATCCCACGGATCCCTCCCTTAATGGATCCGTCTAGTGTAATACCAGGGATCCGTGGGACGCTCCTCTTTGCCCATGGGTTTTTTGGTTATGGGTCATGGGTCATGGGTTATGGGTTGGTCCATGGGTATTTCATTAGATACAATGTATCTAATAGATGCAATGCATCTTGTCAAATGGATAAGGGTCAATACCATGGGTTATGGATATGCTCCATGGGTTGTAATTTTTTACCCATCCTAATAAACTATTACAACAAATGATTTTATTACAACAATTTGTATTAAATGACTATATGTAAATGCTTTACAAAAATAACATGTAAATGCTTTACAAAAATAACTATATGTAAATGCTTTACAAAAATAACATGTATCCTTATAATTTTACTTATGATAACATTATATTTGTTATCAACAAAACACAAAGAGATCGCTCAATATTAATAAACGTTTTTACGGTTTATTTGTATTAACATACTCCTTAATAGTTTGGCCCATCATTGTTTCTATGATTTCTTCTTTAAACTGACTTTCTTGATCATAAAATAACTCGAATTCCGGTGAACTCGAGTGATCAAAACTTGTTGTCTTGAAAAGCTTTCTTAACGAATGTAAAACTTGCTCAGGTTTGTCGTAAGGTTCAACGAGTTCTTCGTTCGAAATCCTGGTGATGCACTACCTGAAAAGAAGAGTTAGTTTTCAGTAAGATAGGTTCAAAGAAAGAAAATATAGAAAACTAAACACGAACACGGGATACCAAAAATCTAAAATTGCAGTTGTATCAGACGATCAATACGCCGTACTCAACAAACTGAATACGCTGTATTGATTATTAAAATTTAAATTCGCTGTTAAATTTTGTAAAATTGAATACGTTGTACTGAATATATTCAATACGCCATATTTAAGATTCAAGATTCAATAGCTGTTTTAAAACTTGAGTACGCAGTATTCACAGAGGTGGATACGACATATTAATTTTAGAGTTGAAAACGATGGTTTTAAACAGAATACGCCGCATTTAAAAGGAAGAATACATCGTATGCGAATTGATGTCGAATAGGCTGTATTAGTTCTGAAAAGTGGATACGTCTTATTCAAAGGGACGAATACGTCGTATCAAGTATTCAATCAGAAAGGTAACAACAGGTATCAATACAATGCAGAAAAACAAACAAACACACAAAACAACTAAAACACATAATACTAAACTAACAAAAACTAATCTAAAAACACAAAATTTTATCTAAAATACCAATAAACAAGCATTAAAAAATTCACTCCCCAAAAACGGTGCTAAAAACTTGATGCGTGTCGTGTAGTATAGGTAATTATGTTATCAAGTTTTACTATTTTTATTTTTCCGACTTAACCTATTAACTAACACTAACGTGCAGTGTACTCGATTAATTATAGGCTCATTGGTAAGTAGGGTGTCGATCACTAAAAGTGAGTGTTAATGCTTAATCGACTAGTATTCTAATTATCTAAATTATTTAATTAATCCTAATCTAATGCAAATAGGGGGTTTTCAGCCTGAGAGACTGGCACGAGTTTTTGTTTAATAAAGCGATAAATAAGACTAATAACACACACAAGCAGATAATCAAATGACAAAGAAGTGATCAAGCTCAAATGTAAGGAAAAAGTATTTCCAATTTACTAAATAAATGTTATGATTTGTCTATGTGTACAATGATTTATATACTCTTGTTGGTGGTAATGAAAGTTAGGTGGTACTTCTCCCTAAACTCGAGGTTTATATCGGTTAATCATGTCATAATTAACCAAAACCGCATAAAGTCTCACATTTGATTATAATCTATCTAGGTCACACTTGCAACCTAGCTCATCGAGGCTTTACCAACTTATGGCCTAATAGTTATCGATATACTAGTAGCTTATAATCCACTTAACAACTAAATGAAACAAAATTTTATTTATAGTCCTAAGACATCTTAGTCTATGATTCATTTAACCAATAGTAGAAATATGACATTATTAATAGTACTAGTGATCTAGTTATATAGATAATCAATATGTAGTATCTATCCCAAATTCTAGCCTATAGTCCGATTAACGACGATTACTGGTAATTATGAAACATGACGTTATTTATAGTTCTAAACCTAGTTAATGGTCTAGTCTATTATCCACTTAACACAATTCCAAATAATTAAGTTACAAGACTTTATATATGATCCTAGATCCGGTTGAATGATAGATGAAAACATAATCAAGCACATAAATGTGTATTAAGTGATAAACATAATCAACATACAACAAAAGAGTAAACAATCGATATAAGACTCGTTGTTCCAGAACACACCTTCACCATTTTGGCCATAACTTACCTGTTTGACCCCGGCTCATGCCACGGAAAGCTAAGAGAAAGATCTACAACTTTGCTGCTTATGACTTTTGTGATTTTGCTCCAACCGATCGGTCGAGACCCGTAACGGATCCGGTTGGAGAATTGTCACGTAGACCAACCGAACGGTTGGAGCTCAACCGGATCCGTTGGAGGTCCTGTTTCAGCCATTTTCCATTACTAAGGTTCCAAACTTGTTCCAAACGATTCTAGGTCCTTCCTTCATGTATTCTAGGTCCTTCTAAACTCCTTGGAGGCCAAGTTCAACATTTAATACCCTAGGCTTGAAGTAGTATAAATAGAGGCCTTTGCATCCTCATTTCACACACCAAAACTTGAGAGATCTTCTCTCACACCTATCTTACCACCACTACTACTCTAAAAGCCTAAATTCGTCCATAAAGTTCCGAAACTTTGGAGGTCCAAGAAGTCATCATTTGAGGTCAAACCATCAAGAAGTCATCACCAATACTTGAGGCATCATTACTACATCATTTGTAATCTCATTTCAATCATTGTAAGACCTTTAATCATGTTTTCTAATGTTCAAAGTTCGAGTTTATGTTTATGTTTGCTATGAGTGGCTAGTTTCTTTATGCACTTGCTTAAATGATGTTGATTATCATATGATTAGTTAGTGGTTGTGTTAACATGTTTTAATTCAATTTCAAGTTGATTCTAAGATCCAATTGTGCTAAAGTTTCATAGTGACATTTGTTAATCAAGTTTGGCTAATTGATAGTAATCGTTGGGGTCGAAAGAACTTCGTGTTATTCAACTAGTCATAATCATTTTGTCTATGGATGATTGTTTTTACCAATTATTCTTGATTATACAAAGGAACTAAGGTGTGGTTGTAATAGAAACACTTTTTGATTATCAAATTGGGTTGATTGGAAACATCTAAATGGTCGTAAGATTAGTTGTTGAGAATCAATTGTAGCCTTTTGTCTATGATCGGTTACCTTTTGTATTGACCATTTCTTAAGCAATTTGATGAACAAGTGGATGTTTTTGTGTTTAAGTTTATGTATGTAGACTTATGAAACTTGAATTGATCTTGAATTGATTGGTTAAACTTAATGCTTGTTTTTATGAACTAAACTCTTGATCAAAGTTTGACTTGTAAGAACAATAGATTAGTCTAGCAACTAATTATCACAACCAACATGTTAAGAGGTTAACACAATCACATTAATCTATGATATGAAACTAGTTTAAACAAGTGTAGTTTTTAATCATCTGAATTTCATTATATCTATTTGCTTTGTTATATGTTTTGGATAGACTCCGTTAATTCAAACTTGTGTTTAGATTCACTCAAATTCCTGCGAACGATCCCGACTTACCTTCATAATCTTGCTATAACGGACGAGTATACTTGCTCGTATGTGTTATTGGTAATATTGGTAATTCACCTTTTATAAATTTAAAACTTGCACCAACCGGGCACATCAACTGTGGAAAACTAGAAGGGGGGTTGAATAGTTTTGCCAAATAAAACTTGTTTTAAACTATTTTGATCGACTTATGTCAATCTATTTGGATGTGTGTTGGATGTTGATAAACAAACATATAGAAGTATAAGTATGTAATGAAAAGATAAGAGTAAGTAGCACAAAACCACAACGCGAGTATTTATAGTGGTTCGGCTACAAGGACACCTTCCTTGCCCTACTCCACTCCCCGAGTCACCTACTCGAGAGTTCGTAATCACTACACGACACCGACTCCTTATGGTGGAGAAACCTTTACTGTAACACCCCAATTTCGTGATACGCACACTTGAGACATGAATTCAAACAAGAGGACTTGGTGTTACTTCATGGCACAAAAGGTGGTGATCAAGAGGGACCTATAATAATAGAAAACGAACTCTAATGGAGTCGTTTTTAAAAGATTTATCATTCCCATATTTATATAAATATCGAGTTTACAAAATGAGGTCCCAAATGGTTCCAAGTTTACAAAATACATTAAATGGGTTTTCGAATGATAATAAAATTTATAGCCTTCTTGAGTATCCGTGCTCTTCCGTGCCGACCTCGACAATATGGACCGAAATACATGCTTAAAATCACAACACAAAGGTTGAGTGAAATTCATAGAGTTTGTTTGATGGTTGAACACATTATGTTGGTAGTGTGAGCTATAGACTCACACCAATAGTTTGAAAACAAAATGCATATTATTGCACTAAGCTCATGATACCGAAACGTTAACAAATTGTCATATAATAGTAACCGATGCCCTAATAGGTAATTTGCCATTAAACCTATGGATCTTCAAATAGAGTGCGTTTGTTTGCCTACCCGGTCAACACAAACAGGATTTGTCATTCCCGATAGATCTATCCACATTATTCGCGTTCACTCACAAGTGATTAATGGTTCATGATAATAGGGACTTTGGCAATAGTGTACTTAGTGCAACTAATACATTCAAGTATAATTTGAAAGCAATGTGTTCGATTTAAAATAAAGCATGTATCTCCCCCAAGGGTTTGTAAAACAATTAACTAATAGAAAGTGGGGCTATGAACTCACCTCAGAGTAAATGATATCAAATGTATAATGAGAATGATGGATATGCCGTGAGAACTTCTACGAGCAACCTAGAATAGGATGTTGCGACTTAGGTTTGAAATAATGATGCTAAAGAAATAACAAACCTATATACGTTTCTATGTTGATCATGATGTAGTACATGGTTTTGTGTATGTCGTTTATAGAAATGGTCTAGTTGTGAAAACGAGTATAGTTTATATATATCGTACTACCGTTCGGGCCATCACAATTCAGAGGTCATGTAGTAAACGTTCGAGGAGCTAGGACACTTTAAATCGTAAATCCAGCAACTCGTCGATACGTTTTACTCAAATGAAACCCCTCACATGAAGCTCCCTAGTTTTGTAGCACTTTAATAGATAAAACATATGTTTTGTTTATATATCATAAGTGTCATATGGTTTGTAAACACAAGTTACAAGGTTGTTTGGTTATGATTAGGAATCATAATGGTTATTACAAGTATCGTCATAATTTATGTCACAAGTGTTTAAAGAAAAGTTTACAAGTTTCTAAATTGTAAAGTTGGTTATTACAAGTATAGTTTCATAGTTTATCAAGGAAGTAGATCCAAATTGTATTGAATACATTTAGGTTTGTCAAGGCTAAGGCCTTTGGTTTACGGTCTCGGCTAAATAAGTCTTGAGGCTTTAGCCATGGCCTTGCCGTGGCTTTGTTCTAGGCTACCATGGTCTTGAGACTCAGCCTTGGCCTTAGCCGTGGCTGTGGTCTCGGCTTAAGGCCATTAGGCCTCTTGGTTTGCCTTTTAGTTGTGACAAAAGTATAGTTGTGAAACTATATATAGGGCAGTTTCAGTTTTTGAAAGATAATGGCCTATTTAAGCGTTTTCAAGGTCCGAGCTTCTTTGTTACTGAAGGAAAACGTCGTTCCGGACAACTTTTGTGTTTTAACTTTTGATGATTCGGACCGAAGTACCACTTTTAAAACGACCACCGCTAACAACTTGTGTTTAGCGCTTTCGGCTTTTGGTTTCGCTTAACTTCTTTTGGCCATATCTTTTGACTCGTTTGTCCGTTTCGGTGATTCAAATTGCTATGTTTACCTTTTATCTTGTATACCATAATATGTAAGTTAAAAGTCCATATGTGACAGGTTTTAATGGTTTCAAACGTGTAGAATATGACTAGTTTACTAGTTTGTTACTTTTACGACAATATATGAATTAAAACATGTGATTGAGTATATGTACATCATGAATCAACATAGTAACTATATATATAGCATGAAATTGTTAAGATTATGAATAATAAAGATGAGATGATGGTGGTGATTAGTTGCTTACAACTTTTGGCTTTCAATTAAGAAAGGAGTAACTAGTAAGGATCGGACTTTGATTGAACACTTACGACCTTGGATTGAGCTAGCTTTCCACACCTTGGCACCCTTGCAATCTTGAAGAGTTGGTGATGAAGTACTAAGTGACTTGAGTGGATCTAAACTCAAGAAGATCACTTAAACTTGCTAGAGATTTGATGTAGTAACTTACTACTTGAAACTTCTTTGCATAAACTTGGAGTTTAAAGATCAAATTATGGAAGATATGATGGATTTATGCTATGAACGACCCAAATCAGTGTTTTAGGGTTCTTAGGATGTATTTCACTTGCTATTTATAGGAGGGTAAGTTTGGTTAACCATATATTGGGTTAAATATTAACCATGGTTAAGTTAGGACACATGTAATGATCTAAATGAACCATGGTTAGGATTAAGCCACCAAAATGATGACTCCCCCCCCCTAAGTCGGCCATAACAAGATAAGATGACTTAGGTGGATAGTTTTGGTATTATCTTGAGTTTAGAGCATGATTTGGTTCCGTTAAATGCCAACCGTAAGTTGTTAAGCCATAAAACGTAAAACCGGGTATCGTAAAAATACGAAACTTGTAGGAATGATGAAACTCATCATTATATTCCATCTAAAAATATAAAATGGGTGATAAGTCTAATTGGGTGCAAAACGCTTAAAGTCGGAAACACGGGTCAAAAACGCGAATTCGCAATTTATCGAAAAGAACGAAAATTCGTGAAATGATCGTGAATTTATTTAAAGTAGACTAAAATTAGTCTAAAAGTGATATGAGATGTCAAAATGTGGTTTTCATTATACGTGGGATAACTTAATGCTTATACGTGAAGTCTAAAAGTTTCATGCGATTTAAGCAAAAATGTAGAACGTACAAGGTTAATTTCTTTACGGTCAATGGAGGAGGAAATATGTTTGACTTTTCCAAAATGTAAAAGTGTCTAAATATCTTAGAAAATACACAGCGTGAATGGTTAAGTCCGGGTCTAAGTAGAATTGTTTAAAACGTAAGTTTAGTCTCGTACTCGCAGGTTTATTTGGTAACATTTTTAAAATGAAATCTTAAAATTCTCTAATTGATTATGAGTGATCTAAAATTAATCGATGTGAGGAAAATTGTCGAGTTGATTTTCGATATGCGCGTGATGTTTAAATGGTGTTCCGTCAAAACGAAACTTTAAATCGATGTTTTCTTAATAACTTTTGAAAATGATCTAACGATTGTCAAACTCTCGGGATATTACTAAATTAATTTATGTTACGAGAATGTGAAATAAAAATTTTACGGATGAATAGTGAAAGTGAATAGTAAAAGTGAATAGTAAAAATGAATAGTAAAATTTGAGAATGGATAGAAATCCGAAAATGCGAATTGTTACTAGTCTCACCACCTAAATGGAATTCCGTCCGAATTCAATGTGTGTTATCCGATGTTGAAGTGTCTAGGGACATGTGGGTGTATGCCAAATGCCGAATTCTAATCTTTAAATAAAAATTTATGAGATAAATAGTTCTCAAGTTTTGGTCATAGAATGTATTATGTACCATGTGGCTTAAGTTGATAACCTAAAGGGTTTTGTTAAAATCTTATAGAGTCCAATATACCTAAAGTTTGGCTTTTCCCGATTCTCAAAACGAATCATATCTTATTGTATCGAGGCTATCAACAAAACCTTAATTTCTAACATGGAGTTTTTTAACGATATTTATGTAACTTTTGTTTTCGGTATTAGTGTGTGGCATGGAGCCTAATTTGTATTTGTATGGTTTCCTTAGTTGTTTCGTGGGTGATCTATGAACACCTTAGTCCAGCAAATGGTTAACTAACACTTTCGTCTATATAGTGTCTCAAATGGAATAGTTTTGTTGTTGTTAGGGTAACTGTTGTTAATCAAAGGTGTAAGATATTGTTGATGTTAAATAGTTTATAATGATGTGATAATTGTTGTAGGAAATTCTTGCTAGTGGCAAGTGGTTATCCAAACCATTTCCAAAGTTGATCATGTCTTAGGTGGTTTCGAGATGAAGGCTATATCGTATAGTGTTTATGTCTACTAGTGTTTCAAAGAAACGTGATAATGTGAAGTTTTACGTTATGACTTTCAATGGGGTTCCAGATAATGATGTGATATGTTGATGATTAGAAGAGTGTAGCGTACGCTTACCATTATTCTTAGGTAGAGATGTCAAGTTTGTTTTAAAATCAAAAGTGAATTTTAAAGGAATATGGTGGAATAATATCCTTGAAACCTAATCGTGCTAGTACTTCTAAGAAATGACGAGAAGATTTGATGACTATCCCAAGATAGTAGTTCGGATTATCTCATGTATGAAAATTTCAAGAATGAAATTAGGTAGTATAAATAAGATGTTAAGATTTTGTTGAGTGGTAAGACACTATCGTGTCTCTAGATCTTTTAATGAATTCGGTGGTTTATCGAGTTTAAGTAGGAAATCAACTCGAATATAACACTTGTATAACTATTCTCGTATTTGAAAAATTTAAGTCGAACATAGTTAGTCGACTATGTTCCACTATCCTAGGTTAAATATAGGTGATTAGGCTATATTTAGCCGAGGTTTGATAAATTTTTCAAATATCTAAATTAGGTATACTTGTGATATGTCCATAGCTTTTGAGAAATTGTCCACTAAGCAAAGGCGATATCAAACCATTCAGTTGCAAGTCCTGACCATAAAAGACTTGTAACCTATGTTTTCACATTCCATTGCATTGAAGATAGTATGGGTAGATACGTGTGGAAAGGAAATCTTAAGTAATTCTAAAATAGTCCATACTTGGCTAGCATCACGGACCTTTAACAATGAAGGTTTCAGAAGAGAATTTTGATGAATGTAGAGAAAGTTGCTGAACTTCAGCTTTTGTAGATGATGAGTCAGTTTATCTTTTAGAAATCCCATTTCTTGTATTTCCATTAGGGAAATTGATAGACTGTGACGGGTTTCATGTAAAACAATATCATATAATGTTTATAAGATAATTTTTAGAGACTTTGTATAACCTAAAATGTCTGTGAAGTAAATTAAACCATTGTGTAACTCACAATGTCTTGAGAAAAGATGGAGAGGTCATTATGTAACCCACAATGTCTTGAGAAATTAGAGAGATCATTGTGTAACTCACAATGTCTTGAGAAATGATGAAGAGACCATTGTGTAACTCACAATGTCTTGAGAAATGATGGAGAGATCATTGTGTAACTCACAATGTCTAGAGAAAAGATGGAGAGACCATTGTGTAACTCACAATGTCTTGAGAAATGATGGAGAGATCATTGTGTAACCCACAATGTCTTGAGAAATGGAAACCATGTGTAACCACAATGTCGTGAGAAATAAATGAGACCACCGTAGGGTTACAATGTCCGAGAATGTAATAGAGACCACCGTAGGATTTACAAAGGTCTCGAGAATGTAATAGAGACCACCGAGGATTTGTAAGAATGTAATAGAGACCACCGTATCTCACGGTGTCTTGAAAATGAATGAGACCATTGTATCTCACAATGTCTGAAGTAGGAAAGACCATTGTAGTCGCCACAATGTCTTGGATAAAGTTTCGTAATCCTAAAATGCATGAGTAGATGCATGATTGGGAGATTGGGAAAATATGATTGTGCCGTAATGCCTTAGAATAGGCATACGCAGATATGTTGAGTACTTTGTTTATGATTGAAATTATGTCAAGTGTATATATCAATATACTAGTATGTTTGTATAGCTTAAAATGCCTAAAAGTCACATAATCATCTGGAGGATGGAAGGCACGGAGAACGGAAGGCTATAAAATGTTTTTGTTTGTAAAAGTGGTTATAGTTTAAGTCTCAATTAGACCCGTTTCTCTATAATCGTGGCTCGATACCAATCAGAACACCCCAATTTCGTGATACGCAATGAAATTCAAACTGGGTGTTACTTCATGGCACAACAAATATAATAATAGAAAACGAACTCTAATGGAGTCGTTTTAAAAGATTTATCATTCGATTTATATAAATATCGAGTTTACAAAATGAGGTCCCAAATGGTTTCACGTTTACAAAATACATTAAATGGGTTTTCGAATGATAATAAAATTTATAGCCTTCTTGATCTAGTCCTCGCTCTTCCGTGCCGACCTCGACATTATGGACCCGAAATACATGCTTAAAATCACAACACAAAGGTTGAGTGAAATTCATAGAGTTTGTTTGATGGTTGAACACATTATGTTGGTAGTGTGAGCTATAGACTCACACCAATAGTTTGAAAACAAAACAGATATTATTGCACTAAGCTCATGATACCGAAACGTTAACAACTGTCATATAATAGTAACCGATGCCCTAATAGGTAATTTGCCATTAAACCTATGGATCTTCAAATAGAGTGCGTTTGTTTGCCTACCCGGTCAACACAAACGGGATTTGTCATTCCCGATAGATCTATCCACATTATTCGCGTTCACTCGCAAGTGATTAATGGTTCATGATAATAGGGACTTTGGCAATAGTGTACTTAGTTCAAATAATACATTCAAGTATAATTTAAAAGCAATGTGCTCGATTTAAAATAAAGCATGTATCTCCCCCAAGGGTTTGTAAAACAATTAAGTAATAAAAGTGGGGCTATGAACTCACCTCAGAGTAAATGATATCAAATGTATAATGAGAATGATGGATATGCCGTGAGAACTTCTACGAGCAACCTAGAATAGGATGTTGCGACTTAGGTTTGAAATAATGATGCTAAAGAAATAACAAACCTATATACGTTTCTATGTTGATCATGATGTAGTACATGGTTTTTGTGTATGTCGTTTTATAGAAATGGTCTAGTTGTGAAAACGAGTTTAGTTTATACGTATCGTACTACCGCTCGGGCCATCACAATTCGTGAGGTCATGTAGTAAACGTTCGAGGAGCTAGGACACTTTAAATCATAAATCCAAAGAACTCGTCGACACGCTTTACTCAAATGAAACCCCTCACATGAAGATCCCTAGTTTTGTAGCACTTAGTAGATAAAACATATGTTTTGTTTATATATCATAAGTGTCATATGGTTTGTAAACACAAGTTACAAGGTTGTTTGGTTATGATTAGGAATCATAATGGTTATTACAAGTATCGTCATAATTTATGTCACAAGTGTTTAAAGAAAAGTTTACAAGTTTCTAAATTGTAAAGTTGGTTATTACAAGTATAGTTTCATAGTTTATCAAGGAAGTAGATCCAAATTGTATTGAATACATTTAGGTTTGTCAAGGCTAAGGCCTTTGGTTTACTGGTCTCGGCTAAATAAGTCTTGAGGCTTTAGCCATGGCCTTGCCGTGGCTTTGTTCTAGGCTACCATGGTCTTGAGACTCAGCCTTGGCCTTAGCCGTGGCTGTGGTCTCGCTTAAGGCCATTAGGCCTCTTGGTTTGCCTTTTGACAGTTGTGACAAAAGTATAGTTGTGAAACTATATATAGGGTTTGGGCTCATTCGAGCTCGAGCCCGAGCTTTATAAAGAAAGATAATGGCCTATTTAAGCGAGCCTTTTCAAGGTCCGAGCTTCTTGTGAAAATTTCACGAAGGAAAACGTCGTTCGGACAACTTTCGTGTTTTAACTTTTGATGATTCGGACTTCTTTAAAATCGAAGTACCACTTTTAAATGATTCGGACCGGTACCACTTTTAAACGGACGACTTGTGTTTAGGCGCTTTGCGCTTTGGTTTCGCTTAACTTCTTTTGGCCGTATCTTTTGACTAGTTTGTCCGTTTCGGGTGATTCAAATTGCTATGTTTACCTTTTTATCTTGTCTACCATAATATGTAAGTTAAAAAGTCCATATGTGACAGGTTTTAATGGTTTCAAACGTGTAGAATATGACTAGTTTACTAGTTTGTTACTTTTACGACAATATATGAATTAAAACATGTTATTGAGTATATGTACATCATGAATGAACATAGTAACTATATTATATCATGAAATTGTTAAGATTATGAATAATAAAGATGAGATGATGGTGGTGATTAGTTGCTTACAACTTTTGGCTTTCAATTAAGAAAGGAGTAACTAGTAAGGATCGGACTTTGATTGAACACTTAGGACCTTGGATTGAGCTAGCTTTCTACACCTTGGCACCCTTGCAATCTTGAAGAGTTGGTGATGAAGTACTAAGTGACTTGAGTGGATCTAACCTCAAGAAGATCACTTAAACTTGCTAGAGATTTGATGTAGTAACTTACTACTTGAAACTTCTTTGCATAAACTTGGAGTTTATAGATCAAATTATGGAAGATATGAATGATTTATGCTATGAACGACCCAAATCAGTGTTTTAGGGTTCTTAGGATGTATTTCACTTGCTATTTATAGGAGGGTAAGTTTGGTTAACCATATATTGGGTTAAATATTAACCATGGTTAAGTTAGGACACATGTAATGATATAAATGAACCATGGTTAGGATCAAGCCACCAAAATGATGACCCCCCTAAGTCGGCCATAACAAGATAAGATGACTTAGGTGGATAGTTTTGGTATTATCTTGAGTTTAGAGCATGATTTGGTTCCGTTAAATGCCAACCGTAAGTTGTTAAGCCATAAAACGTAAAACCGGGTATCGTAAAAATACGAAACTTGTAGGAATGATGAAACTCATCATTATACTCCATCAAAAAAATATAAAATGGGTGATAAGTCTCATTGGGTGCAAAAACGCTACTTAAAGCTGGAAACGCGGGTCAAAACGCGTAATTCGCAATTTATCAAAAAATAACGAAATTTCAGGGAAATGACCGTGAATTTATTTAAAGTAGACTAAAATTAGTCTAAAAGTGATATGATATGTCAAAATGTGGTTTTCGTCATACGTGGGATAACTTAACAGTTATACGTGAAGTCTAAAAGTTTCGCGATTTAAGCAAAAATGTAGAATGTACAAGGTTAATTTCTTTACGGTCAATGGAGGAGGGAAATATGTTTGAATTTTCCAAAATGTAAAAGTGTCTAAATATCTTAGAAAACACAGTGGAGAATGGTTAAGTCCGGGTCTAAGTAGAATTGTTTAAAACGTAAGTTTAGTCTCGTCTGACTCGGGTTTATTTGGTAACATTTTTAAAATGAAATCTTAAAATTCTCAAATTAATTATGAGTGATCTAAAATTAATCGATGTGGGAAAATTTTAGAGTTGGTTTTCGATATGCGCGGGATGTTGAAATGGTGCTCCGACCAAAACAAAACTTTAAGACGATGTTTTCTTAATAACTTTTGCGAAAATGATCTAACGATTGTCAAACTATCAGGATATTACTAAAATAATTTATCTTACGAGAATGTGAAATAAAAATTTATGAGATAAATAGTGAAAGTGAATAGTAAAAGTGAATAGTAATTTCTCGAGATGAATAGTAAAAAATTGAGAATGGATAGAAATCCTAAAAATGCGAATTGTTACACGTAAATCTAGGGATCCGTGGACGCTCCTCTTTACCCATGGGTATTTTGGTTATGGGTTATGGGTCATGGGTTATGGTTTGATCCATGGGTCTTTTACTAGATACAATGTATCTTATGAATGCAATGCACCTAGTCACATGGGTATGAGTCAATACCATGGGTTATGGATATCATCCATATATGACATAAGCATGATGTCATGCAAATGGGTTATGGGTCAAGCTCCATGGATATGGGTCATGGACTTTGGGTTGTACCCAAATACATTCAATGTATTTGGTCAATGGGTTATGATACTTGAGTTTCTACCCATTTATATTTCCCAATATACTACATACTAGTTATGTGTATATTTTACCCAAATATGTAAACACTAGTTGTTATACATATATAATACTAAATCATAAAATCACTTATACTTGTTTTAGTATTTTATGTAAAAGCGTAACTATGTTAGAAACTATTAGTTCAAACCATTTACATATTTTATTTGTTTCATTAAAATGATTTTACTTTTGTTATCGACAAAACATTAGAAGATCGTAAAATATAAATAAACGTTTTTACGGCTTATTTGTATTAACAATCTCCCTTTTGTTGATGACAAAACATAAAATTATTTTAAGGAAAAGCTAAAATTGTAAAGTTTGAATTTGTAGTTTTACTTTCTTCTCCCTTTTTGTCGAAACAAAAAGAGCTTCGAAAGGAAACTAACACATTGTTTTAAGAAAAACATGTGAAAATAGAAAAGAAAGAAAAAGTAGAGAGCATGTAACGGGAAATGATCTCGTCTTAACTCCCCCTTGACGAGTCCATCCCTACGTGAGGGCGTCAAGAAAGATAGTACTAAGCTAGTTCATTTGCAGCTAAGTTTGCAAAAGATTTCGTCTATGTGACGAATGTGCTCCCCCTTGATGATTGCAACTTTGCAAAGGGATGTCATGAAATGTAATCCTAATATTGCAAGTAATTTTGCAATGTATTGCTTTGACACAAAGCTCCCCCTAGCTTTAGGGTGTCAAAGTCTTCATGTGTAAATTGAATAACTACAAAACAAATGTTAAAAAACAAGTATAATGCATAATTTCCTGCAAATATGATCCAAGTTAGTAGAAAAATAGTTTTCTCCAAAACATGTTCTTTTCACTAACTTTCACTAATTGCTCGATAATAATCGAGATTCATAGAAATAAGAAATTAAGTATCATTCAGAATATAAAATAATACAAAACGAACAATATAAACGAGATAAATGATGCTATTATTTAGTTGTTATTTGATGTCATCACATATTTATAGAAATAGTATAGATGAGCTATCCTAGCTGTTTAGAAGCATTCATATTAAAAGTAGCAAAAGTTTGCTTTAATTCAGCAATCCACCTTAGATGCAACATCTTTTGATGTTGGATGCATGTCATGGTAGGGGAATATCATCCCCTTTAGGCATTGTCAAAAGGTAGGAACCATTATCGTTTACTTGAAGAATAATGTATGGCCTTTCCCAATTAGGAGCGAGCTTTCCCTGACCTGCGACGTTACTGACCTCGTTTCTGTGCATTACATTGTCACCAAGTTTTAAAGACACGGGGCGGACGCGTTTGTTATAATACTTTTCCATTTTATTTTTTGAGTGTGCTAGGCGAATGACGGCAAGGTTGCGCTTTTCCTCGGCTAGTGCTAGGTCTAGCTTGAAAGAATCTTCATTTTCATCCCCATTGATCATAGCAACTCTTTCTGTTTGGATGAGCATTTCAACAGTTATTACAGCTTCATTTCCATATACTAAAATGAAGGGTGTTTCGCCCGTGCTTTCCTTTGGTGTGGTTTTGTGCGCCCATTGTACGCTTGAGAGCTCGTTCACCTAACAAGTTTTGTACTCCTTCATTTGTTCTTGATGCCTTTCACAATTTCTCTGTTAGCTACATATGAGGATACCCTGATTTTTGCACCATGATTTGAATGGTTCGCCGAGGAATTGGGTTCCGTCAGTGATGAGTTCTTGTGGTATGCCTAATCGAGTGATGATTTGATCATAGAGGAATTTTAAGAATTTTTTGATGTGATGGGGGCTAGCGGTTTTCCTTCGAGCATTTAGTGAAGTAGTCTACGGCTACAATCATGTGCTTGACGTTTCCAGGGGCAGCCGGGACCGGTCCACATTTGTCAATGCCCCATTTATGGAATAGCCAGGGTGCAGTAATGGGGACGAGGTTATGTTTTGGCACGTGTTGAACATTGGCGTAAGTGTGACATTCTTGCCATGTCTTTAGCTCAACCTTGATGTCCTGATTAACTGTTGGCCAGTAATACCCCATCCTGATTGCTTTGGCTACTACATCGCGAGACCCTGAGTGCATGTCGTACATTCCATTGTGGATGTCTTGAATGATTGTTCGTACCTCCGTTGGCCCAACACATCTCTCCATTGGTCCTTTGAAAGTTTTGTGGTATAAGATGTCATCCTTAATAGAGTACATGATGTCCTTGCGCCTGATTCTCAGTGCCTCTAGTTTGTCATGTGGAAAAATACCTTGAGATAGACAATTGAAGACATGAGTCATCCAAGTGTCATTTGTCTCGACCTGGGACACTTTCACAGGTTGAAGGATGGATTTCTCGTTGATGAATTTTCTGAAATGTTCGAAATTAAGAGCATCGAGTTTGCTCAGGGCGCCAGCTCGCTGGTTTTGTCCCTTGGGGATTTGAGTGATTGTGAAGGAAGTGAAGTATGGTAGGATCTGGTTGCCCAATGCCAAGTACAACTTCATCGGTTCTTCCTTTGCGGTGTATTCACCCTTTAGTTTAGAGGCTACCAACAATGAGTCTGTGAATACCTTGATTCTTTTGACCTTTATTATCTTGGCTATGCGTAGCTTGCTAATAGTGCTTCGTATTTTGACTCATTGTTTGACGCATCAAAATTGAACTTCAGGGCATACGTGAAGTCATTCCCTGATGGGTTTGTAAGCACTAACTCTCCCCCTGAACCTTGTTTACAAGACGCATCGTCAGTGTATAAAGTCCAAGTTTCGTCATCGTGGCCCATGGGTGTTGGTTGTGTTTTCTACTATTTTTTCCCATCGACCTTTCTTCAGGAAGAGAATTATACAAGCATAATGATCCACTTGCACAATAGGAAATACTTTCCGTATTTGGAAATTCTAGTGGTTAACAAATGTTGAGCCTCAAGAAATGCCTACCTGGTGATTTACTGATTGCACCCTGTTAGTGCAAATGTTACGACATTTAATCTATACTGTCTCTTTGTATTTTAATGATGACAAACATGCAACTTGTAACACATGACGTACAGTGCACAAGTTACTCGTAAACACAAATCATCAATGCATGCACGCATCAACATCTCTCAACGTCTCAAGTATTAATCACTTAAGGTATGAACAAACAATATACCAAACTAGTTAAGTGATCAAAGAATTAATTTTTTCCTTAAACCTCACATTTTTATAAATGTGACAAAACTTTTTTACAAAAATAAATTATACAAATTAATTTTGTATTTATAAAGAAATGTTTTATTAAGAATATATATTCAAAAATCTGGTTTCCCACTTAAAAAGATGCCACCTTCACTAGAAAAATATTTCACCAAAACAAGACAAAATCAAGAGCGTCCTATGGACGATCCCTTATAGGGGTGGTCCCTTATATATAAGGGAGCGTCCATATTTAAGAGACCGTCCCCACTCCTCGAGCTGGCTATAAATACTGGACCATTTCCAAAGGTTTTCTCACCCTTTTGCACACATATTTCTATCCTCTATACATTCCCTTCTTTTATCATCTAACTTGTCTAATCTTGTTTAAATGTGATTCTTTCTTTCTTTCCTCAAGTGAAAGAGAATAACTTTCGTTATCGTCTATATACGAAGTTATGTAGTCTAGTTAGTCCATGTGTAACATTTGTTACATATAGATCGAGTCCATATCTCTCCATTCTTGTATATTGATAAATCCGACTTGTGTATATGCTGGAAATTATTGTGTAAGTGTAGATTCGGACGGTGTGTAAGTCTAGGAAGTGTTGTAGTGGTTAGTGTTGTGTAGATTCGGATGGTGTGTAAGTCCGTGAAGTGTTGTGTTGTATAGTGTGAATGTAGATTGGTTCTAACTAATATTAAAACTCAATATTTAGCTTAGTGTCGTAAATCGGTGTAAGCAACATTGTATGGTTTTCTCCGCCTGAAGCGAGCTTTTTGATTAGTTAAGTAACTCCCGAGTTGGGTACTCGGGGAGTGGAGTATGGCGAAGAGGAGCTTCGTAACCGAACCACTAAAAATCATCGTGTCCGGTTTGCGCTTTCTTTTACTTCCTACTTTATGTTTATATTCACTTTTATTGCTTATTATGATGTTCGTGTTATGTTTATGTTTGTGCGATTGGTTGTTTACATTGTTTTGTTAATATGTGTGTCTTGGCTTGGTAAACAGATTTGTAATTATGTTTGTGACATAATCTACTATATATATATTTAGTGGTTATAACTATCGTAACGGCTATTCATATTCCGCCACACTTGATCGGGAATTTGATACGAAATATTTCTAGACTTTAAACAAAACGTATTCACCCCGCTCTACATTTCTACACACCCTATAGGAAGTTTAGTTTGAGGATTGATTTCACTTTGTGGAAGAACCAACTGAAATCCTCATTAGGGATGTTAAGCAACTTAGACGAAGTAAGATTCCGAATATGAAAGTTAGTTGGAACTCAAGTTGTGGACATGAGTATACGTGATAACACACTGATTATATGAAGCACAAACATTTTCAACTCTTTGGTGAGAATAGAACTATAGATGACAAAAACTGAATTTCGGGATGAAATTCTTTTCAACGGGGGAAAACTGTGACAACCGTCTAAACTCGGGTTATAAGCCCAGGGTAATTATAACATATTTGGCTAAAACTATTCTTGATAAGTTAGTCTTGTGATAATCAAGTCATTTTCATGCTTTGTGGTCACTTTTAGTAGGAACCCTCGCGTTACGAACGTACCTTCGACCTACAATTTTATTTAAACGCCATAAATGGTCAATAATATGTTCAATTACCTTTAAATTAGTATCATCACCCTTGAAAAAGTTAGTTTAACTAACTTGTACATTTCACTTCAAAAGTTACTTTTTCTCAAGCTTACGTTTTAATTTAACACTTGCAATTTATACACTACATTTAACTAACTAAATAAATTATACATAAAATTATATACTTAGAATTCAAATAAACCTCCTCGTTTTCCTCCCTAAAACCGGCCTCCCCACCCCCAAATCCACCAATCCTCACTTTGTTTACTTACACACTCTTTCTCTTCTCTTTATCTCATAACACTCCACCACCTTCATAGTCAACCTTTCCTCTCTTTCATTTTACACACACAAATATTTTTTTACTCTCCATCTCCCTTGGATGTTCAATCACAGCTCCACCATCACCATCACCATTTTTTTAAGGTATTTCTTGGTACAAGAAGGTATGATACCCACTCTTGCACCACAAACTCTTGTTTTTGCAATACATGAATCTTTATGCTCTTATAACTAAAATATAACTTGACCTACTGTATGAAAATAATTTGTATCATAAAAACACTCTAAGAATGTTGTAAAAAATGATTTATGACCTTGGTTTGGTCATTTTTGGTGTTTGGTTTAAAGATAAGTGCATGCAAATGAGTTATAAGTTAAGACAACTTACTGTCAGGAAACTTTGATTGACTTTAAAAATCCATAACTCACTCATAAGTCATCATCTAGGCCTGTTCTTTGGACCTAAACTTAGCTTTATGAGTTTTCTTTCGAGTCCAAGTGATTTGATGGAAAAATATGAAGATTTGGTTGTCCAAACTATGATTAGAAAACAAGGTGACAAAACTGTTTTTTGGGAACTTTTTAATAGCTCAACTTCATAAAATCATAACTTGGTCATGTTCTACCCTTTTTCATCCATTCCACCTCTAAGAGTTTATTTTAAGTGTTAACATAAAGTTTCAGGTGTTCTTTTTGGTAAAACATATTTTTGAACCTCTAAATGGTTGTGTTGTTCCTGTTTCACAAATAGCAAAAAGCAATTATAAAGACTAAGTGTGAATCATGACTGAATAAAGCACATAAAGATAAGTTTTAACAAGATAAAACATAGTAATTTTCCAACGTTTATATTCTTTATTAAAACGAATAAAAAAATACATTACCCAAGTACTTGCGGAATAGTACTTGGGATTGAAATGACAAGTATGGTGTAACTCATCACGAAGCTTAGGCTAAGTCTAAGCACAACTATTCAGGTACCACTGAGTTATCTCAGGGACATAGTCATATTTGGAGGAGTGAAAGATGCTTGTGTGTGTTTTAACAATTAATGCACAAGCTTAAAACTTTCACCCGTACCTTATGGCTATTTATACAAGTATGTTTTTTAACTCTATCATAGAGGACAACCGACAGAGATGTAAAGACAAAATCTTGATGTATTTTGTCTCATTTTCTAATGGCTATATTGAGTAAGTGACAAGATCGCTTTCTTCTTGGCATGTGATGACACCGATCCCGGTTGTTATCGTTTTAGGAAATTTTGACTTTGGGTTGATAAGGACTTTGTCTTATCTGCTCAAACTTATCCCGCCTTGTCCGCTCATTCTTCGCCTTCTTAGCCTTCGCCTTAATCTTGATCTTGTCTTCAGTGATAATAGTTGGTGAGGAGTTTTGGGATTCAGTGAGTTATTGTCATCACTTAGTGAATCCACCATCTTCTTCTTGACTCAGTCTTCACTCCTTGAGTTCCGCCTCACTGAGTGGAGACACTTTAAGTCTCGTACTGAGTATCCTAAATGATGGATCTGGACACACCTTGTGTCAATGATATTTTGTATAATATTAGTAAGCACGCGGAATTTACTTAGTAATACTTAGAAGACGGATTGTATGATGTATTGTAAATAAACACAGATTAAACACAAAACTTAAGCTCCAATATTATTAATGAATAATACGAGTGATCTTGCTTATCACTAGGGTTACACCTTGAAGCCTTTATGAATAATACGTACGAATGTAAGTTAGTACCTAATACAATGACCTAGGACCTCCTTTTATAGTATAAGGAGTCCTTTACAAGATAAGTATAAAGCTAACAATATAGAATATACACACGATCTTTGCTATACTTATCTAGACACGTTCTCCTAACCATTATCTAATAGCAGTGGTAATAATGTACCAGCAGTGGTAATACGTTTCCACTGCTAGTGTAATCCAAGCAGTGTCTTCCACAACTATCAGTGATAACAGATTATTCCCAACACTAAAGATGACTCACTGAGTGGCTATGCGCTCAGTGACTTGTTAGTGTTTAAGGTTATAAACACTTGGGGTATTTTCTATACAAATCCTATAATCAAGGGGTTTGGGTATTCACTGAACCCAATAGGTTGTCACAAAATGAGTTACAAAAACCGCATGTTTTGGCAGATTTGTATGGCCAACTTTACATGGTCATATCTCACACATAAATCACTTCAAGACTTGATTTTTGGTTTGGTAAGTTTTATATGTTAAATTAACTTTGTCAAAGGCCTAGAGCCTAACTAAATGGTTTTAACCTCTTATCATTGACATGCATGAACTAGTCCACAAAGTTTCTAAATCTGAGTAAATCCTTTTGTCTAACCTTTTTGCATAAGCTAAAGACTTTTATAGATTTTACAAACATTCATGAACACACCTAAGACCCTATATTTTATAGTATGTGAAGGTTTGGGTTAGATTCACTTTTAATATTGGTCAAATGGTCACTTAAAGTGACCCTATTTTTGGGATAGTTTTGAAATTTTATGTGTAGTGGTAAAAATAACATATTTTGACAAGTCTAAATTGGTGACCTAACTAATAGTCATTTTTGAGTGAGAGCATATCGTTTCGTTATTAATAAGTACTTTACTTGCTTTAGGTCGCGTTTAGGAAGGTATACGTTCGAGGGTTGCCTTAGTGATTATCATTGTGCCCACTCTTGTACTCACGCTTATGCTTGCTAAGGTGAGTTTCCTGGCCCTTTTTTCATTTATATTTCTTAAGGAAAAATGATACTCAAAGGCTATTTTCAAATACTTTTTGCTGTGCTAATTACCTAATTTCTTTTGACATTTTGTATGTTTATAACTGCGAATGTGAGTACGTATGACTGGATGATTGGTGCATATTTATTGATTGGATGTTTGGTACATAACGATTGATTGAATCATCCTAACAGTCTGTTGATTTGTTGGAAGGCCAATATTGGATACGCTATTTGTGATCAGCCTAACAATTTGATTTGTTGGAAGGCCAATATTGGATACGCTACTTGTGATAATCCTAATAGTTTTAACTCCAGCTAGAATTTGACTTGGTTGAAGGTCAATATTGGATACGCTATTTGTGATCATCCTAACAGTCTGTTGACTTGTTGGAAGGCAAGTATTGGATACGCTATTTGTGATCATCCTAACAGTTTGTTGACTTATTGGAAGGCCAATATTGGATACGCTATTTTGGATACATCCCAACAATATGTTGTTGGAAGACTATTTTGGATACATGACTATACACTTATTGCTTTATGTTATTTTATATATACTAATGTCCTACTTGTTTTGTATGCACAACAAATGTGTCTATTACTTAAACCTATGAACTCACCAACATTATGTTGACATTTTCGAGTATTCATCTTTAGGTTATAGAAATAGCAAGGCTTAAGGATGATAGAACTTCCTACTTGGCCTTAGCGAGACCTGAGACAAAACCCTCATAGGTCACTTTTCCTTGGAATTGTCCTGAGTTGTGGGAATTATTTCATATGACTTTTATGATTAGGTTTGTCGTGGTAGCGATTAAACATAATACACGTTTCCACTTGTTTCGGGAGTCGTCATGACATTTTGTATTGGTATTCATTGATTGAATTCTCTATTATTTTATATCAATGTGTTATGACGATCCTCTTCGTCACGCCTTGCGTTTCCGCCTAGGCGGGGTGTGACAATTTTGAAATTAATGCTCATATTGTGAGAGAAAAAGTTTTAGTGGGTGTTATTAAGACTGTAAAAAGTAAATCTGCTGATCAGGTTGGAAATTTGTTTGCTAAAGCTCAAACACGTATAGATTGCAAAATGTTTTGTGACTTTTTGAAAACTATTGATATGTTTTCCGCAGTTAAGTAAAGAAGTTTTTTGTTAAAAAGGAAGTGTTGGTTTGGTTGAAGTTATGTTCAGTATGATAAAAATGTTTTGGTTTGGTTTGAGGTAATTGTGTTTGTGTGGTTTTGGTTTCTTGTGGTAGTTATATTCAGGTTGTTTTGAGTATAAGTTTAAGGTAGGGTATTTGAATGTATCAAACTTATCTCAGGATACATACATGGACTTGCTAACAGTTACAAAGTTTGGTGTCTGTTTTGTTAGTTTGTGTTGTGCATAGACTAGAGTGCAATGTTGATTATATATTGCTAGATGTGGATCTAGTATTTCACCATCTTCTCTGTCTTTACACACAGCCGATCTCACACAGTTTGGTTTTGGTTGTTTAAGTGTTTGATCACGCCAGGCTCGAATTTGAGCATGTGCGGCATAGGCGACTTCACAGGGCCTCTAACTTTTAGTGGCCTACGGCGTCTAAAACTTCAGTATTAGTATATAATTAGTTTTGGAGGATTCAATCTCGTTGAAAGATGATTTAGAATATAAAAATATAAGATCTTAATAACATAAAAAAAAAAAAGAAGCTTGATTCTGTGTTTTAATGGTGGAAAATGAAACATGAATTTTGGACTTTCAGCGAAGAAGATAACCCGAAAGCTGACGAAAATGTTTTTAATAGGCCCTACATTTTTATTTGTGTTTTAGTTCTATTAGTCTCTTAAGTTTAATTCTAGCCTTCTTGTCTTCACATTTTTTTTATTTCAACCACTTTACCTATTTTGCATTTATGGTTCAAAACTTGAGAAAGTTTAAACTTAAACTAACCAAAATTTCACAATAAAACTATTTTTTAAGCTTGAAACATTCCTAAAAAATTTCTTTGCTACGATTTATTTTGAGACATCTTAGATGTAACGCTTTATAGTTTACATGTTGCTGTAAAATGTTTAGAATACTCAATGGTTACATCTTAACAAAAACGATGGATTTATATAAGAATATGGTTACAAATTTGTTTGTTCGATATCAATAGTAATGAATTACGGAGTTAACAAGTGTTGAGTTTACGAATACTTTGGCTATGTTTGGCGAGGAGCTTTTTGGAGCGATGAGCGATGAGCAGTGAGCAATGAGCTTTTTGATTTTTGTTGTTCGTTTAGCAAAAGAGTGATGGACTTTGCTATTTTTTAGGAATGCTCATTTTTCCGATGATTTTTTAGAAAGCGGTGAGTTGTGGCTACTGCTCAAAACTCACTGCTACTTTTACGAAACACACTTCATCTTTGTGAAAACCTAATTAAAATAATGTCACACGGCCTCCAAATTTTACAGCCCTGGATCATGCTATAGTTTGATTTATTGTTTGAGTTGTTTGTATTCTCAGATTACGCACATGTGGGATAATCTTTTTTTTTTCTTTTCATAATTGCACTAGTTTGAGGATGATTTGTACTGATTAATAAAACACGTGAGGTGATTGCTTGATTGTAAGGCTGCCCCTAGTAAGGGCATTCAATCCCCCTTATTTTTCCTGCCACGTCAGCTTTCTCTCTCCAGCGACCTTCAGGCGATTGGGTGGCCCAGTAAGGAAATACCCACTTGATTGTGTTTTGAAAGTGTATTAAATGTGTTTTGCTTATTGTTTCTACCGATCGCGCAGGCGACTGATTTGGATTCTTATCTTGGCGATCGAATGGCTACACAACAATGGGAATCGACCCTCTAATCGATCGAGGAGGCCTCGATCGACATTACTGGGGCTAGCCTAAGATTGATAGTTTTTAAGTAGTTTTAACTCAAACTATCAACGAACATGAAGTCTAAAAACTTTACACTTATGAAAACAGTTATTAAGGCCGACATATTCATGCATGTTGTATTGTTTTCATGAAACATACATGCATGACGAAATAAAAATGTAAGTTATACTGCTTCAAATAGATGTGGCAATCTTCGCCCATAATGACAAAAGCGGTATCATCTCGGCGAATTTATCAAATTGTTTGGTTCATTTACGCGAGTGATTGTTGTGGAACGGGCGGAATATTGATAGTTAACCTAAACTTTGGGTTAAATGGGTCAAATTAGAAAGTTAAAGTAGTATGTGTATTTTATAGTTAGGACCAAAAGTGTCAAGATAGAAAGTTTATAACTGTTAAATACAATTATGTCGTGTTTGTTGGATGGTGTCGGTTGGTTGGCTATATAAAGCCACAACCACCGCAAGATATAGGGTCGAATATTGTATGTAAAATATTTATGTGTAAATTCAAAGCAAGTTTATACAAACATAGTATTGTTCATCAAATTTAACCTGTGAAATCCCAACAATTGGCATCAGAGCAAGAGTTTAATCGATCCAGGGAAGAACAAGTGCAAGTAGCGACCGATTGAAAGCAAGAATCAACCGAAAGAAAAAAGAAAGCAGATTTGATTCCGGGAATCAATCAAGTAAGAAAGAAAGTAAGGAAGAAGGATACATGTTCGTTGAAGGATTCGAACACATAAACAATTGTAACCGGAGTTTGATCGGAGAAAGACAAACACAACCGGTTTATTAAAAACACCAATTGTGGTTACCCAAATCGAGAAGGCATCGATCGGAGAAGGAAGAACCCTAATCGGAGGAACACTAATCATACCAGCAATCGATTGGAGAAGGAAGAACCCTAATCAAACCAGCAATCGATTGAAGGGGGAATAAGCAAAAAAAACACACCCCGTAAGTTTTTATATCAAACTTTTCACATCTTTTTATACTCCGTATATAAGTTTTATTCTTAATTAAATTTTACAATTTATATTTAAGAGTGGGGTGTTGTATTTTGTTTTTTTTTAAGTGAGATTAAGTTTTGTATATTTTTTCAATTTAGGGAGACAAAATAAGTTATTTTTGAATTAGAAAAATACAAAACTAGTAAGAAGTAAAGAAACCGAACCATTGTGGTTCACATAGTAAGAAGTAAGAAGAAACCTATCGTTTTTTAAAAAACTCTAGTGTTTCCAAAGTAAGTAAGTAAGTGAAACTTTAACGTTTCAAAGTAAGTAAGAGAAAATCTGTTGTTTCAAAGTAAGTAAGTAAGAGAAAACCTAGTGTTTTTCATAAACCTTAGATTTTACCAGTAAGAGAAACCTTAGATTTTCACCAGTAAGATAAACCTTAGTGTTTCACCAGTAAGAGAAACCGTAGTGTTTCACCCTGTAAGAGAAACCTCGGTGTTTCAAAGCAAGTAAGAAAGTACGCAAGTAAGAAAGCATGGTAGAAGGTGACAAGCATGATAACGCATCAAGTAGAGCATCAGTTCGAGAACAAGGAAGTATAGCACTTCAATGTCCAAAACTGAACGAATCAAACTACACCACATGGGCAATTATGATGGAAACAATCTTAAAGGCCTATGGACTTTAGGAAACGCTTGAAGATGCATAAAAAGTAGATGAAAGAAAGATGCATACGACAAAAGCAATGATCCTCACAACATTGCCGGAAGATATTCTAATGCAAGTTGCACAGTACGAGACTGCGAAGGAAGTATGGGAATCAATTAAAGTACGTTATATTGGAGCGCATCGAGTTCGTAAAGCACGTCTACAAACTTTAAGAAGCGAATTGGAGAACTTAAAATGAAGACCAACGAAACCGTGAATGACTTTGCGGGAAAATTGGGAAGCATACGAGGCAAGTGTAAAAGTCTTGGTTCTAATCTTAAAGACAAAATACTAGTAAGAAAGTTGTTGAACTCGAGTGCAAAGAAGTTTCTACCAATTGTGGCATCCATCGAGCAATATTCGGAAGTTGATGAAATGTCATTTGAAGCAATGGGAAGAATAATAACTTATGAAGAACGCCTCAAGAGTCAAGATGAACCGCAAGAAGATTACCAAAGCAAACTTCTAATGGCAAGTTCAAGTAATCAAGGCCGTGGTAGAGGTCGAGGAAGAAACTTTAGTAAAGAAGAAAGAGAATGTGGAAAAGGTACAAGTCGAGAACAACACAAGAAAGAAATGAGATGCTATGAATGTGGTGAACTTGGTCACTTTGCATACGAATGCACCAAATGGAAGGATAAAGACAAGAAGCACATCTCATTTATCAAAGCGACGATGAACCAAAGCTGATGTGAAGAGCAAGATAAAAGCAAGTTGAAGACCTGCCTTAAACCAAAGTTTAGTTTAAGGGGGAGTATTGATAGTTAACCTAAACTTTTGGTTAAATGGGTCAAATTAGAAAGTTAAAGTAGTACGTGTATTTTATAGTTAGGACCAAAAGTGTCAAGATAGAAAGTTTCTAACTATTAAAGCCACAACCACCGCAAGATATAGGGTCGAATATTGTATGTAAAACATTTATGTGTAAATTCAAACCAAGTTTATACAAACATAGTATTGTTATTTAACCTGTGAAATCCCAACACGGAATGAGCAGAGGTTTCAACTTCTCAAATCCGGAACGGGTGATCTGGCGACTTCTATAATCGTGAATGAGTGATATGGGCCAATGCTATGCAATGTAATCTCAGGCATCAAGTTAATTTATAGCTAAAAGACATACCACTTCTAGGGTTTTCACCACCGCCTTCCGGTGATCATTATCACACCGCCGCGCTACAACCATTTTCCGACCACCGATGCCACAATTATATGAAAAACTAAAAATAAAATTTTATATAAAATTTGATTTGTATGTGTGAAGTTTGATATGCACACAGAATAAAAGAGAGATCTTAAAGAAATGGGTTTTGAGAAAAGAAGAACGTGATAAATGGTTGTATCTAGTGAAACTTAAAATTTATCAAACTAAAGTTGCCTGTTTTGATCCTGCCAGTTTGGACCCGGCCCGTTTGACCCTAAGTATAAATTCACCAGTTAAGGCCCGCCTCTGGCCGTTTGGAACCGTTGCCTGAACCCGCTCATTTTGCTACCTCTATGACTTCAAGTATGACGACCTCTAAGCTCTTACCAAATCTAATAGACACTGCACATATAATATACCTCCAACCTAAATCATCAATTTGCGATCTACATAACCAGTTTGCGATCTATTAATTGAATTTACAGAGTAAAATCTTCTTCACCAGTTTGCGATCTACATAACCATGCAAATGCAACACTCTACAACATTTCACTATACCCCAATTAATAATCAATGTCAAATGATTTCCTACAGAAATTGTAAAAGTGTCAACAAACCAAATCACAATGAAAGAGAATTCTAATCAAACCAATGTGTTAAGTCCCATCTGAATCCACCCATTTCCGAAGAAGCGGGGCGCGAGCCTTCACACTCACTGGCTTCTTACCCATGTCCGAAGGAGAGCAGAAACACACATCGACCACAATGTCTGAAACTAGTCTTGTTTTTTCGTTTTTCTTTCTATGAGCATGTACAAGTCTATAGCTACAAGTGTGCACCAAAGTCCCATAGATGAATGGTGTTATCATTAGTACAAGCCGCTACATACCTTTCATCCGCAATCAAGGCGGTTGCATCCCCTATCCTTTCTCTTAAAACATACAAATACTCACCACGATCCAACTCCCAAACCCTAATCCCGGCCCCACCACAAATAAACGAGTAACCGCCATTTATACAACCAAGCACCAACCCACCCCTAGCCATAAACCTACATATTTCCTCCAAACTACCCACATGCCGTACATTAGCTACGCCCCTACTATTTACGAACATAAGAGCCTTATCATAAGCATCGGCCCCACCTACATTTATCCGCCTCAGTAACTCTTCCTCCCCTAATATCACTTGGGTTCTTAAATCAAATACTATAACCCTGCTGCTTGTGAAACCCACTGCCAGATCATCACTTGCTATGCGGATCCGACCAACGTGCTCAGTTAGGTCTGTTAGCAAGTGCCAACCAACTACTGCGTCTGGGTCAGTCAATGTGCCGCCTATGAATAAAAGTTCTTCGGTATTGCCATTTCGTACATGAAATGCGCGGTTTGGAACACCTACACAATCATAAGATATAATGTGAATTATGCTTGTAATGAAGGCGAAAAAACGTTATGTTCATATTTGTACTTCTTTCTATACATCAAAATCATTAAAAGATGATTTATATCATTTTTGAAAACAATTATTAAAGGTTATATCTGGTTACAATATAACCTAAATGAGACAAAACTTAATGAATAAAATAACTAAAACAAAACAATTAAAAAGATATGTTGGTAGTTTAATTATGCAAAATATATTTCAAGAACCTGCGTAAAGCCCAACCCACCACCGGTTATCACCAGTGAAATCCACAAGGACGCCATCAGTAACCACATCACCCAGGTGTGCCCTCCGAGGGGCTCCAGGAACGTTGATAGACACCACATGAATATCACCATCAAGGGAAGCAAAAACGAGCCTGTTATCCGTAAAAAACATCCCACTAACAGCACGTGAGAACGGACCTAGATGATTACGTTGATGTGGGTGGAAGGTAGACAAGTAAAGCCTTGTGGGGAGGTGAAATAGGCGAACAGATCCATCAGAAAATCCCGCAGCAATGTGGTAATCAGATAGTGCCAGACGGCGGCAAATGAGACTTTCGTTGTTAGCATTATTATCATTTGGAGGGAAGTTTAGGGTGGTGTACATGTACCTATGCATACGGAAGTTTCTAGCGGTTCTGTGGCGGTAAATGTATTCGTCATGCCAAGTAGCGTGGTGGCGACGGTTGCGATGCCATATACGTCGAGTAAGGGTTTGCCAAAGGAGGTCAGACTGGGATGCCGTACGCCATGTTCTACAAACCTGCAATGAAACAAAATTGGACAAATGAAACAATGCAAGTCTTACGAATGAAATAAAACGATATTATCATGTGAAGTGTATATTGCTTATGGAGGATCAATATGGTTTTTGTGTTTTAGTTCTTATATATTTTCTTATATAATCAACTTATCAACCTAAAAGTATTGTTCCATTCAACGTGCTTACTGAATTCCTTGTAAATTCTCTCGTGTCATCTTCATATGGATTTGCTTTTAAGTCAATCTGTGGGTGTATTTTAGATCATTAGATTGATAGTATTTTTGCCTTATGAATAATTTTTCATGTAAAATCTTGTTAAGAAAAAGTAACTAAATTGTAAAAGCGTCATCGAATACCAAAACAGTGTCTCAAATGTGTAGAAGGCATATGTTTGTGTCTTTTACCAACACAAGAAAAATTGGAAGAGAAACTAGCAGCACACGGAGGGTCTGTAGAGCTCTTTATAGTCGTACAAAGAAGTGTGAAAACATTTTTTACCTTTTGATTATCTATAAAGCGTCAACCACGCAAACCAAACCTTTTTCTCACCCTTCGGAAAATGTCACTAGGATCTCAGATATTGTGACACATTTTAACGTGTCATTAAATGACAAATAGTTAATGTATAGCTCTTAAGATCAAGAGAAAACGAGTCACTCCTCTATAAGATCATTGAAGTCATAGGATCTTATGTAGGATCTTGATCTTACCATAGGATCGTAAGATCTAGATCCTATTCGATCCTACTTCCTTCAAATTATTTAAACAAAGAAACTATAAACGAACATTTTTTGTTAAAGTGGAATAATAAAACAAGCATGAGCAACTATAATTAGTATTCAAACTAAAATATTAATTGTCCTGAATCACCAATTAGATAAATTAGTATTTTGAACCTATGTAATTTCCATTACATTATAACTCTTTAAACTCTTCATGTTTAATAAATTTGTTATATTATTATTTTTAAATACGAATTACTAAACGTATAAGAAATTTGAATATTCAAAAAGGATCTTTCGATTCCAATCTTAAAAAAACAAAAACGATCTATAATAAGATGTCAATCTTATTAGCCTAGTACACAAATGTGTCACTAGGTCTCTTGTTTAGATTATTAAGAAAACGAGAAAAATAATATCTCCCGTACGTGATTGCGATTACTTATAAAAAAATGGAAGAGTAAATCATAAATTTTATTATAGGGATTTACAGAGAGAACTCGGGTGTTTGAAAAGCAAACAATGTTGGAGGTGTTTTTTGAAAGGTAGGTGATTTGCACATTTTTTTTTTATTTGCACACAACAATTTGTGCAATGAACGGTTGTACATTTTGTTCATTTGAGTGTACAAATAAGAAATGAAAGTATGTCAATCAATTTTCTTTTCGAAACTGTCTTTTCAACGGTAAACGTTAAAAATGAAAAATCCCATGAGTTGCATGTTTTCGGTGATGAAACAAACAAAACTTTATTTGACACGATCCTGGTTTTCGTTCGCCCCATAGGAAAATACCAACGAATTTCTTCAATTAAACACATCATTCACATTACCTATTTAGTACTATGCGCATACCACGATTTTCTTTAGCTAAACACATCAGGTGCATTTATCATCCCATCGATACATGGAAACCTACGCCCTCAATTACGTTTAATGTCTCAAAAACTTAAACGATTATGTTTACACAAGACTACGTAAACATATGTAGTCAATAGCTACTCAGATTACTGCTTTAGATCTTTGCTACTCAACACTCATATCACCGAAGGTTTATTTGTACACACTAATTTTTCATCTGTAAGCATCATCTTATATTATAAATAACATGTACATAAGCACATAGGATCATGGTGTTTCTCATGCTTATACCATGGAGTATTACTTGATGTTTACACAAAACACAAGACAAAATAGTATACTTCTATATAATATGTAGAAAAGTAAAAAATAAGAATAATAGTGGAGTAACTAAAATTTGATAAGACAGAGAGACTTTAGCAGCATGGGGGTATATCCTATGACAGATGGATAGTTCATGCGCTATATAAAGCATGCAGAAAGCTAGCTATAAAGAAAAAAAAAACAGACAAAATATGATGGGAGGAAGCTTGCTTTACATAAACAAACATACATTTTTCTAATAACATAACAAGATTTTTTTTATAATCTATATACTTTAGAGAAAATATCAAAATAACTATAATTATATGGAGTAACTTTATGTCTAAACATATATGTAATAATAGCATTTTATTAAAAAAAAAAAAAAAAAAAATCCAGTTTATCAAAAAACAAAAAACCACTGACACATAAAATTAATCTGCACATTTTTCATTTTTATTATATAATTGAAACAAGCTTACATCTTATTTTGTCTGTTTATAAAAATGTGCAAATAAAAAATACAAATGTGAGAATAACAGTAATACTTATGAAACTACAAGTGATCTCTCTATTTTTTATTTATAGACATATCATTTTCTAAAAATAAATGTAATGTTACTGTTATATTTATGCAAGTTAATGTTAAGTGGTCAGAAATGAAGGGTAGCTCGGAGAACAAGAAAATACAGCTTTATACTTATACATTTGTGGATCACCTGATGCCTAGAAGCCTAATTCTCTTCCTATTGCTACTATCTACTGTCACTGCCAAATTGCAGTGTGCTACCAGGTCTTTTCCTTTATTTAATTTTCTTTTAACCTTTAGTAGCGTTTCGTCTTGTCATTTTATTCTTCTTTCTGCTTCTTAATAATTATCTATATAAACATTAAGTACCATCAAGCCCAGTTACTGTTCCCCCTGTGCTCCTATAACTGTTCACTAGTCGTATTCATCAACCATTACCACAACTCATGTTCACTACAACGAATTTTAGGGTTTTATAACTTGTGCGCCAAGCATGAGTTAAGACAACAAAAGATATAAAAATACATGGGACCCACAAAAAGACATTTATGCTGTAATTTTATGAGGATTCTATGTCTTTTTTGCGGTATATGACTTATAGTGTCTTAACTTACGCCTTTAGAATGAGTTAAAAACTCAAATTTTATACATTCTTGATCTCTAGAGTTTTTTTTTTTTTTTTTTTTTTTTTTTTTGTGATTACATCAATATATATTTTTTGCGTCATTACATCAATATATATCCCGAAAAAGAGTACATCAGCTTTAACTTTCTTGCAATTAATTACAGTAATTAAGCTATAATTCTACGTCACGTCAGCGTCACATCAGCTTTAACTTTTCAATCTTAACTCAAAAAAAATCATTTAACATAACTCAAACATAACACCACATTTTGAGCCTCACTTTTATTTTAAAAACACCCCTTCTCACCATGTTTTAGGGGGCAAAAATGTAATTTTTATTTTTATGTTCATAGCTACTAACGCAGTGTTAACACCATCCCTTAACGCAGCCAAAGTTAAGGCATAACTCAAGTGCAATGTCACAATACCGCATGCTCTAATAGTTCTCATGTTTTTTTGTTAGAAAAAATAAAGGACCAATGTGAAACTCTATGCAAATACTATCGTAAATTTACAGCTTATGTGGTTTCGTCAACCCACATGACACATGTAATTAACTCTAGAGGTCAACATATAAAGACCCAGTCATACTAAGAAGCCAAAGAAGCTAGACGTAAACATGATGTCCGTTAACATTTAAATACCGACTCGTACCAACAATCTAAAGTCGCTTTGATTAATAATAAAAGTGAGTAGAAAAGATTGGTTCTTTGATTCTTGCATTGTAATAACTGTGCCAAAGCAGGTTATTAACCTGGCTATAATCGAATCACGAATTAATTATTCTAATTTTTACAGGACATAAGGAGTAATAAACCTTTGAAATTTAATTCAAACATAAAATGTGCAGGAGGATACAAACATAAAATGTGAGTACTGTGATAATGAGGGATGGGGGACAGAAGGATAAGGTACACAAAAAAGTACAACCTCAGCAAGATATATATAGAATCATAGATCTACTAAAAACATTTTATGTATTAGTGGAATAAACATAACATATGTTTTGTGCCTCTCCAAAAGAAAAAAAAAAAAAAAAAAAAAAAAAAAAAAAAAAAAAGCAAAAAGGCAGGCAACTAAAGGTAATAAAAAAGCCAGATTACTTTGAAAGCGACAAAGTGTGGGTCTTATTTTTGTGTTGTTGGATAGTCAAAACTTTGACCTCAACTGATCTTTGGATAGCGACCCTTTTCTAAAAGTTCTGTGATCATAGTATCTTTATTACTATACTAATATACTATACTAGTGTACTTCCATACATTCTGTGTTTTGTGCTTTGTGTTCGTGTTAGCTTATGTACCACAAACAATAAAAACCAAACTACAATTTTTTGGCACGAGATTAACATAACATCTTCAATGTAAGCTTTTAAAATAGATTTTTTTTTAAGGAAAATGATTCTCATGTCAAAATGTCATAAATAATTTTATGTCTAATCCACTCAACATATGACAAGTAGAGTATGACATTTTTCTCTCCTCATGATATCCTTTGATATCTAATTCTTAGGCATTAAATTAAGCATGTCAATCACTACTCTTTTTTTAAAAGCTTTTTCTTTCTAAAAAACCTTTAAAAAGCTTTTGGTCTAAAGCAAAAAATTTATTACAAAATGATATAAAATAAAGATGAATTTTTTTAAAAAAATAGTTAAACTAAAAGCATCCATAATAATTCAAACCGCAAAAGACTTTTTACATTTAATACATATTATTGTATTTATTTCTTTATACCAAAATCTTTTCTCCAATGCTAAAAAGTTATATAATAGTCTTTTTGTTAGGTCATTTAATGCTTCAATTAATGTAAATAACTTAGTAATTTTATGTCAATCGCTTGGTGAATGTCTTATTACTAATAGTCTTTCACTCCAATGACTAAAGTCATTTGAAAGACTTTTTGAAACAATGAAAAGTCTTTAATAAAGCTATAATTGCGATTGCTCTACGCAAAAGCTTGAGGATACGCCGTCTTCATCTCAAATATTATAAAGATTTACCAATCTAAGAAGTCTTTATAGAAAAGGCTTGCATTGAGATGTTCAAAAGTGTTTAGAACACTATTTGTAATGTAAATTATTAAAACATCTTCAATTCAAGCTTTCAATAGCTTTTCTTTAAAAACTTTCTAAATAAAACCTTTAAAAAGCTTTTGCTCTAATGGAAAAAAGTCTTTAAAGATACAAAATAAATTAAAATGGCGTAAAATAAAGATGAAAAAGATTTTAAATTAGACGTAAGCTTAAGGATACTCAAGTGATTGGCTAAAAAGTTTGTCTTTAATGATGAAAAGATTTTCCAATAACTTCTTTAACAAAAAGCTTTTAGAAAAAAAAAAAAAAAAAAAAAAAAGAAAAACTATTGTAAAAAGATTGCATTGAAAATGCTAATGTTTAAACACAATTTGTAACATACAACTATAAGATTTTTTTTTTATTTGAACTCACATAAAGGATCATATTATTAAATCATTTTCAATGCTAAAAACACTTTCAAGTCAATTTCAGACCTTTTTCTCTTAGTTATTAAAATTTTGATCATAATCTTAAAATCTTACGATTTTATAATTCTACAAAGCAAAAACGATCCGATCCTACGTATGATCTTAAAAAGCTTAAGATCTTATAGGATCCCGATCTTAAGAGCTAATCCGATCCGATCTTACTTTTCTCGAACCGCAAGATAAAAAGGTACAAATTTATAAGTATGTTTTTATATAATTTTAAAATCAACATGTAATTCTTCTTAAACATTCTATATTCATAATTTAAGACAATATTTTCATGAAACATTTATAATTTTATATCTACGATATATAATAATTTGCATATTTGAATAATATTACAAAGAATATTATAAAAATGACGTTATAATAAGATCTTAAGATCCCGATCTCGCAAAAACAAAAACGATCTTAAGTAAGATCCTGATCTTTAAAACCGCTTTTTCCATCCTCTCATATACATAATCACTAACAGATTAATTAATAAGTTGAATAATATCAACCAATTACTTTTAAAAAAAAACTTATCTTCAACCTTACCTCCAATGCATCAACCTATTTTCAACCATCTTAAACCTTTTCTCAACCAATGCATCAGAGATGCTATTAGATAGAGAAATATACCTACATCACATTTTTTGATTAATGCATCACAATTTGTGCATTACAGGTTGTACCGTACAATACTGTAATACACAAATTATGGTGCATTAATCAAAAAATGTGGTGTGAGTATCACCTCCTTGTTAGATAATACGGAGTATCGATTTAAGACCGACCTGAAAAAACATTTGTCTTGTTCTACCTTAAATTATTTAAACTGTGTGACACAATGTGTTTTGATGATTTGGTCGAGTTTAACTCATACGCATTAACTAGTAAAATAACATGTAAATTTGTAAGATTCTTGTAGACTAAAATAATTATCCTAAGAATATCATTTGAATTAACCCCACTGCAACCAGCGGCATTAACCTCCTAGCATAAGAACTAAGACATTATTTTGATAGTATGAAATACTCTACGCGTCTCAAACAATTGTCTCACGACAAAAAAAAACAAAAACAAAAACAAAACACGTTGTTTAGGAAAAATATAATTATTAATGTTTTTTCTTGCTTTTTTATATAATGATAGTTTTACCTTGAACTCATTAATTAATGTCTTATTTAAAGTTTGTAATATTAATTTCAACTAAAAAATGAACGATTAAATTGAGACGTTAGAATAATAAAACATAAACTATTAATTTGAAACGGAATAGAGTATACAAAAAGTGAACTTCAAGATTTTACACGAGCTTTGTACACAAAATTAGCAACGAGCAATAAAGAGACCTAAATTGAGGTGACATCATCTGATTGGTGAAATTAAAAATGAGTCATTCTAATATCACCAATCAAAAAATGACAACTCAATATAAGTATCTTTTTAAGCCTCTCAATTAAGCCTCTTAATCATTTCCCAATTAGCAAAAGTTTCATACTACTGTTTATTTTCTGGAAAGAAACAAGGGTGTCTTGGGTTATGATCCTAACCGAAATATGGCCAAAAGCTATAGTGTCAAAAGGGTTTGAATGACTTTTTTATTCTTTCATTTCCAAGAAAGCAATGTCAAAAAGCCCCTAGAAAACAGTATTGTCCCTCTTTGGAAAGAAGAGACAAACCTGCACCTTCATCTATCAACTTGCAATTAATTACAGTAATTAATTAAGTCTCAAATCCAGAAATGTCACGCCGAACCCATCATGTCATATCTATCTTTTTTTTCTATTCTTTTTCATAAAAAAGAAATAAAGCAAAGCTATATTAAAAGAACCTCAACCTAAAATAGAAAGAGGCTAAAACAAATACAACCAAAAGTGAAACTAGCAAACACTAAAAGAAAAAAAAAACACACCAAGGACTCCATGATAAATAAATCTCTATTAAATTTTAATGCATTTGAGACTATTACATTATTAGCAAGACTTAAAATTCAAACTCTTAAACTTGATTGTTATAAAAATATTATCTTTTAAAAGTCATTACTATCATTATAACATTGTAAAAGCCCATTTAATCTTCACTGTAACAGCCTTAAATAATTATTAAAAATGTGAAACTGCTAAAAATAATTACAATTAATAATTATTATTAAAAATATGTAACCGCATCCACCATATAAATTCACACAAACCATTTTATATCTCTCACACACAAAAATAGTCTCTCAATATACTCTCACATCACTCCTCAACTCTTACGGATACTTTTTTTTTTTACAAAGATTCTTTATATGTTTGTTAGAAAAATATTTACCGAATAACATTTGCTCGCCGAAAAATATAATCACGGGATATTCGCCACCGCATTGCGTGAGTACTTTGGTAGTATAAAATATTTGTATGCTTAATACCGTAACAAACTTAAGCGCATCACCAGTGTAAGTTTTTTCTAAAGTTTAATGACACAAGAAAGTCATTAAAAGCCTTTTAACATTTGGTGAAAGGCTTTTTTGTCAATGACGATACAAGTCATTGGCTAATACGGAACAACTTTTTTTTTTTTTTTTGTATAACTAGAATATATTTGAGTGGTGATGTTGGTGTGTTATTACACTACCTTGATGATGACGCTGGTTGAGAAAAAAAATTAACGTGACACTAATGACAGTTATATTTCGGTCACTATTACCGCCACCATAAGAATGTGACTAGAACAACTGTCAAATTCATTGATAAACACTTAGAAAAATCAATAACCAGTAATGCGAATGACACTAGGATTTTTAAAAGAATTGATTTGCACACTTTTCATTTATAATTTAAAAAATTGTCACTTCCTATATTTTTATTTTTCCAACCAACAATAGCCAGGCTTTTGTACCGTCCCAAATTCACTCCATGCATTACTAAAAATATAAATAAAGAGTACTAGCATATCAACTGGAGGATCTGATGCCAGACCTATTCCTAGAATTTACTTGTTTGATACATCTTCTCTACTGAAATGACAAATGCATTCACATTCATCATGAAGTTGTATGATATGATTTACAGTATTTTCATCTTCAAAATCTTTTAGTTTATCCCTTCAAATATTTTCTACTCCAAGAAACCCTAACCTCCAGATTCTCAATATTCAATTAACAAACTTCTGAAAACAAGTTTATTTTGGATCACATTTGAAATGGATCATATGATTTGAAAATTAAATAATCTTAATTTCACCTTTTATAATCACTTGATCTATCCAAACACTTAAAACTATGTATTTGATAATTGAGATAACTATATAATCTACTTTTAGATTGTTTACATTATTTCAAAGTTTAGGAAGTTGTTACATTGAAATTTTTAGTTAGTTGCCTTCCAAAAAAAATGAAATTGTGATTAGTATAGTCATACTTGCCAATAAAAGTTAACTATGGTAGTATTTGTTTAACCATTTATGTAGTTCTGGTGCGATCTCATTTTTATTAATTAAACACTTCTGTATAAAATACTTAAAATAGAACTACCACTATGAAACAAATCAAAACAACATAAGCATAAACATGTTGCATGAAACCTAAACACACAGCACATATATAAACCCTAGTATAATATAACAACTGACAATGTGTTCTAACCTGAAAAAGATTATATATCGCGGGAGCAGCAGCAAGACGCCCAAACGAGGTAACAGCATCAATGGCAACTTGGGTAGCAAGAGCTTCAAGAAAAGGTTCAGGCCATACAGCAGCATTGAAACGTTGACGAGCATGTGGTGGTTCTTCAAACTCTCTGCCACCGTCTCCTCCGTCGTGTGACGACGAAGAAGACGAGGTCGTTGACATTTGAGAATATGTGTATTCGGTTACACAGACAGTAACGGAAAAAAGTTTTATAAAAATGCTGGGTTGAGGGAGAGAGAGAGGTGAGGGGCCCAAGAGGTGAAAAAGGGAACTTTGCGTGTGTCCATGTATATATACTAAACTGTTTTAGGTCGGCTTATTAGTACTCCAAAATCCATATAATATCTTACATTATTAGTAATTAAAACGATCAACTTCTCAATATAGAAAATATAAAAAGTGAAAAACTAATTTGAGCTAAATCACTTTTCATTAAAATAAAACACTTTAAACTCATTTTCACCGTTCTTTTTTTTTAAATAATATATCTTAAAAATCGCTAACCGTTAAACGAAACAAATTTCACGACCAGAACAAACATTTAATTATCTTTCAGCAGAGTTTTCATATACTTTCGACAAAAAAATTTTGTTTTCTTTTTTAAGCTTTTTCCGTACAAGATTTTGTATGCTATCTCACATTTGATATAACACTAATTTGAAAGTTCGTACACTTAACATGATATCGTAAAATGAACATAAGTATTTGTGTGAAACTCCAAATAATTCACCGTTTTACATTCAAAAATGCAAATACTTAGTTTTTTTAACCATATATCACACATAATCTTTGAACTTACTAATCAATACAGTTTATTCTTATAAGTTGGAGAAAGTATATGAACTTTTATCTTATATTTAAACTCGCTTGATATATCCCAAGTAATATAGCATTGGTTTGTAGAATTGAAGATTGAATATCTATACTACTTATAAAATGAAAAAAGTCAAAGTGAAAAAGTAAAATATTGAAAATGGTCAAAGTGAAATATAAGAGAAAAATGAAATGTTGAAACCTATTGCAGGAAGTCTTGTATCTATTGCAGGAAAGTCTTGTATCTGTTTAAACCTTTGTGTCAAAGGCTGGCGTTTTAATGTAGCAAGCTTTTATAAAGAACGAAACCTATTGTAAGAAAGTATTGAAAGTCTTGTATCTTAGGCTGGAAAATCAAAGGGAGTTATTGCATGAAAATTAAAGTATTGATTATGTGAAAACTATTTCCTACATAACTTGGACACGAAAAGAGGCTGGAACAAATAAAGGAAACTATTATAAAACACACACTATATACTCTAATCTCACAAAAAACCCACCTCACCACCACCCGACCCCTCCATCACCAGATCTCAAGACCACCCGACCTTAACACCACCGGACCTCACCCTCCGCTAAAACTTGCATCTCCAACGAGATGCAACCACCACGAAACACGACCACCGAGACCAACGCTCATCAAAAGGGGTTTTCAAGTTTTGAGGTATTTTTTGAGTTTTTTAACAGATCTATGAAATAATTAAGTTTTGTAGGTTCTCTTTTACAAATCTGTAAATTTTATTTGTAAATCTAATTTATTATAAATTTGTTTGCGTTTTTTTCGCAGCTGCCGCCACCATCTGTCTCGCCAAAAGGTTCTGCCGCCGCCACATGGTATTGCCGGAAAGTTGTTGTTGCCGCCGCCGCTCTGTCTCGCCACCACGTCACAGCGGCCACCATCACCTCTAACTGAAAGGTTTTTCAAGTATTGACGTTGTTTTTGAGTTTTTTTATAGATCTATATATTAACAACTTTCGAAGACGTATTTGTGTATATCTTTTTTTTTGTAGATGAGTTTTGGAACCTTTTTTTCAATTTTTCAGTTTAATGGTCGCCGCCACCGTTGACTAACTATTCAGCCGCCACCATTTTTTTTAGATCTGAGATTGTGTAATCTTTTGACCAAACAGTTGTCATCAGAGGATTCACGGTTCCATTTTTAATATTTTGTTAGGTAATACTTAATTTGTTGTGTAAAGTTTGATATAAAGTTTGATCTAAATTTATGTGTCATGATTTTAATGGTTTGTGAAAAAATAAGTCCTTTAGCTACAACTATCATAATGATGCCATATAGGTTTAGACATATCTTTAAGTCTCCTAATCATAACTCATATATATATATATATATATATATAGGCTCGATTCCATTGAGAAAGTTTTTATTTTGAGAAGATTGAGAAATCTTCGTTTGAGCAAATTGATTCATGTTTTTAATTTGATTCACAAGTAAACATCATTTTATGGTGAATCTAATCTATAAAGCACAAATTTGATTCACAAATCATTGTTAAAATCGAGTTATGATGATGATTCATTAAATTGATACAGATGATTAAGTATTCTACATATATCGCAAAATCGAGAGATTTTTAACATTGATTCAAAAAATTTTTTGACACATTTTGAATTTTAATCACATTAAAATGAGTTTTACGCTTGAAAAACATGAATCAAAGTTAAAAATCTATCGTTTTTGAAAACCTTCTCAATCTTCTCAAAATAAAAACCTTCTCAATCGATCCGGATTATATATATATATATATATATATATATATATATATATATATATATATATATATATATATATATATATATATATATATATATATATATATATATATATATATATATATATATAGGCATGCCACAAATAATTCCATTTGACATCCCATAATGCCACGTCATAAAGCTATGTCATCACATTTAAAGCCACACCATCGAAATTAAAGCCAAATAAGCACATTTAATTCCATGTCATCACATTTAGTCTACCTAAGCAATTATTAATCCTTTCAAAATTTCGGTATTAAATTTTAAAAAATGATCCTGGCATGGTTGGAACTATGGTTGTTTTAAAGAGTAACATGTATCTTAACCATTGAACCATAACACTTTTTTGAATATATTCTGCAACTTCTAATCTATAAACCCTGTAACTCGAATTTGACTAAAAAAAACCCAAAGCCCATAAAAAACAATACACGGTCATACAATCAGAACACCTACACGATAAACATAAAACCTCGCCATTCTTCTTCCCTCCTCTCAGAAAAAACTCGAACATGCCGAGTGTTGTTTGATCATGTAGTATCTGCTCATAAGTTTGTTAAACTCTATATGTTTAGTGATAACTTGGACAACGATCTCTAATGAATCTTAAAACAATGATTTCTTGGTGATTTTTATTTAGTTTCATTGATTTGTGATTGGTTAATTTAAGTTTTTTGTTTAATCGGTTAACTAAACTTGTGTGGTCCTACATGTTATAGTTATGTCTTGATATCATTAGTCATTCGTTTGTGGATTCATCGTCTGCATGATTTCAGGTACGTAAACAAATAACTGATCTGCCCTATGATCATGATTGATGTTTAATTCAGTAAATGTAATCGTATAGGATTAGTAAATGTACTGTTGGGATTATGTTTATCTGAGCTGATAAGTAGGAATACCCCTACCTTTAGATTTATACCCTTTCTGCCTTTTTTATGCAATTGGAATGATGATCTATATGGAATTAGAAGCATGGGTCGAACCAGTAATTGGGAGATATTCATTTAAAAGGCAGAAATACAAGAAAATGAAAACTGCGAAATACAAAAGTTTTGGAAGCAGCATATTATGCATCAATGGGAGTCCAGGAATGGGGAAAGCCGAGCTAGCATTAGATTTTGCTCACAGATACCGTCAACAATACAAGATTGTGTTATGGGTTGGTGGTGAAGCTTGGTATTTCAGACAAAACATATTGAAATAATAGTTAAATTTGGGGTTAGATGAAAGTGCAGATGAAGAGAAAGAAGGATGGAGGATTAGGAGCTTCGATAAGCAAGAAACCGAAGCATTTAAAAGGGTAAAATTGGAATTGTTTCGTGATACGCCTTATCTACTTATCATCGATAATCTTAAAACGGAAAAAGATTGGTGGGAAGGTAAAGATTTACATGATCTGATACCACGAAAAACGGGTGGTTCACATATTATTATTTCGGTTTGTGAGATATTCATTTAAAATGCAGAAATACAAGAAAACGAAAAGTGGGAAATACAAAAGTTTCGGAAGCATCATAGTATGCATCAATGGGAGTCCAGGAATGGGGAAAACCAAGCTAGCATTAGATTTTGCTCACAAATACTTTCAACAATACAAGATTGTGTTATGGGTTGGTGGTGAAGCTTGGTATTTCAAACAAAACGTATTGAATTTATCGTGAAATTTAAGGTTAGATGAAAGTGCAGATGAAGAGAAAGAAGGAAGGAGGATTAGGAGCTTTGATGAGCAAGAAACCGAAGCATTTAAAAAGGGTAAAATGAGAATTATTTCATGATATGCCTTATCTACTTATCATCGATAATTTGAAAACAGAATAAGATTGGTGGGAAGGTAGAGATTTACATTATCTGATACTACGAAACACGGTGGTTCACATGTTATTATTTCGGTTTTTAAGGACGTTTCAGGTCACCACCTCTATTAGCCTTAGGTCCGACCTTGATGGATATTGACATCTAGAACACCAAAAAGATGCTAGCTAATGTTCAAGATCTATATGCTTATTATATACTATAAAAAGTGGAGGTATCCTAATGTTAATAATGGTTCCTATCATATTTGCTTGCCATAATAAGAACGACTCACATGATTAATCTTAATTTGTGTTCAATTAATTGTAGAGTGATGGCATGGTTTCACCAAACTGTATATGAACACAAGCTGATGCAAAGACAAATGATCTAGCTGGTGACCACATCTATTATGTTTGCCCATGGCCTCATCAGTGAAGGTGTCAAGATACAAAAAGAAACACAACAATGCATACTTGATGGAGTTGTAAGATTTTGATGCTTGCTCAAATAGCAACACTGAAATGGTGATTTTCAATTAATGAACCTAAAAACCAGGATTTCTATTTACAATGTATAGGTTTTATTTATTTTTTTGGATTTCCAATGAGGATTCCATTGATTATAAGTGGTTAATACGCTAAATCATTTTACATGGGTGTATTTTATTTGGTGAATGGGGATAATAGAGTAGATGAAATGATTTTGACCTATTTACTCTGTTATATAGGTAAAGGAAGAGATTTCAACCCATTACGTAGTTATTAAATCAGAAAGCTATAGTTAAGACAGAGGAAGCACCTACAACACATTGTTAAATGGATAAATTCAACGACCAACTTTACTTCTACCGGTTGCTGAAAACAAGGTACCGAGGTTATTAGTTTCATTACTTTTCTATATTGCAGAGTCATTTACTTATGTCATATTAACCTTTCAAACTATATAATTTCCGCATGTATAAATGAACATGTTGAGCCAATGAGGAATCATGGTAGTTCCGAGACTCTGGTTGCTGTTAGCTGTAAGGTTCATGACAACAGAAAGTAGGGAAGACATAACAACTTTTTAAAATAAAAGGCTGGATTCCCATAAGAGACATATTCTTTCTTTCATCATCAATTGATTATTTGTTGTTTGTAACTTGTAAGTTTCAGCAGCGCCGCCATCACTCCTGACCCGACCCGAAGGTAACCATCATCATCATCTCTATATACACATATATGTTATTTGATTGGGACAAAACATTAATAGATTTGGGTGTTTAGAAGAAATGACTTTGGAAGCTATATGTTATCAGCGTGGTTCACTTCAACTGTTTGACAATGTAACTAACTCCATTTTATTTATTTATATTGTTTCTTAGCATATATGCTCACCTAAAATGATTAACTTGACTACCTACATTTTTTTCCATTTTGATGTCCCATAATTACTAGTAATATGGTCTTATTTTCTAGGCTTTTTCGAATCTTGAAAAGTTCATAAGCCCACTTTTTCTGCCTAATAGGGTTTTATTCTCTTTATTTTTATTTTATTTTATTTTATTTTATTTTATTTATTTATTTTACTTTATTTGAGAGGCTTTTCAAATTTATAAGCTCAAGCTTATGAGCTTTTTAATGTGAGCTTATGGCTTATTGAAGTTCATAAGCTCATAAGCCCAAAATTTTGAACTTATGAGCTTTTCAAAAGTTCAATAGGCCCATAAGCCAAATAAGCTTAAACAAACACCCCCTTAAATAAGACATAAGCTAAAGTTGATAAGTTGATAAGCCGGAAAAGTGATCTTATAAGATTTTCCAGTTTCAAATAAACTCATAAGCTTAGAGAAACTAATCCAAACACCCTTTAAGCGTGCTTATTATCTTGTGATATAAAGCATCATCACTTGCATCTATTTGGTTATAAATATTTCCTCATAGATAAACCAATGGTCTGTGCCAGAAAAAGAGCAACAATTTTGTGGTACATGGTGTTATTCAATATCTACAAACAAGCACTCTATAGTTTCTTGTCACTGGATATGCAACTCTATGTCATTTACCTCCATTTTTGGATATGCAATCAACAGTCCAAGTCCCATTTCTTTTGCTTTGTGTGGTTGTGATTACAGGCTATGGGAGCCATATTGAGTGTCAATAGGGAAAAAATAATAGGTATTGGATAGTTTGTTTATGATTGCTTGAACATAAAAGCAATGCCAAACACTACCGAAGTGACTGTTATACAATGAAACATCATACATGTTAATAGGAAGAAAAAAAATAATAGGTAAGGGGTATTGTCACGTTTTGACCCATTAGCCGACCTACATTTAATGACACATATACTTTGTTTATTATTACCTATTTACCTGAACATAAAAGAAATACCAAGAACTCCCAAAGTGACTGTTATATAATGACTAATGATATCAAGACATAACTATAATATCTAGGACCACACAAGTGTAGTTAACCTGATTAAACAAAAAAACTTAAATTAACCAATCACAAATCATTGAAACTAAATAAAAATCACCAAGAAATCATTGTTTTAAGATTCATTAGAGATCGTTGTCCAAGTTATCACTAAACATATAGAGTTTAACAAACTTATGAGCAGATACTACATGATCAAAAAACACTCGGCATGTTCGAGTTTTTTTTAGAGGAGGGAAGAAGAATGGCGAGGTTTTATGTTTATCGTGTAGGTGTTCTGATTGTATGATCGTGTATTTTTTTTTATGGGCTTAGGGTTTTTTTAGTCAAATTAGAGTTATAGGGTTTATAGATTAGAAGTTGCAGAATATATTCAAAAAAGTGTTGTGGTTCAATGGTTAAGATACCTGTTACTCTTTGCTGATAAATGATACACATCTGTGAATTTTGTTTTTTTATGGTATAATAATTTTGAAATTGTATGTGCATCTGAATTATATGAATTTGGTGGTTGAGAACTGAGGTAAATAAAGCTTTAGAGACTGCTCGCACAGGCAAAATCATTGGTTCTAGCCTGGAAGCAAAGGTGTACCTCCATAGCTTTGACGATAGCCCTGCACAGAGATTAAGGAATATGTGTGAAGTTAGACTTGATGCCGACTCTTTTAATCGCACATTCATAATATCTCAGGTATTGCAAGATGGTTGGGTCAGACGGGTTGGGTCACGGGTCACAACACAACAAGTTCAGTGGAAACGAGCCAGATCGGTTTTGGTGCACCTGGAAACTTTTTTTGGTCCATTATTTTTACAAGCAACTAATTTTTTAATGTTGATACACAAATAAAAAATAAGATAAAAGTTGTTACAGTATTAATCTATATTTTTGTATAACGAGTTAGAAAGGTTGCATCAAATTTAGACTTTTGTCAAATATTTACGTGGTTGACCTGTTACCCTACTAATATAGTATTTCCACTTATAATAAATTTCATATAAGTCAAGTACTCAACTTTTGAACAAAGCTTACATTTTTTGATTGATGGTTTTAATAATTTAAATATTTATTGAAAAAGCGTGTAGTACATGCGTTCATTGAGTTACCGGAGCACTCAAGTATTGCATGTATAGTTGTTGTTGTAGGTAACCAATAATATTGTCTGTATTAGCTATTAACAGTTTGTTACTTTGCAACCATTCTTAAGGGTACACAAAACAGTCGCCAAAGGTCCCATGAGGACACCGCTATCTATTTCCCTTGGAAAAGCATAAATTGGATAGTGATTATAAATGTTAGAATGTACGAATCACCTGAAAGCATTTTTAGATATTCAATGGCCAGCTGATTAATATTTCAACACAACTTAGTATACATGTGGAGAGTAAGTGGTTTGAGTGTATTTTAGAATTTATGTCAAGTGTCAAACTGAGGAGAAAATGGTTGTGTATGCGGCTAATGGTTATACTGTTACAATGTCGCTTTGTTACTTTGTTTTTGCGCATCACATTTTAACTTTTTACTCTCATATTCAGATAACCGTTTATTGCTTTTCTTTCTTAATGCATTCAATAAAAAATTTGGTATGTTAATAGCTTACTTTTCGTTAACTTAATTTTTTTAATGATATTCATAAGGCTTGCTCACCCATCGGACAGGCTATGCTTACATACTTTGTTCTTGCGTACCACTTTGAAACTTTTTTTCCTCTCATACTCGATAACAGTTTATTTCGTTCGTTCTTAATGCATTCAATAAAAAATTTGGTATGTTTATAGCTTATTTATCGTTAACTTATTTTTCCCAACAATATTCATAAGTCTGCTACTCCTTTGAAAACAATCTATGTTTTAAAATATAATTTTACTAATTAAGTAATATTACATTGCTCAAATTCATCTTAAAGTTAATTTGATTATTACCTACATAGTATGTTTTAAAATGTAATTTTACTACCTTCTTCGCTATAGAAAATCATCCAACTATATATATATATATATATATATATATATATATATATATATATATATATATATATATATATATATATATATATATATATATATATATATATAAAACAAAATTTCAAGCGAGGACTTTTGCAATTAAAAAAAACTCAACATTCCTTATTAAGTAATATTTTATTTATTTATTATTTTTTTATTTTAAAATATTTACTAAAATAACTCAAATATTTCAGATTTGGCAACAGTTAAAAAAAACGTTTGACCAGGTTTAACAAGTTTGAAACATAGGGTAGATGGTCTAGCTACCCAACTGTAGCTGCAGTAGCTACATTGTACCTCCTTAGCCGGTAGCCAGTAGCTAGCGGGTAGGAAACCTTGCCCGCCAAATAAAAAGAGCGATTGAGAGTGGATTTGAGGGTTCGATAGTGTCGAGAAGGTATTAGCCACCGGTGACCGTACTTTCTATATATAGTCAAGAAAAGAAAAATAAACATAAAAGTTTAAGTGTCAAAAGTATAAAGAAAAAAACTTAGTAAAAAGCGGGAGTGATTTTAAAAATATTTGTGTCTAATGTAACGAAATAAAAAAATCACCCGTACATATACACCTTCCAACCTATGAGTAAATTTAAGATTAAAAGGCTGCTTCCCATCTATTGCCCTACATCGACACATGAAAAAACAAATAAATAAATAAATAAAAACCCTAATTAATATAATTAAATTAATTATAAGGTTTACATATCAACAATTTACAAATCTATATAAAATAAGTAAATTAGTAATCGATTCTTAAAAAAACACGATATATAAAAACCAGCGTGTGCGGGTATTATAACTATATATATATATATATATATATATATATATATATATATATATATATATATATATATATATATATATATTTGAAATTATTTGTTTGTTTATTTGTGTATTTGTAATTTTGTTGGTAAATTTTGTTAAATATATCGTATGTAAAATCGTTGGTATATTTATTGGTATACGTTGTTGATAAATTTTTTTTGGGTAACTTGTTGACATATATTTGGAAAATTTTGTGTGTAAATTGTAGAATTTTTGACATTTTTAAATATTTTGAGTTGTAGAGGTTTTGACATTTTTAGAAATTTGGTAAATGTAGAAGATTTGATTTTTTGAAAATACCAATGGTTCAAGCCTAGCATGGAATGGTGCACCATAGAAATTAATGTAACTAGGAAAAAATTACTCTGAGCATGTGAACGAAAAAAATGGCAATGGAATTGTAGTTGTTACAACAATTGAGCAACCAATAGTTTTTTTTTAAGAATCGTTTGATACTAAACTTTAAAAGTAAGTGAATTTGTATAAGTTTCAAATTAATGTTTCTATTATTTTGAACTAGATTCAATTTTAGATGTCAACTTAACTTGAAAACACACTATGCACGAATTAAGACAAAAAAATAAGATTACACATTATATCTAAAAGGTTTAATTTATGTTTTTAGGACCGTAAAACTTGAAAATATGTGAAAAAGGCCCATCAACTACACCTATGTAAATGGTTGTTCAATATTAAAACCTTGTATCAAATAAGACATATTACATGTGTAACCATATACAAGTCGAAATAAAATTCAAACACACAAATTAACACAACTGTGTTTCCTTGAAATTTATACATCGCTGCCACTAGGCGCGTGTACTCTATGGTACAAATAGAATTTGCCAAAAAAAATTACTCATCGTCGAACTTTTGTTGAGGTTGTGCACCGCTGCCGCTAGGCGCGGGTACTTGGCTAGTCAAAATCTTATGAAAAAAATCAATTTCTTTAAATAGAAGACAAAAATACACCGTTGGTCCCTAAACTTGTTTGAAAATATCATCTGGGGTCATACCATGACCTTGTCGCCATGGGGAGTCCATTGTGAATCATTTTTTTATCATGTGAGTCCCTTGACCCGTTACTGTCAGGTCAATGTACGGCAGGCAAGGCATAATCATATTTTTACTATATCATTATTTTTATACCGTTGTACATTGATACATTTTCCTATATTACTGTCAACCACAATTTTCATCCTCACTTTGAATCCCTAAACTTTCCCCAAAACCCTTTTTCTACAATACCTTAAACCTGTAAAAAAACGGTCAGTTGCTGGTTTGGTAAGTAAGCAATACTTCGCACATCGTGGACTGTGGCTAAATAAGGGCATCGATTCTATGGTTGTCCTGATCCAATAAGTGCGTTTTAAGAATTATTTTGATTTTTCGTTATTAGAAAAGTGTATCGTAACAATAGTGGTTGTTTAATGACTTGCCGTTTTCATAGGGGTCTTCTTGTCGGTTCATACGATGGTATGATCCGGAAATGTGTGCTCGTTCGAGAATGATCATACCAGGCCTTTTGATGGGGAGAAATGAGCTTTAGGCAAGATTACAAGCTGACCAAGGCGATGTGTGGAAGTGGAAGATTTACCTGCTACTCAGTTAGATATTGTTCTTGATTATTTATGCACTTGGTTAACTCTTTAGTTTTTATATATGATGGTGGTGGTATTTTAAAGTATTTTTTGGAAATGTAAGTACTTGTTAGGGCACCATGCTAGTGTAACAACCTTGATCAAACAATTATGTAGTATGTTCTAACTTTAGATTCTTTTTACCGAAATGTTTCATGTTTTCCCATATTGAAAATGGTAGTTATTTAGTCTCCTATTTGGTCATGAATTTTGTTCTTATAACAGCCGAGTTGGCCTTATGTTTATGCAGTTGGTTATTAATTTGGTTATGTTTGACTTTTAATTATCAACAATGTTACAAAGATACACCTTCTTCTACATCACCTCAGTCACAGTTTCTAGTTGAAGGTGATGCAGTCATAGACAATGCAATAAGACACAGTCCACACAAGATTCAAATTATGCATAGAAGAAGAATATCAATCAATGAAAATTAACAAACATAACATGGTTCCATAGATAATGCAAATGGATATAATTTCAAATGCATAAAATTTTATAGTTTTGGCATAATAATTAGAGTTAGACACACACATATGTTTTTATAGTACATAACTTGTCCATAGCAAACATAATAGATGAAACATAGTCTAGTTCAAAAGCATAACATAATTGACCTCTGGTGACGCCATCATTCTTGCCAATGCAGCTTGCTTCCTAGTCATTCTTCGTGTAGTAGGCTGGGATGAATCAGAAACTGCTTGCACACCACTTGAATGACCTGAGATTGAGACTGTGATTGATCATGTAGCTGGGATTGAGACAGGGATTGATCATGTATGCTGGGATCATGAGTAGCTTGAACTTGACTTTTAGATTGAACACATGTACCTTCACCTTGTTTCTTTGCTATAATATCTTGACTATCACCAACACTTGGATCTTCACCTTGTTTCTTTCCAACAACTTTTTTACCTTTAGTCTGTCTCTTCTTTGCTGCAGGCCTTTTAGGCACTTGATTACCACCACCCTACCCAAACATGTTTTTCTATTGTGTCTAGCAATGCCACAAATACCACACTTTACACTCTTTCAAGCCTTATACAACTTACAATTCACAATCTCCTCATTTTCAGAAGCTATCCTTAGTCTTTTTCTATTTTTTGAGCTACCCGCGGTTGTTTGATGTTTTGGTGGAACAATGGTTGTGGGCACAAATGATTTTCCCAATGCGCATCGCCAGTTATGGGCTGGATAATGTGTTTGTAGGTTTCTTGCCAAGTGGTAAGATAGTAACATGTATTAGCCCATGTTTCCACAGCTCCTACTTGTTGTCCAAATAAAATCATATTCCAATTGGTAGCAACAACATGTTTACATGGTAAACCTGTTATCTCCTATCTTCTGCAAGTACAAGACTTGTCCACAACATTAACTATACATTGGTCTCCCCATGATCCACTAACGTAAAACTTATCTCTCTCATTCCATAAAACATTATACTTAACAACCTCTTTCTTAATAGCATCTAACATGTGTTGTGTTGTTGGGGTTAGTGGCCCATTACTCTTCCCAATCACATTCAATACATTGACTATTCTCTTCATACTATATTTTCTGATGTATTCTAAGGCTGTAAGGATTGGTTTGTCCATACCCCCAATTATTTTCTCATGAAACACTTGACACATGTTATTAAGTAACACATCAGAATGAGCTCTCCCTAAATAATACAAATAAAACTGTATTACTTATACATTTCATAGTGCATTAACATATACCACTTAAGTTATACAGATAGAATATTTACCTGAAAAATGTGACATTGACCAATGGATTGATGGTATCTTACTTAACCAAGTATGGGCAGGTTCATTATATCTCTTGAACTCAAGCATAAATTTCTCAAACTGCATTACAATAATGGTTGTAGCACATCTCCACATATAGTCTTTGAAGACCCTACCTTTCCATTTAAGTTTCATATTCTCATGAATGCTTCTAAGACGGAATATGTGTTCTGCACTTGAAAAAACTTCTCTTAAAGCTGGTGTGATACCCTGCACACAATCACATATATTTACTGTCTGTTAAAAAAAGATCATGAATTTAGTACCAGTTAAAGGGAGTAACTTTTGAATGTCAGTTCGAAAAGTGAAGTTTGAGTTTAACTGTAGTTCAAGATCATCAGATAAACAATGAAGAAACCAAGTCTATGATCCTATGATTTCTACTTCTGCAAAAGCATAAGCTAATGGGTATATACCATTGTCGCTATCAATTCCCACAACTATAAGATGTTGACCCTTCAAAGGACCATCAATAAAAAAAAGCATCTAATCCCAATAATTGTCTGTGACAGGCTTTAAATCATGCCTTCAATGCACCTAAGCAAACACAAATTCTCTTGAATTCTCTTGTTGGAAGGGTATGATCTGCAGGACGTTCCCCATTCATCCTAACTGTTGTGTTAGGGTTTCTCTTCTCCAACTCTATAGCATAATCTCTCAACAAAGTAAATTCTAGCTTAAATTCACCCCTAATACATGTTATTGCTATTCATTTACCCCTTAAAACCTTTTGCATTGACACTTGAAGATCAAATTGGTTGGTAAGTTGATTATTGATAAGGATTTAAAATGTACATTTTTAGGGGGTCATTTAAGCCCTAAACTAATGTATATATGATCAAATATTGCCTAAAATCGTTCTTTTCACTTTTTAGGTACTTTGGAAGCAAAAGCTGGAAATCATGCTTATTTGGACGAAAAGGGATGAAAATGTGAAGAAAACGACCAAGTCATGAAAAGTCTGGAAAAATACACTAGACGTCACAATCTACAAGGTGACGCCACCACTTGCAAAAAAAAGCATCAAAACAGCCCAGATTTTACTAGAGACGGCTCAGTGAAAAGTTGAAGAAATAACAAGTGACGCCGTCACTTGTTAAAGGAGCATAAATTCTCTATGGAAATTATAAGTTGACGATCCGGAAAATCATAAAGGGACGGCGTGTAACACCCAACGTCGACATGGTCGAGAATGCCACATTATGGTGTCATACAAAGCATACAAGATGCATAAGCGAAGTCTTATCATACAAATAAAATAAAGTTATGAACATCATAACTCCAAAATGATAAATACCACAAGAAATCCAAAATAGAAATACAAATCAAACATAGATCCATAATTAAGTGAAATATCAAAATAGGCTAGGTCTTCTAAGTCCCAACTCTCACTCTTGCCCATAGCCACGCTAGAACCCCGCCACCAGAGAAAAGAAAAGTAGTGAGCTTACAAAGCTCGTGAGCATGATATAGCAAATCAAAAGCTAAATATAGCAAAGGTACGAAACAAATCGAGAATGAAATAACGAATGAAAGGAAAGGAATGAGTCAATGAGAAACCAGCAGAAAACATCATAACATCTATCCACCAAGAACATAATCAATAAACACCATAACAAATAGCACATCCGTGAATACATACAAGCACATACAAATATTCAAGCATCCAAAGAATCACATAAAAGATGAAAGGAAGCATCATAATTAAACATGAAACCAAATATTGTAAGAGCATATCACGCAGCGGAACGACTAAAAACATGTTATGGCAAAACAAACAAGGCAGCAAATCAAATACATATAACTAAACTATACTCTATAAGCAGGCATGAAACAACATAATATAGCTCAAGTATGGTAATTTCTCAAGACAGTAAATAACAACGACAAGCTATACAATCATCATACCAAGTAGTATCATCAGTAGTAATACTAAGCAAGATTATAACATGGCAACTAAACAGTTCAATAAGTACTAACATAAGTCAAATCAATTTCTGTCAGCAAGGAATCATGTGTGTAATTGTAATCATGATAGATTAATAATTAGTAAATAGTACATTAAATGATAATTATAACTTAGCAATAATTATATAAGGACATCACCGAAGCCGCTAAGTCACAAATTTACATACAAGCATGTCATCTAGACAATTCACATAAGCACATCTTAACATAGTAACTGAATAATTTCATACTAGCATGGCAACAGATAATTCAGGTAATCACACAGCAGCATGGAGAGTAGGCAAATCACATAGTCACACATCAACATAATAAACAAGAGAATCACATACTCATGTCATAGCATTATCAACATATGAAGTAAGGTATGATAACATAAGTTTGGCAACCACATGGAATGAAAACATATTAAATTCAAATCACTATCACCCCACATAGTTGTTGGATGGACTAGATCAATATTTTGTGTGAAAGAAAGGTCAAACGAGTAACTGAATGAAGGCATACATATCAAATGAGAAAAAGATAACAAAGCAAAGTGAATGAGAGATCATAAACAATAAAGGTCAGGTCATGAGGAGAACATAATGAAATACCAAAGCAAAAGGTGTTCAACATGCCACATGAAGAACACAACGAACATACGAATACATAATCCAATGAAGTATAATGAATCACAAATGAAAGATGCCCACGAGCAAATAATCCTATGCGTCCAAAGATGCCACATGAAGGACACTACTTACAAAAGGGTCCGGGGAGGAGGCCTCACAAGTACCAAAGTGCGAGAGGGGTGCAAGGCACGCACAAACCCAAACGCCAAATCCATACAAATCATGCCAAATCGCACCAAATCATATCGAATCATATCAAATCATATCATATCAAATCATAAGCCTAGGATGCATCCATACGCCCCAGACATAAGGCAATATGTACCCGTTAGCTAGACGGTATACATATGCAAATAAGGCGCCACAAATCACAAATCATATCAAATCATAATGGGGACGCCGGGGACTAATCACACCGCCCCAGATAGTGTCATGCCATTGGTGCCATCAATGACATGGTCATGGTACCTCCATGACTAGTTGGCTCGTAACAAAAGGGCAGAACGTACAAATCATAATCATATCCAAATCATACCGAATCATAAGCGTACAAATCATAGCAACTGAATTATATCATAACACATCATACCGAAGTAAAAATGGAACGAATCATATCAAATAATCATATCATACGAATCAATTTAGAAAGCAAACGAAGGATCATCATGGGGGAATCATAGCAAAGGATCAGAACATACAAAGATATCCCTACTGAAAAGGGAAAGAATATCTGTACCTCAAACCGTAACGCAAACCACCAGAATACACAAGTAACCAAAGGCTACTCCTTCCTCCGCGAATCTACACGAATAATGGTCGTTTAAGTTTTAGAAAACAATTTCATATTCATTATTGTTCATAATAGGGTTTCATTCTATTTTTAGAAACTTTCCGAATTAAGTAACTTTCCATATTTAATAAAACAACTTTAGGGTTCATATCATTAATTTGTCAATATATAGTTAAATATAATAACTTATAATAATTGAGGGTTTAAAGTGTAACTTATTAAATTTTAGGGTTTATTATGACAAATAACTAAATATTAAACATTCTATAATATTACTATTATAGTCTAAGGTGTAAAGTGTCAATTCATGATAAATCAAGGTTTGCATGTGACCATTCTTAAAGATAAGGGTTGAAAAGATAATATCAAATATTTAACATGTATTCTTTACAAAACCATGCGTGCAATACCATTTCCTTGTTTTCATTTCTTGACATGCCGACTTGGAGCTTGCTCATGCGGTTCAAACAGCTTACCGACACAACTAGATAAAACGATAATGATTAACCCCGACTCTATTTCCACGAAATACTTGCAACAAGCCAGTAAACGTACCCATAAATCCCTTGAACACCCTCGAAAATGCTCCTTTAACCATGTATAGATACCAACGACAAGCTATACAATCATCATACCAAGTAGTATCATCGAGTAATACTAAGCAAGATTATAACATGGCAACTAAGCAGTTCAATAAGTACTAACACTTAAATGATAATTATAACTTAAGCAAGAATTATATAAGGACATCACCGAAGCCGCTAAGTCACAAATTTACATACAAGCATGTCATCTAGACAATTCACATAAGCACATCTTAACATAGTAATCGAATAATTTCATACTAAACACATCAACATAATAAACAAGAGAATCACATACTCATGCATCAAAGATTAATATTTTGCGAGTAATCGAATGAAGGCATACATATCAAATGAGAAAAAGATAACAAAGCAAAGTGAATGAGAGATCATAAACAATAAAGGTCGGTCATGAGGAGAACATAATGAAATACCAAAGCAAAAGGTGTTCAACATGCCACATGAAGAACACAACGAACATACGAATACATAATTTACTTACTCGTACCAAATCATATCGAGAGCGGGGATGGCGTCTCGAAGGCAGCGAACCCGTCACAAAGGCGACTTGGATGAGACAAAACCCTAATGGCGGCGACTTGACGTCATGATTATAAAGTGACGTCGTGATGTGTTACGTGTACAAGTTTTAAATTTATAAGAGATGATTTACCAATTCTACCAATAACACATACGAGCAAGTGCACTCGTCCATTATAGCAAGATTTCGATGGTAAGTCGGGATAGTTCACAGGGATTTGTGAGTGAATCAAGAAACAAGTATAAAATCTACTATAGCAATCCAAAAGCAAATAATAACGAAAATTTAGATAATGAAATTCAGATGATTAAAACTACACTTGCTTAAACTAGTTTCTTATCCTTGAGTAGTATGATTGTGTTAACCTCTCCTTAACATGTTGGTTATGATAATTAGTTGGTGTACTAATCTATTGTTCTTATAAGTTAAACCTTCACAAGATTTTAGTTTATAAAACAAGCATTAAGTGTAACCAATCAATTCAAGATCAATTCAAGTTTCATAAGTTTACATTCATAAACTTAGACACAAAACATCCATTTGTCTTATCAAATTTGCTTAAGAAATGGTCAATGCAAAGGTAACCGATTATAGACAAAGGGTCACAATTGATTGTAAACAACTAATCTTACGACCTTTTAGATATTTCAATCAACCCAACTTGATAATCAAAAAGCGTTCTTATTACAACCACACTTTAGTTTCTTTGTTTGGTCAAGAATAATGGGTAAAAACAATCATCCATAGACAAAATGATTATAACTAGTTGAATAACAATAAGTTCTTTCGACCTTTTACAATTACTAACAACTAGTCAATCTTGATTAACAAATGTCACTATGAAACTTAAGCACAATTGGATCTTAGAATCAACTTGAAATTGAATTAAAACATGTTAACACAATCATAAACTAATCATTAGATAATTAACTTTGTTTAAGCAAGTGCATAAAGAAACTAGCCACTCATAGCAAACATAAATATAAAATCAGAACTTTGAACATTAGAAAACATGATTAAGAGTCTTACAATGATTGGAATAATATTACAAATTATTGAGTAATGATTCCCAAAGTATTGGTGTTGACTTCTCGGGGGTTTGACCTCCAAAAGTTGACTTCTTGGACCTCCAAACTTTCCTGGAATTCTAATGAAGAATTTGAGAGCTATTAAAGATGGGTTTGATGAATAGAGAGTTGTGTTGAAGTGTGTGTTCTCAAATGATCACAAGAGGTCTCTATTTATACTAATCTCAAGGCCTAGGGTCATAAATGTTGAACTTGGCCTCCAAGGAGCTTAGAAGGGACTAGAATACACCAAGGAAAAACCTAGAAACGTTTGGATACAATGAGGAATCTTAATGATGAAGAAATGGCAGACCAGGACTCTTCAGCCGATCGGCTTCCTGTTCAGTTGATCGGCTGGTCTTCTTGATAGCTCTCTAGCCGAATCGGTTGTGGGCAGCGACCAATCAGTTGGTCCTTCTTCAAAAGGCTAACTTCCAAAAGCTTCCAACCGAATCGGTTGCGGGTTGCAACCGATCGGTTGGTCTTTCTGATCAGATGGATTTTGTACTTTTTGCTTGATTCTAGCTCGTGGTACTTGATTCTTCATTCAAACGTGATCTTATTCGAGACTTGGAATGCTGAACTGTGCTTGACATGCCTCACTGAAAGGGAAATCTTCTTTTATCTAATATTCTTTTACTTTTCCTTCCGTTTCCCTGCAATTGGTTACATATACTAGACAAACGTTCTTTGATACGATTAAGCACTAAAACATATGAATATTACCAAATAACATATATAAAAGCACGAATAACGCTCATCGAAAACATGTACGGTCGGCGTTATCAAATTCCCACACTTAAACTTTGCTTGCCTCAAGAAAATCTAGAATTAAAATAAAATATCCAACGGTACAAGAATATGATTGAGAAAAATACGATGCAAATCTACCATGTACAAGTATAAGATAAGATTCATCGTGTTAGCTTTTAAGGATGAAAATCCAAGATGTTTGACAATATCCAATGATTTTCTTGCACGATTAACATTTCAAAACACCTCACGAAAAAGGAACAAAATATAATTCATTCAATTACTCAATTTTTTAGGTGGAGTAAACAAGATAAATCACACTCATTGCTCAGTCATGATTTGTTTATTACCATAAGCTTGTACAATAAACAAAACTCCACCGACGTGGCGTGAGCATCAAGTGTAAACATCTAAAGAGGACTTTTATTCGGGTTGAATTGTTAGGCTTGGGTAAAGGGTATGGATAAGGCATGGAATGTTTATGAAATTGGTGTTAAAAGAAAAATAAGGTCAAGTCTAATACCCATGTTTCTAGTTACCAAACAATCCAAAACAAGCAAATGATTACGGATACAATTTTTCTCTTTTCGGATTTCCACAAATTTTCACATCAATATGCCATAACAATATTCTTCATACATAGCACATTGGCTAATACTTATTACATAACCTTTTTTACATTCTCCTTTCTTTGAAATGGCGCATCGAATGACATAGTGTGGTCACTCATAATCATCTAGACAATCCAATCGTATCAAGAAACTAGCAACCAACCGTTTAGACATTGACAAGGTTTAGGCTAAGGCTTAAAGTGTAAAATTGTTTTGTATTTTTCGGATTTAACAAAAGCGAAAAGATTGGCTCGGAGGGTGTAACTAAGGGTATCTAGCACTAAAGTGAGTGCTACAAATGGGTCCATATGGGTGGTTAACTAACCGATGTGGTTAGCTAATATATCATCAAATGTAAAATGGAAGGCCATTTGGGTTTAAATACTAAGGTGCCTCTTTATCACACGAATTCACTTATATCATACGAATGCGATCTCACTGCTGTCGATAATGATTTACAAGCACAAGTTCTAGAATAAATAAAATTATCGGCACACATGAAAAGATCTAACCATAAAAGATGTATGCTATATATATATGAAATAGGCTCAAATCCTCACAATTTAGTGGAAAGGGCTTACATAGTGTGTGCTAGCAAATGTTATCAATCCCAGAATGGATTACAATATTAATCGGAACACATCTCAAATTTTCAAAAATTACAAATTTTACCAGTGGATTGATCCAGTTATTCTAATATATTATCCTAAAAGCGTGAAAATAACTAGATCACAAGGGCAAACACAATTTAAATTTAAGCTCAAAAACTTTAATTTTCCTATTCACCCCCCCCCCCACACTTAAGTTAAACATTGCCCTCAATGTGAAAAACAAACTTCAAAGCATAGAAATAGGAAATAGGGATAAAACCAGATTTTCGAATGAGTTTTTCACAACTTCTTCGATCCAAGCGTCCAAGGAAGTAATCATTACCTGCAACAATCTTATACAAAAACAAAACAGTTTTATTAAGGCGTGTCACCCCCCACACACTTAAGTTCAACCAAAGGTTTTAACTTGGGGGTGTGATTACAAAAAAATGAAAATCAAATCTGAAAACAACATGGGTTGCCTCCCGAGAAGCTCTTGTTTTATTTCCGAGTCATCAGCCTGACTCAAAATTTCCCAAATTCATGTAGTTGCAGTTGCAGCTTTGGATTTCTTCGTTAAAAACTTGGGAATATACATAAATTCTTCACCAGTCGCACCAATATCTCTCCAGATGAATTCAGCGGTTGGTGCCCAAGGAACACTTTGTTTGAATCTTCCTGGAAAAGGTGATACAAATGTGATGGTTTCAAATTCTGTCTCAGGAAAAAGTACCTCGATTGAAATTTCATTCATTGCTCCTTATCATAATAAAACTTGATTCGGTGCCCATTAACAATGAAACTTCCACCTTGATTGTCATAAAGTTCGACATAACGGATGGATATCCATGTTTCACTATATAAGGTCCAAACCATTTTGGTTGTAGCTTAGAGCTTTGAATTTTAATTTCATGTTGAAAAGTATAACTTTATCTCGGCTTTGAATTCTTTTCAATTCTTAGCTTCTTGTCATGATAAGCTTTGGTTCTACCTTTGTATAGTTTGGAATTCTCATAAGCTTAAAGTCTTAATTCATCGAGTTCGTGCAAGCTGCAAGAATCTCTTTCTCCACTATTTTGAGATCGGTGTTAAAGCTTCTAAGGGCCCGATGGCGCGATGTTCGACTTGAATGGAAAATGAAAAGTTTTCCATACAAAAGTCCGTAAGGAGTTGTGCCAATAGGAGTTTTGTAAGTCGTCGAAATGCTCACGAGCATTGTCAAGTTTTTCGACCATCTTGAAGGATTATCCTTCACTGCTTTTTTTCAGTATTCTTTAAGAGCTCGGTTGGTGTTTTCAAATTGGCCACTAGTTTGTGGATGATAAGTCGTAGCGAAATGATGATGAACTCCATATCTTTTCATGGTTTTCTCCATTTTATGTTACAAAAATAAATTCCTCGATCGCTTATCAAAGCTTTAGGAACTCCATAACGAGCGAAAAGCTTTTGAGAAAATTAACCACAACACGAGCATCGTTTGTTGGTAAGCGTCGTACGCCCATTTGGACACATAATCGATAGTAGCGAGAATATATTCGTATTTGTGGGATTTAGGAAATGGTCCCATGAAATCGATTCCCCAAATATCGAATATTTTGCAAACTTGAATGCTTTTTTGTGGCATTTCTTCTCGTCGAGAAAGGTTACCGGATCTTTGGCAAGCGTCACAGTTTTGGACAAGTGTATATGCTTCTTTGAATATTGTCGGCCAATAGAATCCAACATCAAAAACTTTTTTAGCTGTGGTAGAAGGACCATAGTGTCCCCAGTGGGGTCATGATGACATTCATCAAGAATTTTTTCGGGTTTCGAACCGAAACACATCTTCGGATCATTCCATCGGGACACATCTTGAAAAGATAGGGATCTTCCCAATAATAGTGTTTAAGTTCGAAAAGAATTTACTCAACGTTGAGCGTGAGTTAGTCCTTTTCTAAGGATTCTTCCGACGAGATAATTTGCAAATTCAACAAACCAAGGATCTTCATTCTCATCAATCGTCATGAGGGTTTCGTCAGGAAAGTAATCATCGATTTATTCTTCCTTCAACTCCTCTAGATTAGGGTTCTCAAGACGTGATAAATGATCAACGGCTAGATTCTCTGTTCCTTTCTTATCTTTGATCTCAATGTCAAATTCTTGGAGTAGTAGAATCCATCAGATAAGACGCGGCTTTGCATCTTGTTTGGTAAACAGATATTTGAGTGCCGAATGATCGGTGAACATGATTTTTTTTAAAGCGCGAGGTAAGATCTGAATTTGTCGAATCACGAAAACTATGGCGAAGAACTCTTTTTACAGAATCAGTATAATTACATTTGAGCACCATTTAGTTTCTTGCTTGCAAAATATATGGGTCGAAAGTGTTTTCCTTCTCATTTGCCTAAAACAACTCCAACAAAGAAAATCGCTTGCATCGCACATGAGCTCAAATGGTAGTGACCAATCAGGTGAAACCATAATGGGTGCACTAGTCACTTGTGATTTCAAGGTTTCAATGCTTTTATGCAATGCTGCATTGAAGTCGAAAAAAATCTTTCTCAAGAAGTTTTTCATAGGGCGAGATATTTTGGAAAAATCCTTGATAAAGCGGTAAAACCGACATGTCCTAAAAACTTCTAATGGCTTTAACGTTAGTTGGAGGTAGTAACCGTGATAATTTTGATTTTGCTTTATCTACCTCCATGCACCTTTGGAGATTTTGTGACCAAGCACAATTCCTTGATCACCATAAAGTGACATTTCTCGATTAAGGACAAGATGTGCAACTTCGCATCTTCGAGCATTTTATCAAGATTGAAAAGACAAGCCTCAATGAGTTTCCAAAAGCGAAAAGTCATCCATGAAAACTTCCATGGAGGTTTTAAGCATGTCTTGGAATATTGCTATCATACACCTTTGAAAAGTTGCGGTGCATTACAAAGACCAAAAGGCATACGCCGGTGGCGTAAGTTCAAAAGGGCAAGTAAAGGTGGTCTTTTCTTGATCGGTCGGATCGATTGGAATCGAAAATACCCTAAAATCCATCGAGGAAGCAAAATAACTTGTTCCTGCTAGTCTTTCGAGCATTTGATCCATGAAAGGAAAAGGAAATGATCTTTTCGGTGGCTTTGTTTAATTTACGATAATAAATACAAACGCGCCATCCAGTGGCAGTTCTAGTAGAACTAGTTCATTCCGTTCTTTAGTCACATGATCATTCCTCCTTTCTTAGGGACACGATGAGCAGGACTCACCCAAGGATTGTCCTCGATGGGGTAAATAATACCAACATCAAAGTTTGATGATTTCCTTTTTGACAACTTCTTTCATGTTGGGATTGAGTCGACGTTGTCTTTCCACAACATGTTTAATCCCATCTTCGAAAATGATTTTGTGTTTGCAAAAATTGGGACTAATTCCTAGGATATCAGAAGTTTTCCAAGCGAAAGCTCTTTTATGATTTTTGAGAATAGAAACCAAGCGTTCCTTCTCCTCATCTCTAAGCAATGAAAATATGACTACGGAAGAAGTGAGTTTTCTTCGGATAAGCATATTCAAGATGATCGAAAGTGGTTTGAGCACGAGATCTGTTGGTGGTTCTTGAAGAGGAGATTTTATCCTCATTTTTGTCATCGAAAGTTATTTCTTCAAAATTCTCTTCTTCCATTTCTTCCTCCTCAGTTTTGTCTTCTTCGAAGTCTACTTTCATAAAATCAGTGAACTCTTTATCAAGATCGATTTCACTAATTTTTTCTGAAGTAGTCATGAATGGATCAGAGTCGGTAAGTAATGCATCCAATTCTTTGTCAATGACTTCATCGATAACATCAATATTGAATCAAGTGTCATCATTGGAACGTGGATATAGCATTGCTTTATCAATTAAAAAGGTAATTCGATCTTCTCCAACTCCAAGGTTGAGCTCTTTACCTTTTACTTTACTGATTGCATCAACGGTATTTAGGAAAGGTCTTCCTAAGATGAGTGGGACTTTACTATCTTCTTCCATTTCTAGGACCACAAAATCTACGGGAAAAATGAATTTACTGACTTGAACGAGCATATTCTCAGCAATTCCAACATGATATTGATAAGAATGATTGGCTAATCGAATGCTCATCTTTGTAGGTTTAAATCATTGATGGATAATTTGGAATACAATGAATAGGGCATCAAATTGATACTTGCGCCAAGATCGGCTAGAGCATCGCATTGAATATTATTCCCAATGGTGAATGGAATCAGAAAGCTCCCAGGATCTCCGAGCTTTGGTGGAATTTTGTTTTAAACAATGGCTGAACATTCCTCGTTTAGGAAGGAGCGGATATTTGCTCTAACTTGCTTTTGTTGTTCAGAAGTTCCTTTAAAAATTTCCCATAATTGGGCATTTCGGCAAAGACACCAACGAGGGGAACATTGAGTCTAACCTCTTTGATTATTTCAATGAACTTCTTATATCGCTCCTCCATTTTTTCTTTCTTAAGGTGTTGAGGATATGGAATTTTTGGTGTATACGCCTTGATTGGTGAAACGGGTTTCTTTTTGGCGGGTTGGGTTGGGTTGGTTTCCCCAGCTTCATCTTTACTATCTTGGGTGATAGGAGCATCATTGTTTGGATTTGGTGGTGGATCATATGAGAGACCACTTCTTGTGAATACAACATTGATATGCTCATTTCTTGTTTGTGGTGGACGATAAGTTTTATCGTTTGAAGGTTTTGGATTTGATTGGGTGTTACTTGGTAACGAGCCAGATGGTCGAGAAGAAAGTTGATCAAAAAATCTACCGAATTTGTTTTCAAGGTCCTGGATAGAAGCTTGATAATTTTTCTGTCATTGCTCAACTTTGGTTTTGAGATTAAATAATTGATTTTTGATAAAATAATTCATTTATTTTTTAGCAGCCATGAATTCTCTCATGGTTTTTTCAAATTCGGATTCTTCCAATTTTTTGTCAGAGTTTTGTGAAGGTTGATTTTCTGTTTGGGGTTGAGAATCACGATTGTTATCCCTTTGTTGGCGGTCTTGCCAATTTCCGAATTTCTACCGTAATAACTATCATGATATCCACCTCTACGGTATCCTCCTTGAACATATTTAGCTTCTACTTGTTGGGTCCACCCATAGGTTTATCGTTACACTCCGACGATGGGTGATTTCCTCCACAATTGTTACATCCATGTGGATGGATGTCTTAATCCGAAAGATCCGTTTAACCTCTTTGAGGTGCGATTCGATGAAGCTTTTCACGAAACCGTGCTAATAAGCAAGCGACAAAATGAATATCGTGTCGACTAGCGTTGAGGTACATGAGAGAACCAATCATGCTCGATATTTCTTGGATCGATGGGTTTCCCAAATAAATCGGCTCCAATTTTTGGTGAAGTTACCATTGGTGTTCCGACCGAATCACAATTATCCATACCATGATTTTTCAAAATCTCAGTTGTATATTTAGATTGATTAATGAAAATTGCACGAGGGGATTGATGTATTTGTAGACCAAGGAAATTTTTTAGTTCCCCCATCATGGACATTTCAAATTTGCTTTTCATGAGATTTTCAAAATGTTTTGAAAGATTCGGATTAGTAGACCCAAAAATGATGTCGTCCACGTAAATCTGAACAATCTAAATGTCATTGTTGTATTTTTGAGTAAACAAGGTAGGATCAACAGTTCCTTTGGTGAAATTGTTTTGGATCAGGAAAGAAGTTAGTTCGTCATACCACGCTCTCGAGCTTGTTTCAAACCATATATTGCATTTTTGAGTTTGTAGACGTAGTCTAGATGTTCCATGTCTATGAAGCCTTCTGGCTGACTCACATACACTTCTTCTTCCAGAGTTCCATTCAAAACGCAGTCTTTATGTCCATCGATAAACTGTGATGTTTTGTGAGTCGCATAGGCTAACAATATCTGACCGCTTCAAGTCAGCTACCGTATGAATGACTCTTCAAAATCTATTCTTTCTTCTGTCTATATCCTTTGGCCACAAGACGAGCTTTATTGCAATTACCATCATTTCTTCATCCTTTTGTTCTTCCATAACCATTTAAGATCAATGACATGTATGTCAATTGGTCGTGGGACCAAATCCAAGAGTCATGTAGACGGCATTGGAGAAGTTCCTCTGCATCGCTTCTATCCAAGCATTTTTGCCATTGCCTCCGAATGTTCTTTGGTTCTTTAGTGCTAATTGAGCATAGGTAAATGCATAAGTCGCGATCTGTGGCAAGTTGGCATCTCGTCGAATTGGCCTTGAAGGTTCACCAATAACTTGTTCAATTGGATGGTCTTTTGTCCACTTCGAGTGAAGGTTACCGTTGGTTTAACGTGTCACGAGTTAGATGGTTCTCGTAAGTTTGAAGATGATTCATCGATTCCGTAGCAAGCGGGTTTTCGAATCGTCTTCATCTAACGGTGCATGGTTTTGGTTTTGTGTAGGTTCTTCTTGAAATGATATGTTTTGGTTTTGCTCATCAACTGTTGATAGACCGATTTCAAGAATTGGAGTTCTTTGATGTTGATGTAGATGGAGTTGGAGCATTGGTTTCATTGTGGTAGATGCATCTTCTGTTGGTGGTGGTGGTGGTTGTTGATTTTGGCGGGTGCAACGGAATGATGGTTTGATGCATTTGTCGAGGTTCCACCATAGTATTCATCGAACATTAACTCAAAAAATTCTCCCATTCTTGTTACGAAGGTTTGTCAAGCGAAGTTGATTGAGCTCTTTGAGGTATGAGTCTGAGGCGATGTGTCCAAAAGTCTGCTTGGTTATGTTCGGGTCCTAATCTGTTTTGATTAGAAGCCATCGGGTTAAGTCACGGGTTCTAGAGCGAGTCTCTCGAAGCCATTTGTGAAAATTGTCAAAATTCATTCATCGTCTCCATTATCTTCCTAATTCTTACATTATACACCACGAATGCCCTCGAGTTATCGAGTATCCAATGAAGATTCCAATATCACCTTTAGCTTTCGGTTTTCCTAGATCTTCTGCATCGTTCGTCGGATAGCACAAAGCGCCAAACACGTGAAGGTAAGAGATATCGGGTTTTCGTTGTTCACTAGTTCATATGGGGTTTTATTAAATATTGGATGGATTAGGGATCGGTTACGAGTGAAACAAGCGTGTAACAAGATCGACCCATAAAAATAATGGTGCACTAGAATAGATTAGCATTGTGTGGCGGCTTCACAAGAGTTCGATTTCTTCTTTCAACTACCCTATTCTCACTGTGGAGTTCTAACAACTAATGTCGATGTGTGATTCCAACATCTTCAAAATAAGATCTTAACTCGATTTGTAAATTCTAGGCCGTTGTGCATTCTTACTACCCTTAGTGGAGCTTGAAGGAGTACTTAAATACGCTTGAAGGTGATGATGATGCACGGAGCTTTGTCTTTTGACCTCGAAACTTAACCCATGTATATCTTGAATAATCATCGATGATAACAAGAATATACTTTTTCCGTTATGCTTTCAACTCTCATTGGGCCACATAAGTCCATGTGTAACATATGCAACTTTGCTTCGAGCTGAGTACGGGTTTTGGTTTATATGATGCCTTTTGCTTTTTCCTTGTTCGCATGATGGACATAAGTGATCCTTGGTGTATTTGAACTTTGGAAGTCCGTTGACGATGTTGTCTTTGGCAAGTTTGTTGATGGTGTCGAAATTGAGATGGGATAATCTTCATGCCACAACCGACTTTGTTCGGATGCTCGTGTCATAAGACATATTGGTGATGAAGAGGCCATTTGGTTAATGTTGATAGCATACAAGTTTGTGTCACGATTCCAGTTAAGAGATCAATGCCATCAAGTTTCTAACAAAGCATGCATTTCTCCTAAATGCAACCTCTAAATCTGCATCACAAACCGCCTGATGAAAACAAATTGTGTCCCAACCCTTGACATAGTAAACTCGAGTGATCAAAATATTTCCAAAAGGTAGATCTTCATAACCCATAATAGCTGCTACATGATCATTTCCAAAGCGTCTGATTCCATGAACTTCCGATTTAAATTGATCGTGACTTGATTCCGGTCATGTGCTTGGAGCAACCAGTCGACGATCCAAAGACATATTTCGATAACACGCCAAATCTGAGAAGAAGATGTTTTGGAAACCGTTTGATTTTGGTTCCTTTGGGTTAGAGGTAAAATCGATCACACTCATAGAAGTTTTCTCTTGGGTATCTTGGTTTAGCACTCATTCTACCATTCGGGTGTGAAAATTCTACCGTTGGTTTCCAAATATCATCCCTAAAGTAAACACTATGCTTCTTATCAGTAGTGTAAGACCTAAATCTTGCAACTAGACTTCCTATTGGTTTAGCATAAGTTCTTTTTGAGGCGTTCTTCTGAATAGGCTGATCATTCACATTCTTAGAAACACAATCATCTTGAATATTAATTAAAGATTTCTTGCAAGTTAAACAAACAGATTCAACACATTTATTAAACATAGCAAGTTTCATAGGTTCATTACATTCAGATGAAGTGTCTTTCTTATTAAAAAGCGGTAAATTCCTAGGGTGTTCTTCTACTTTCTTCTCTTTATTCAAGCTACTACTCTTAGAGGCAGGCGATACTCTATTGTTCCTTGTATTGCTCCTAGGCCTTAGTCTGCTGCTCCTAGAGGTGCTTTCTAGTCCTGTAGAAGGTAAGGCACACGCATTAGGATCTACATTTTTATCGAGAGAAGTGGTTTCGGCTTTCCTAGTCTCTTTAGAGTGCTTGTTTAAACTTATGTCATTTGTTCCATATGGTTTATATGTGGAGGCAGACGCATTAGTGGTACTCATATTAAAAAGGCCAGGTGCTAAAACTTTTGGTTTCTCGATAACTACTTTTTCATTTTCAACAATCTTTTCTTTTTGCTTAGGCAAGGCGGAGTGTTGGTTTGACAAATCTTTTTCTCATTGACTTTAGGAGGAGGTGAAAATAGACATTTTGGTTTGAAAACCGGTTTGGGAACATTTGCTTTCTCCTCGGTCAATGGTTTTCAATCTTAGTATCCATGTTGTTAGGAATTAGAAATTCCCAGTATTAAAGAGTCGGTCACCTCAAGTATATGTAATCGTTAAGCTCGTAGTCGTAGTAATTCTTAAGTTAAGTAGTATTTAGTTAAGTTTCACCGTGGAGGACGGACGGGTCTTTACCCATCGTATGCACGATCCACACCCGATGTGTGGCGATTTATGTAAGACTATAAATACTCTCTACCTTCCAAGGTAGAGTTGGAGCTCATAATAATATCTTTCACTTTCTCTCACTAAGTTCCCTAAACCTCTAACTTTCTCTCTAGAATTCCATCTATATGCTACTTTGTGTTATGGTTTGATGTGTATGTGAAAACTAATATTCTACAATTGGTATCAAGAGCCATGGTTGGATCATATCTTGCACATCTTTGGATTTCTAGTGGTTTTAGGTGGTTTTGAGTTTGAAAAGTTTAGTGGTTTTGCATCATTTGGTTGATTTCTTGTGTTAAAGTTTGAATTTTGTTAGTACTTTTATGTTTAGAATCATCACAAGTGTTTAGGTTTTCATTTGGTTAGCTTGAATCATCTTGGTTGGGTTGTTTTGGATTGAAAAGTGATGTTTATATGGTTTTTCTTGCTAGCGACTTAGCTCACGGTTTATTTTCTTCATAGCGACTTGCTTTACAAAATTGTAGCGAGTTCTGCTTTTAGACCTAGCGAGTTAGATCTAGCAAGTTAAAGTACAAGTAGTGGATTCTCCACTACGGGTGCGACTTCAGTGGTAGCGACTTGGTGCATGTGCGAGTTGCTCTTTAGCGACTTGCATCTTTAGCGACTTGTGTAGCGAATTCTTGCCAAAATTTTGCTAGCGACTTGAGTCTTAGCGAGTTACTACTAGCGACTTACATCGGCTAGCGACTTGGAACTCTAGCGACTTAGTGGTGTAGCGAATTAGTTGTTAGCGACTTGGTTCAAGAATTCGTAGCGACTTGGTTGATTTTTCCGTCAAAACTTCAAACGCATAACTTTTGAACCGTAACTCCGTTTTGTTTCTACCCATCAAAGCGACCGTGAGAGCGAGGAGAATGGCACGCCGAATGAACTGGGTCAATCTTCAAGGTCTAAATCCGCTCCGAACAGAAGTTATTGAGGTTTTAAGTTTTAGACCTTAATTTCTCGGAAAACGGGCATAAACCAATCCGAATCACAACCAAACAACATCTCGCTAATCCTACAAACAATCATATGTCCTAACACACAATTGTCTATCATTCCATTGGTCATTGCTTAACGGTTTGGTCTTGATTTTAGTAAAATCCCGAAAGATTCTATTTCTCGGTTTGAATCATAGACTTGTAAAATCCGTGCATTCTACCACATCATGTCTTACTCTCTCGACCGGTGATTTGAAGTGCTTAAATTGTATGATGATGTAGTCAACCACGAGAATGTTAGCTACATCGAGCGATTAAAGATGATTGAATCAATCAATGAGGATGTGATATCTCCGGGTTCGCACTTTGAAAAGATCAAATGCACCATCAATGCTACAAAATGCCATGCTAAAGGAATGTAACATTGAGCCCTTTCAACTACTTTATCGGCACCTCAAACTACTTTTATCTACAACTATGGATCGAACAAGCGGTGCTCTCCTTCGTCGATTTTCCCATCTTGACAAGAACGTGCTACTAAACTTAGAACAAGCGAGGTTTCAAATTACTAAAGAGAAGTTCTCAATGATGAATCTAATGCAGACTCTTCAAGTAATCTTGATCAATTTGACCATTTATCCGGGAATATTCCTCGATTTTGATGATGAAATGGTGAAGTGTCTTTCAAGAAACACACGGAATGGAAATTAGCGTGTTCCTTGAGACATTCATACAACTCATGGATAATGTGGAGAAGTACATTGAGGAAGTTACACAAAAGATGAAACGTGAATGAGTGTCGTGTGCGGTTGAGAAATAGTTGTGATAAGTTGGGTAATGTATACATTAAAGAATCGGGTGTTGCTAAATGCGAATGTCGAGTCAACATATAATGATGAGTCGGGTAAAACACCGGATGATGGATCGATTGGCCTTGAATCTGAGGCTCAGATTGATAAGCTTGACACATCCAATGTCCGGTGACTCTTGTTACACATGTTGTGGATGCGGATAACATACCGTAAATTGAGCGGTGTCATGTAATGAGGTACCCTTCTTTATTCAACATAGTGCATCTGCTAAAGCACTTAAACAAACCGATCATAATCTTGAACATGTCTTTCATAAATGTTACATTCTTGGTGAGTCTCGAGATTAAGTGTTTCAAAACAAAGATTTGATTGATAAGAAGGCTTTTGATGAACTTTCAAACAAACTCTCAAATCTTGAAAAATATTGCATTTCACTTGAAATCGCGATTCGTAGTAAAGAAGAAAGTTTTCAACAACAAACCATGTAAAAACCGGAACTTCACGAATTCGTGAACTTTTGAAATTAACACTTTGAAAGCTCGACTTCAAGACAAAGAGTCAACCATTTACAATCGAAGAAACATATTTACGTCTTGAATGAGAAAAGTAATTTAGTCATGAATACACAAGACATTGATGCTATTATAACAAGAAATAATGAATGTCAATTTATGTGGCTAAATTACTAAAGGAAAATGAGTCTTTGAGAAAGCATCACATAGAACTTAGTGACTCTGTCAAAGAAGCTAGAACTAAGTCAATGGAACAAACAAACTCTTTGATAGAAAAATTGATGAACTCAAAGCTCAACTTCGGATAAGAGTTTACGCTATTGTAGCCTTAAAGAATGAGCTTAGGAAAAGCTGTGAGGAAAAGTGTGAACACTAAGTTTACAAACCATCAACCTTGGGAAACCGGTTTCATCCCATTAGAAACCGGTGCATTGTTAGGCAACCCTCTGCGTTTATATCCGAAAGACCAAAGTTTCAAAACACGGTTTGCCTCCCAAGTTGATGAGAAAAAATTTTGTCAAAACCACTCACTTCACTGTGTTACCTAAGAGTCATGCTTCTAGTTCCTCTAATCCTCAACATCGCCTACTTTTACTCCCGGCACCTCTAGGATTAGTTCAAAAGCGAGGTCAAAACCAAGCATTAAAACCCGAATTCATATGATATGAATGACTTGTGGAAGAACTATTATCTAGAAAAGCTAGGAAAAAGGCACCGATTCAAAAAGGCGGAATTTTAGGTGCAAGACCTAGGGTGAGGAATTCTCTGAGATTTCAAGGCACTACTAGTAGTTGTAAACCACTACCTAGGAACATTCAAAGACTAGGGATTGGCGTGCGACTAAGAGTAGTTATTTGCATAAGAATGCTAAGCATGTAGAAAACAAAACTAGAAATTACGAGTCTTTTCCACATAAGAAAGTTTCCTAATTCACATGCCAAGGTACTATCCACTAAGACCACTAACGCGACTAAGGTTCAACATGTTGTGAAACAATACAAACCAAAACTTCGCCTAGATGGATACCAATCGCTAAATCTTTGGAAACTAGGAACAAGGATAAGTCTTCCACTATGTATAAAGCCTTACAATCCTAGACCTTGCCATAAGTGGATACCGTCTCGGTAGAATGTTTAAGGATCTTTGGACTTAGGTGGATTCCTACTGAGAAAACTTTCGATGAAAAAATCAAGGTTGACCGTGAAACCCCAAAGAGTTTGGATACTAATGTCACTAACCCATATATGCAATCAAGCTTGTAATGTTAGTGCGGTACTCCTTACTCGATTCAGATACTTGATCCTTCAATACATGGGTGGCTTAAAGTATGGATTACAAATGGATTGATATCTCATAACTCACGGGCTCAAGTTTCTCAACATTGATACTCGACCGGCTATGGCGTCTGCTCAAATCGATTCGGGCCTCGTACTTCATCATTATGGCGTCTGCAGATAACACTTCAGCCCCGTTCCTCATAGAAAAGAAAAGTGTACGCCCTTACGTGCGCTTTATCTTGACTAATGAGAAATTCTCTCATGAATGGCCATACTCATCTACATTCTTCATCAACAAGCTTCATGTTTTTCCACGCTCATTCGGTCATCAAGTGGATCTCGTTCATTGGTGTATACTCTTATTCACTTGTTAAATCAAAATGGCAACGGATGCAATTTTGAGGGAGAAGAGTGAATATACTACATGATGATGGATGTTTGAATAATGGTTATCGACTTAATTTTTGATGATGATGAGTGTATATTCTTTTGATGAAGAGTGAATATACTAAGGATAACGGGATTCATTGTTTTGGTTTTGATGACTCTCCTCCAACGCCTAAGCGCTTCACTTACTAAGGATAATTGGGAATCAATGTTTGGGATTCATTGTTTTCAAAGATATGTTTGATGAGTACTTTCAACCTCCGACGAATGTTGATCATCCGACACGAAGCTCATGCTCCGGTTTCTATTGACTCAACCGGTTCACCATCTAAGAAGTACTTCTTGGAATTCTCAAGCCCAAATCTCCGAGTTATTCCTCAAGGCGTTAATAATGACTATCATAATATTGCGATTGCACTCATGAATAATGATCCGCTCTTTGGTATTCCTTACCAAATCTTCACGGATTATTGTTCATGAATAGTGATCCGCTCTTTGGTATTCCTTTGCCAAATATTTACGGATTATTGTTTCTCTCAATGTGCACGCTATAAATCAACCACATGAACTTAAAGAAAATGACTTCCTCATCCGCTCGAAGACATTATTGGTGAATCTTCGGTCGGTCTCTACATGTTTACTTTTAAGGAAGAATGCATTGATGTTGAGGAATCATTTGTTCCGGTTCATTCGATGGGACAATGTACATCCGATTGTATGTTGTTTTCACGTGTTGGGCATTTGACACAAGTTGATGACTTGAGTTAATCATTTATCACTTATTTGAGATTGAAGTTGTCTTTCACAAAGGCGTGTTCTTATTTCATAACTTGCTCGGGCTTAAGAATTTGAGTTGAAGACTTGGTTTATCTAGTTACCGTGATCGGGAAGATGGTTGAAGACACGTTAACTATCACTATTAGGAGTTACGTTGTTTTACTCGATGTCACATGCGGATGACGATGTGGATAATCTCAAGAGGTGTTAATGTCTCATACTTTGTTTGAGTAGTGAGTACTTAGAGATTTGCTTGAAGCATAGACTCTCGACACCGTTCTTCTATCTTTAAGTGCAAGCTTAAGACACAAATGCGGGAATTCGACTTGGTTTCAAGTTTGGTATATAGGGTTTTCTTCAACGTTGGTCACTTAAATTGTCTACATATGGGTTGATAAAGTTAGTCGGAGAGAGTTTATGTAGTGATTGATTCTCAGAGTTCATTTGGGCTATTTGAGTTCTTCTCACAAGATTTCAAGTTTATGGATTTATTATGTTTCTTTGATTACGGTATCAAAACCAGCAAGGGGAAGGATGTATTATTCCAACTATTTGGAAATGGTCTCGAGCCTTTTGGTATGTGTTTCTTGTTCGGTTGAAAGAAATGTGAGGAGAATATATGGTACGTGAGATGATATTGCTTATCGACATCTTCGATATGTTTAATGGTAAAGTGCATCGGGCTTTTGCTTCATGTACACATTGGTATGATGATTCCAATGAGAGTGCAAGCGATTAATGGGAAGAGATACATTTTAGTCGTTGTTGATGACTACTCTAGATTTACTTGGGTCAAGTTTTGAGGACTAAGGATGAAACTCCATCTCATCATGCAACTACAAAGTTCGTCTTAACAACACGGTTAGAATTGTTCGAGCAGACAATGGCACGAGTTCGTTAATCGAGACTTAAGTCAATTTTATGAAAGTATTGGAATCGGTCATCAAAGAAGTGTTCCACGAACTCCTCAGCGAGCGGTGTAGTTGAAAGACAAATCGAACTCTTGTGGGCCGCTAGAACAATGCTAATTTATTCGAAGGTTCCAATGTTTCTATGGGTCAAGCCATTCTTCTTTTGCTACACCCAAAATCGTTCTCTCATTCACACCTCTCATGGAAAAACTCCATATGAACTTGTTCATAAACGAAAACTTGATTTATCCTATCTTCGTGTGTTTGGTGCTTTGTGCTATCCAACAAATGACTACAAGATTTAGGTAAATTAAGAGCTAAAGCGAGATATTGGAGTTTCACAGGTTATGCACCAAACAAGAAGGGTTACGAATCTACAACAAAAGAACCCGAAATATCATGGAAACAATTCACGTTCGTTCGATGGTGACCGGTCAAATGGCTCCTGGACACTCCGACTCGGGACCAGCACTTCAAAAAAGTCCCATTGGTTCATCCTTGTTCGTTCCAAACTCTTCTCAAGAAACTCCATATGTACCTCCATCGAAGATGATGTAAAGAAATTGTTTGATCCTATGTTTGATGAAGCTGTATGATTCAATTACTAATGAGGTCTTGATCCCACAACGAGAGGTTGCTCATATTCCGTTGAATGAAGTCAATCCTTCGGTCTCAATATCTTTAAGCCAAGAGCACTGCTGCTTGATCCTTGATCTCATCAACAAATCATCATTCTTGAAATGTACATCATGGAAATGTTTACGCATCAATGATGAAGTTAATCCCTTTGCTACTCACGAAGATGCTCCATTTGAAAACATATTTGCTACTCACAATCATCATCGAACCATCTTCTTGAGACATCGACTCGACTACCTCGGTTCCTCGACAAATGCCACATGAACACCTCGAGAAAATGGACTCACGATCATCCATTAGACAACATCATTGGTAATCCCTCTCGTCTGTATCAACCCGAAACAACTTGCAACCGATGCCTTATGGTGTTTTCAAGTATATGTAATCGTTAAAAGCTCGTAGTCGTAGTAATTTTAAGTTAAGTAGTATTTAGTTAAGTTTCACCGTGGAGGACGGACGGTCTTTACCATCTGTATGCACGATCCATGACCGATGTGTGGCGATTTATGTAAGACTATAAATACTCTCTACCTTCCAAGGTAGAGTTGGGCTCATAATAATATCTTTCACTTTCTCTCACTAAGTTCCCTAAACCTCTAACTTTCTCTCTAGAATTCCATCTATATGCTACTTTGTGTTATGGTTTGATGTGTATGTGAAAACTAATATTCTACAATTGGTATCAAGAGCCATGGTTGGATCATATCTTGCACATCTTTGGATTTCTAGTGGTTTTAGGTGGTTTTGAGTTTGAAAAGTTTAGTGGTTTTGCATCATTTGGTTGATTTCTTGTGTTAAAGTTTGAATTTTGTTAGTACTTTTATGTTTAGAATCATCACAAGTGTTTAGGTTTTCATTTGGTTAGCTTGAATCATCTTGGTTGGGTTGTTTTGGATTGAAAAGTGATGTTTATATGGTTTTCTTGCTAGCGACTTAGCTCACGGTTTATTTTCTTCATAGCGACTTGCTTTACAAAATTGTAGCGAGTTCGGTTTTAGACCTAGCGAGTTAGATCTAGCAAGTTAAAGTACAAGTAGTGGATTCTCCACTACGGGTAGCGACAGTGGTAGCGACTTGGTGCATGGCGAGTTGCTCTTTAGCGACTTGCATCTTTAGCGACTTGTGTAGCGAATTCTTGCCAAAATTTTGCTAGCGACTTGAGTCTTAGCGAGTTACTACTAGCGACTTACATCGGCTAGCGACTTGGAACTCTAGCGACTTAGTGGTGTAGCGAATTAGTTGTTAGCGACTTGGTTCAAGAATTCGTAGCGACTTGGTTGATTTTTCCGTCAAAACTTCAAGCGGCCATAACTTTTGAACCGTAACTCCGTTTTCAGTTCTACCCATCAAAACGACCGTGAGAGCGAGGAGAATGGCACCCGAATGAACTGGGTCAATCTTCAAGGTCTAAATCCGCTCCGAGCAGAAGTTATTGAGGTTTTAAGTTTTAGACCTTAATTTCTCGGGAAAAGCGGGCATAAACCAATCCGAATCACAACCAAACAACATCTCTCGCTAATCCTACAAACAATCATATGTCCTAACACACAATTGTCTATCATTCCATTGGTCATTGCTTAACGGTTTGGTCTTGATTTTAGTAAAATCCCGAAGATTCTATTTCTCGGTTTGAATCATAGACTTGTAAAATCCGTGCATTCTACCACATCATGTCTTACTCTCTCGACCCGGTGATTTGAAGTGCTTAAATTGTATGATGATGTAGTCAACCACGAGAATGTTAGCTACATCGAACGATTAAAGATGATTGAATCAATCAATGAGGATGTGATATCTCGGGTTCGAGACTTTGAAAAGACTGAAATGCACCGATCAATGCTACAAAATGCCATGCTAAAGGAATGTAACATTGAGCCCTTTCAACTACTTTATCAAGACCTCAAACTACTTTTATCTACAACTATGGATCGAACAAGCGGTGCTCTCCTTCGTCGGATTTTCCCATCTTGACAAGAACGTGCTACTAAACTTAGAACAACCGAGGTTTCAAATTACTAAAGAAGTTCTCAATGATGAATCTAATGCGACTCTTCAAGTAATCTTGATCAATTTCACCATTTATCCGGGGAATATTCCTCGATTTTGATGATGAAATGATGAAGTGTCTTTCAAGAAACACACTGGAATGGAAATTAGCGTGTTCCTTGAGACATTCATACAACTCATGGATAATGTGGAGAAGTACATTGAGGAAGTTACACAAAAGATGAAAACGTGAATGAGTGTCGGTGCGGTTGAGAAATAGTTGTGATAAGTTGGGTAATGTATCCGTTAAAGAATCGGGTGTTGCTAAATGCGAGAATGTCGAGTCAACATATAATGATGAGTCGGGTAAAACACCGGATGATGGATCGTTGGCACTTGAATCTGAGGCTCGAGATTGATAAGCTTGACACATCCAGCGTCCGGTGACTCTTGTTACACATGTTGTGGATGCGGATAACATACCGTAAATTGAGCGGTGTCATGTAATGAGGTACCCTTCTTGTTCAACATAGTGCATCCGCTAAAGCACTTAAACAAACTGATCATAATGTTGAACATGTCTTTCATAAATGTTACATTCGAGGTGAGTCACGAGATTAAGTGTTTCAAAACAAAGATTTGATTGATAAGAAGGCTTTTGATGAACTTTCAAACAAACTCTCAAATCTTGAAAAATATTGCATTTCACTTGAAATCGCGATTCGAGTAAAGAAGAAAGTTTTCAACTTAACAAACCATGTAAAAACCGGAACTTCACGAATTCGTGAACTTTTGAAATTAACACTTTGAAAGCTCGACTTCAAGACAAAGAGTCAACCATTTACAATCTGAAGAAACATATTTACATCTTGAATGAGAAAAGTAATTTAGTCATGAATACACAAGACATTGATGCTATTATAACAAGAAATAATGAATCGTCAATTTATGTGGCTAAATTACTAAAGGAAAATGAGTCTTTGAGAAAGCATCACATAGAACTTAGTGACTCATCAAAGAAGCTAGAACTAAGTCAATGGAACAAACAAACTCTTTGATAGAAAAATTGATGAACTCAAAGCTCAACTTCGGGATAAGAGTTTCGCTATTGTAGCCTTAAAGAATGAGCTTAGGAAAACTGTAGGGAAAAGTGTGAACACTAAGTTTACAAAACCATCAACCTTGGGAAACCGGTTTCTCATCCCATTAGAAACCGGTCTGTTGTTAGGCAACCCTCTGCGTTTATATCGAAAGACCAAAAGTTTCAAAACACGGTTTGCCTCCCAAGTTGATGAGAAAAATTTTGTCAAAACCAAATCACTTCACCTGTTACCTAAGAGTCATGCTTCTAGTTCCTCTAATCCTCAACATGCGCCTACTTTTACTCCCAAAGACCTCTAGGATTAGTTCAAAAGCGATGTCAAAACCAAGCATTAAAACCCGAATTCATATGATATGAATGACTTGTGGAAGAACTATTATCTAGAAAAGCTAGGAAAAAGGCACTGATTCAAAAGACGGAATTTTAGGTGCAAGACCTAGGGTGAGGAATTCTACGAGATTTCAAGGCACTACTAGTAGTTGTAAACCACTACCTAGGAACATTCAAAGACTAGGGATTGGCGTGCGACTAAGAGTAGTTATTTGCATAAGAATGCTAAGCATGTAGAAAACAAAACTAGAAATTACGAGTCTTTTCCACATAAGAAACAGTTTCCTAATTCACATGCCAAGGTACTATCCACTAAGACCACTAACGCGACTAAGGTTCAACATGTTGTGAAACAATACAAACCAAAACTTCGCCTAGATGGATACCAACTGCTAAATCTTTGGAAACTAGGAACAAGGATAAGTCTTCCACTATGTATAAAAGCCTTACAATCCTAGACCTTGCCATAAGTGGATACCGTCTCGGTAGAATGTTTAAGGATCTTGGACTTAGGTGGATTCCTACCGGAAAATTTTTTCGATGAAAAATCAAGGTTGACCGTGAAACCCCAAAGAGTTTGGATACTAATGTCACTAACCCATATATATGCAATCAAGCTTGTAATGTTAGTGCGGTACTCCTTACTCGATTGTGTGATACTTGATCCTTCAATACATGGACGGCTTAAAGTATGGATTACAAATGGATTGATATCTCATAACTCACGGGCTCAAGTTTCTCAACATTGATACTCAACCGGCTATGACGTCTGCTCAAATCGATTCGGGCCTCGTACTTCATCATTATGGCGTCTGCAGATAACACTTGAGCCCGTTCCTCATAGAAAAGAAAAGTGTATGCCTTACGTGGCGCTTTATCTTGACTAATGAGAAATTCTCTCATGAATGGCCATACTCATCTACATTCTTCATCAACAAGCTTCATGTTTTCCACGCTCATTCGGTCATCAAGTGGATCTCGTTCATTGGTGTATACTCTTATTCACTTGTTAAATCAAAATGGCAACTTGGATGCAATTTTGAGGGGAGAAGAGTGAATATACTACATGATGATGGATGTTTGAATAATGGTTATCGACTTAATTTTTGATGATGATGAGTGTATATTCTTTTGATGAAGAGTGAATATACTAAGGATAACTGGATTCATTGTTTTGGTTTTGATGACTCTCCTCCAACGCCTAAACGCTTCACTTACTAAGGATAATTGGGAATCAATGTTTGGGATTCATTGTTTTTCAAAGATATGTTTGATGAGTACTTTCAACCTCCGACGAATGTTGATCATCCGACAAAGCTCATGCTCCGGTTTCTATTGACTCAACTGGTTCACCATCTAAGAAGTACTTCTTGGAATTCTCAAGAAGCCCAAATCTCGATTATTCCTCAAGGCGTTAATAATGACTATCATAATATTGCGGTTGCACTCATGAATAATGATCCGCTCTTTGGTATTCCTTACCAAATCTTCACGGATTATTGTTCATGAATAGTGATCCGCTCTTTGGTATTCCTTTGCCAAATATTTACGGATTATTGTTTCTCTCAATGTGCACGCTATAAATCAACCACATGAACTTAAAGAAAATGACTTCCTCATCCGCTCAAGACATTATTGGTGAATCTTCGGATCGGTCTCTACATGTTTACTTTTAAGGAAGAATGCATTGATGTTGAGGAATCATTTGTTCCGGTTCATTCGATGGGACAATGTACATCCGATTGTATGTTGTTTTCACGTGTTGGGCATTTGACACAAGTTGATGACTTGAGTTAATCATTTATCACTTATTTGAGATTGAAGTTGTCTTTCACAAAGGCGTGTTCTTATTTCATAACTTGCTCGGGCTTAAGAATTTGAGTTGAAGACTTGGTTTATCTAGTTACCGGCAATCGGGAAGATGGTTGAAGACCGTTAACTATCACTATTAGGAGTTACGTTGTTTTACTCGATGTCACATGCGGATGACGATGTGGATAATCTCAAGAGGTGTTAATGTCTCATACTTTGTTTGAGTAGTGAGTACTTAGAGATTTGCTTGAAGCATAGACTCTCGACACCGTTCTTCTATCTTTAAGTGCAAGCTTAAGACACAAATGCGGGAATTCGACTTGATTTCAAGTTTGGTATATAGGGTTTTCTTCAACGATGGTCACTTCAAATTGTCTACATATGGGTTGATAAAGTTAGTCGAGAGAGTTTATGTAGCAGTTGATTCTCACGAGATTCATTTGGGCTATTTGAGTTCTTCTCACAAGATTTCAAGTTTATGGATTTATTATGTTTCTTGATTACGAGGTATCAAAACCGGCAAGGGGAAGGATGTATTATTCCAACTATTTGGGGAAATGGTCTGGAGCCTTTTGGTATGTGTTACTTGATTCGATTGAAAGAAATGTGAGGAGAATATATGGCATGAGATGATATTGCTTATCGACATCTTCGATATGTTTAATGGTAAAGTGCATCAGGCTTTTGCTTCATGTACACATTGGTATGATGATTCCAATGAGAGTGCAAACGATTAATGGGAAGAGATACATTTTAGTCGTTGTTGATGACTACTCTAGATTTACTTGGGTCAAGTTTTTGAGGACTAAGGATGAAACTCCATCTGTCATGCAACTACAGGTTCGTCTTAACAACACGGTTAGAATTGTTCGAACAGACAATGGCACAGAGTTCGTTAATCGAGACTTAAGTCAATTTTATGAAAGTATTGGAATCAGTCATCAAAGAAGTGTTCCACGAACTCCTCAACGAGCGGTGTAGTTGAAAGACAATCGAACTCTTGTGGAAGCCGCTAGAACAATGCTAATTTATTCGAAGGTTCCAATGTTTCTATGGGTGAAGCCATTCTTCTTTTGCTGCTACACCCAAAATCGTTCTCTCATTCACACCTCTCATGGAAAAACTCCATATGAACTTGTTCATAAACGAAAACCCGATTTATCCTATCTTCGTGTGTTTGGTGCTTTGTGCTATCCAACAAATGACGGTCAAGATTTAGGTAAATTAAGAGCTAAAGCGAGATATTGGAGTTTACGTAGGTTATGCACCAAACAAGAAGGGTTACCGAATCTACAACAAAAGAACCCGAAATATCATGGAAACAATTCACGTTACGTTCGATGAGTGACCGGTCAAATGGCTCCTGGACACTCCACCAGACCCGCACTTCAAAACAGTCCCATTGGTTCATCCCTTTCGTTCCAAACTCTTCTCAAGAAACTCCATATGTACCTCCATCCGAAGATGATGTAAAGAAATTGTTTGATCCTATGTTTGATGAACTGTATGATTCAATTACTAATGAGGTGTTGATCCCTACAACAGAGGTTGCTCATATTCCGTTGAATGAAGTCAATCCTTGGTCTCAATATCTTTAAGCCAAGAAGCACTGCTGCGATCCTTGATCTCATCAACAAATCATCATTCTTCAAATGTACATCATGGAAATGTTTACGGCATCAATGATGAAGTTAATCCTTTGCTACTCACGAAGATGCTCCATTTGAAAACATATTTGCTACTCTGAATCATCATCGAACCATCTTCTTCGGAGACATCGACTCGGCTACCTCGGTTCCTCAACAAATGCCACATGAACACCTCGGAAAATGGACTCACGATCATCCATTAGACAACATCATTGGTAATCCCTCTCGTCTCATATCAACCCGGAAACAACTTGCAACCGATGCCTTATGGTGTTTCTTCAACTCCGTACTATCTAAGATCGAACCAAAAGATGTTAAAACCGCCATGAATGAAGACAATTTGGTTCAATGCTATGCAAGATGAAATTCATGAGTTTGATCGTCTTGATGTATGGGAGTTAGTACCGCTCCAGGCGTGCTATGATTATAGCTCTAAAATGGATCTTCAAAGTAAAACTTGATGAGCATGGTGATGTGTTGAAGAACAAGGCTCGATTAGTTGCTAAAGGATATCGTCAAGAGGAGGGTATAGACTTTGAAGAATCTTTTGCTCCGGTTGCTCGAATCGAGGCAATCGAATCTTTCGGCTAATCTTGCTAGTAAGAACATGGTAGTTTATCGGATGGATGTAAAGACGGCATTTCTAAACGGAGATCTTAAAGAAGTCGTCACGTCGGTAACTGAAGGATTTGTGAATCAAGAGCATCCTACTCACGTTTATCGTTTGAAGAAAGCTCTTTACGGTTTAAAGCAAGCTCCAGGGCATGGTATGATACAACATCAAAGTTTCTTCTATCAACCGGATTCATCAAAGGAGCGATTGATCCTACATTGTTCACCGGAAGTCGTGCAAACACTTAATTCATGTTCAAATTTATGTTGATGATATTATTTTTGCCTCGAGCGGACCCAATGGAATGTGATCGTTTTCAAATGAAATGAGTTCAAAGTTTCAAATGTCAATGATGGGACAAATGTCATTTTCTTGGGATTACAAATTTCACAAAGTCCGGAGGCATTTTCATAAATCAATCTAAATATGCAATGTAGATTTTAAAGAAATTTGGATTTGATTCATGTGACCTGTTGACACCCCATGATTGACCGAACCAAATTAGATGAGGACCTCTCGGGGATCATGATTGACCAAACGAAATATCGGAGTATGATTGGATCCTGATGTATCTCACTTGCTAGTAGACCCGACATCTTGTTCATTGTTTGCATGTGTGCTAGATACCGTGCTAAGCCTACTAAAAAGCACCTTGAAGCGATTAAGCGGGTCTTCGGTATCTCAAGGAACCATCAATATGGGACTATGGTACCAAGGACACCGGTATGTCACTAACGGCCTATCACGAGATCTTGATCATGCGAGTTGTCAAGATACCCGTCAAGCACGTCGGAGGTGCTCGGTTTTGGGTGATAAGCTTGTGAGTGGTCTTCAAAGAAGCAAATGAGTACTTCTATTTCCTCTCAGAGGTGAATACATAGCCATGTCATCTTGTTGTGCTCAAATCTTATGGATGAGATCTCAATTATCGACTATGGCTTTGAATTCAACAAAATCCCTCATCTTTGTGATAATAAAGTGTTATTGCTCTCATGCAACAACGTTCAACACTCAAGAGCAAAGCATATCGACATTCGACATCATTTCATCAGGGAACAAGTGGAAAAAGGTGTGGTGGAACTATATTTTGTGAGGTCTGAATATCGCTTAGCGAGACATCTTCACCAAAGCTCTTCCAAGAGAACGTTTTGAGTTTATTCTTCCACGACTTGGCTTGAAAAGCCTTCAACGAAAACTCTCAAACGTCTTGGGAAGGAAGGCGAGGAGTAAAGGTCTATCTTCATCTATCTCTTGTAAATAGTTATTTGAAAACAAAATACAAAATTATAAAACCCAAAAAATCAAATAGAAAAATATAAAACTTTCAAAATCCATAAAAAAAAATTTGAAAAATTCAAAAATCTTCAAAAATATTGTCATTTTGTCATGTTTCTCTCGGTTCGATAATATCTACGGTCTTTGTGTTGTCATTCAAAGAATGACACGGGACTTTAGATGTTGTTCAATTCTTAAAAAAAAAAAAAAAAATCAAAAATCAAAAAAATGTTTTTGGGAGAAGAGAAATGGTTTATTGTCATTTTCGAGCAATAACCGGTTTTATTAGAAAGAACGAGCCATGTCTTAACATGTTTTCACATTCCATGCTCGATTCTATAAACATTTATCTTTGAAAACCAAATGCTTTGAAAAATAACTCGATCTCTATTTTGATAATCATCTCGACTTATTTGTCAAAATCTCTATCTCTCAATCAACAACCTATGTCATTGATTGAGGGGAGAATGATTTCAATTAAATTAAAAAGTTATTTGGCATTAAAGTGTTTTCAAAAGATATACATGCATGTTTTATCAATGGAGTTTAAAGTCTTAAAATCCGATCATTATCGCCAAAAAGCTTTCATAATCAAGTCACAGCCTCCTTAAAAGCTTTCAAAATCAATTTAAATCTATAAGAGATCACAAATCTCAAATGATTTGATAATTGTGATCGGGGAGAATGTTGGATTTAAAGCGATATTTCGTAAATGGTTTTATAAGGATGTACATCATCCTTCTCACATGTGACAAACGATTTCAATTTTTCAATGCACATGTTGAGAGGAGCTCTATATTAAACCTATGATTTGAAGCGTGATCATTTATCCCAATGTGCGGCGTTCCTCTAGTATGTGCAAAACTCTTTTCAAATCTCGAGGCACATATTGAGGGGGAGCGAATTTATGGAAACCTCATCCTTCCCGGAAATGCTATTTCTACTTGATTTGATGTGGGAAGTGATGTTGATATCTTTTAGAAAATGGTAATCAAAGAATTTAATTCTTTCTCTTGCCTCCGTGTGCAAAACATTTTCAAATATTTGATGCACATGTTGAGGGGGAGTTCTCGTTCTAAAAATATCAAAAACAATTCAGGTACAAAATGCTTTGATAATATATCACATGTATCTGAATTGATTTTAAAATGGTTTTCAATTGGATCCTATGGCAGACGAACAATACCAAATTGACCGACCAACTTTACTTTATATACGGTGATATAAGGATGATAAGGTTAGGTATTGGTTCCCATGATCCGCCGAGCCGGAGGGATCTACCGAGGACAATCCACTAGTTAGTGTAGAAGTCCTTAGGTATGATGATAAAAGGAGAAAATGAGATATGGGAAGAGTGCGGACTAAGACCGAGCTAGTCTTGGAATAAACCCAACAAGGTTCTAGCTATGAAGTCTCGGTAAGCAATGAAGGGGTTGAAGAATTAAAAAATTGAATGAGAAAAGGGTGAAAACAAATAGCCTCCATTTATTCAACCTTAGGGCGAAACCGGGTTCACTTCATATGCTACGATGGTAACATCGGTATTGAAGACAAGACGTCATGGACCCGATGGACGCTTGCACTTCACCTTTCCAAACCACTCAAGTTCCTCTTAAAAGGGCTTGTTTCATTCTCACGGGAACCGACATAATCTATCATTGTCTCTTAGAGATGGTTGATATTGAAGTAGGAGACCCTCTCCCTAGTCTCCGACACGGGATCCAAATATGCACAAATTGTGTCTAGAGCCACGAGATCATCAATAAATCTCATTAGGACACTTTCAATGAAGACTCTCTGTTTCACACAATGTGGAAAGAGATTATATCTTGAGTCCTTCGCATTATCCTTGTGGTATTGCCGGAACATCCGAGTGATGTGTTTACATATTCACAATGAAGATGGAAAACCTTACGAGCCAACATCAAACAAGCTCCTCGGTAGGTGGCATGTGAGATCTATTATATAGATCAACCATGTGACAACCGAGCAGAAACAATGGGGCGATTCAATCTCTTGAATCAATCACAGTTCGAGTTATGGATTGACGGATACCTTTGAAAAACCGGTCTTTGTGCTTAACAAACTCTTTTCTTTAGCACATCGACCGTGTACTCATTTTTCAAACCAAAGGTATTTTTATGATTGATAATTGATTTTCAATAAAACCTTCGTTGTATTGCAAAAACAATTTCTATTGAGCAATACACGATTGTTTTCAAATCTCTTTTCATCAATCGGTGAACTTAAAATTATTTGGTTCACTCACTCCGTGTTGTCTTCTTTGAGATGTTCGGTTTGAGAACAGCTAGAACAATTGCGAAACCACAGCAAGGAGATTCTTAGGAATCCACGATCACGAGCGGTATTTATCTTGATCAACGGGAACCGTGGGCCGTGTACCTCAATTCAACGAAGTGATCAAAGACACTTCGTGCGATTTATTGCTAATCACAGTATGCAGTGCGCCGACGTTTGCAATGCTCGAATGAAGCGGTCAATCCACACCGCATGCTCACTTAACACATTCATCTCAAAAGAAATCATGATAAGTGCATCAATGACTCGATATTTTCACTCCATGCTTACGCTACTGCTGCGCCAATATCATGAATCAACTAAAGCTTCCGCTACTCGATGAGAAGATTTCATGATCCGAATGTGAGCATGTCGGTCCTAAAGTCACAACACCAAAAGGATGTATTAGAGATTTTGATGGTGATGATCTCAAAAGATGGCTCAAAATCATTATCACGTGGATCGATAAAGACCTCCACTTGGAGTATCCAAACATGCAATGTGAAGAATCAATGACTACGAGCTTAGAAGCAAAGGACTACATCAAGAATGCAAGAACAATTTTTTAATGTAATATCTAGTTGTATTCAATGTAATTTTGGTACATGATTGAGGTGACCTCCCTTAGGGGGAGATTGTTAGGAATTAGAAATTCCCAGTATTAAAGAGTCGGTCACCTCAAGTATATGTAATCGTTAGAAAGCTCATAGTCGTAGTAATTCTTAAGTTAAGTAGTATTTAGTTAAGTTTCACCGTGGAGGACGGACGGGTCTTTACCAGCTGTATGCCCGATCCACACCCGATGTGTGGCGATTTATGTAAGACTATAAATACTCTCTACCTTCCAAGGTAGAGAGTTGGAGCTCATAATAATATCTTTCACTTTCTCTCACTAAGTTCCCTAAACCTCTAACTTTCTCTCTCTAGAATTCCATCTATATGCTACTTTGTGTTATGGTTTGATGTGTATGTGAAACCTAATATTCTACAACAACCTTTCCTTTTTGACATTCCAGCTGAGCTCTCAAAAGATCATTTTTCTCTTTCATGTCCTTGTAGGCACGCTCATACAACAATTTGTCATACTTGCATTCCTCAGTTTTTCGATCAAGTTGTTTAAAATATCAGACATTTTCTTTTTCAAGTTTTTCAAGAGCCTTTTCATATTTTGAAACAATTGCGGAGGTCTCAGACTGGAGTCTTTCATGGTCTTCAAGAGAATATGTTTGTAAAACAATGGACATGATATCGGTGGTTATAACATCTTGAAGAGAGAATCATTTAAATTTTTCAAAACTTTGATGTGTTCAAAACATTCATTAGCTTTCTTTACTGGGATTTATGGTCCTTGACAAAGTCACTTGTTTCTTTCAAAATGCTTGTTCAAAATGAATTACCCTCGCACTTAAGTAATTTAGCGGATTGGCAATTTCAGTTTTAAAAACCTTTTTCATTTCATCATGAAAACTAGAAAACCAGTTGTTAGATCTGATGTTGATTTTCGATTTAATACGCTCTTGAAGTTGCCCCATTCTAGTTTTAATTTCATCTAAAATGCTTCTAGCATCACTTGTGTTAAAAGGATTGTTTGAAGACATTTGTTCCATGTTCAAAAATGATTTTGAGACAACTACTGGTTTTGAAACTGGTTTTGACTCTTTGTTTGAAACACTGGGTATGATGGAAAACTTTGACTTTTCTTTTTGCGGAACAAAAGTAATTCCATAAAGTTTGTTAGACTGGCTGTAATCGATTGGTTTCATTTCTGGGTTCTTTTGTTTCATTTTTGCTCTACTCTCCTCGATTATTTCTTACGTTTAATGAGAATCACGAACATTTATGGGTTCATGCTTATCTAACAAAGCTTTTCCATTATACAACACATTCTGTTCTTTCTGAGCTTTCTTGAGTGCACAAGGAGGTTTGTAACCAAGAGCCATTTTTTGAGTTGTATGAAAATACGGGTTTGTTTGATTTATTAAAATATTGGTTGTTTGAGCTGAGTGGCCCGTTGTAACAAGCAAAATTTTCAATTTGTTGATTTTTATTTTTCTCAAGAATTTCATCAAGAGAGAATCTTCTCGTTTTGAAAATCATCTATCAACTTTTTCTTTTCTTTTCAAGATCGAATAAGTTGCTTTTTGTTTAGAAAGTTGGTTTTTAAGATTAGAAATTTCCTCGTTTAAAGATTTTATCTTTAGGCTCAAATTAACATCAAGTGTGTCATACTTGATTTGCAATTGTTTTTCTCTTAAAACGGAATTTCGATAACCAATTTCTAATTCTGACTCTTTGTTTTTGTGAAATTCAAAAGCTTTTGCATTCTCCTTGTACCTCTCAAGCTCAGTGGTCAATTTATCATTCGCGGCCTTAACCCGCGATTGACCGCTTTAACTTTCTCAATTTCAATGCCACGATTATTAATCAATGATTCAAATAAGGCACGTGTTTCCTCATCGGTCTCGAGATTTTGTGCCATAGAGCCTCCACTAGGATCCACTGCTTGGAGATTCAGAGTTAATATTGCTATTACTCGGATTGTCCAGGTATGTATCGTAAGTAGGTCTTGGCGTCCATGAATGCTATTCGTCATGAGTAAACACATCAAATTAATATGACATTGTTATAGCATGGATCAATTATTGGTACCTCAGAGACTGCATTGGCGCCATAAACAGGAGGTGTGTCAGAATCAATGTCGTACTTAGCCTCCTAAAGATTTGCCATAAAGATGCAGTTTGCATTGATGTCCTCTCGGTCATCCATTTCATCCATAATAGCTATAAAGTCATGTTCCTCAGCACTCAACTGCATCCCTGCTTCTCCCTTTTGTACCAACAGCAATGCTTTCTGAAGATACGCTGAATCTTTCTTTTTCGGCTTAGTAGGAAAATTCCTTGCAATGTGACCCACTCCTTGACAGTTGTAACACGTAACCTGATTATCCTGATTCAAATTTCCATAATTCCCAACGACTGGAGCTGCAACATTCCCATTCTGATTACCCACTACTCTATTCCCAACATTCTGACCCATATGATATCCAACATTCTGACCCATCTGATTACCATGATTCGGAACCGCCTGATTACCTATGTGAAATCCAGTAGCATATCCCTGATGATTCCCAATAACTCCAACCATGTGTCCATGTTGACCCATATTCAAACCCGGCTGTGCAATTTGCCTGTTGCGAGTGTTAGATGAAATCCTTTGGTTGTTGTTAGTTGGTGTGGAATAGCGTCCTTTGAATACTTTATTCAAATAAGCAAATGCATTTGACAAAGCCTCTATTTGTTCAGCTTCAAGGTCGGTGATTCCTTGTTCTGGTTTTGTGGATATTGTTTTTGTTGAATGACTTGTTGTTACGGTAGTAGAATTGTTGTTGAGGATAACAACTTGTGGTTGTGGAATGTATTCTTGCAAGTTGTTGTTATTGGAAGATGATGAAGGTTGTTGTTGTGTGTTCATTGGAGTTTGAGTCTTTGCAATTAGTGCCAAGGGATCATGGTTCTTTGCCAATCTTTCTTTCCTAACTTCATTGACTTCAACTTGGTTTTGTTTCAGAAAATCGTAGAGTTGATCAAAGTTCACTTGATGTAAGTCCTTTGTTTGGTTGACGATAGTGACATAGCGTCCCCATTCTTCTTGAAGATTGTTGAAAAATTTGATGTTACTCACGATAGTTCTGGGTGTCAATTTGTTTCTGATAAGCTTATTCATTAAAGTGCAAAACCTTCCATAATAGGATTCAATGGATTCTCCTGGAGTTGATGTAAACTTCTCCCATTCAGTTAGCAGCTTGTTCTCCATGTCTTGTTGTCCAATTTCAGTTCCATAACATAGCCGTCTAACACGTTCCTACATATCGTAGCGGTTCACACCTATCTCTGAAGAAAGATTTTCTTGGTAATCCCGGTTGGACGATGTGTATTGCCATGTCATCCGCTTCAACCTCGCTTATCCTCTTCATTGTATTCGGATTCATGTTGAGCACAAAAGTATGGTGGAACGGGAGGTGTTGCATCAAGAATTCCAGGGTCTTGGACTTGTCGTGGCTTGAAGGGTGCATTCGTAATGGATTGAATCATGAGTTTTCCATTAGGTTTGGTTTTGATGTAGCGGAACATACGACTTGTCCATTGAAGATATCCACCTTTTTCCATCATAGGAGGACGGTTTTCGGCACCGGCTGCATGAATATCTTGTTGAGTTGCCATTGATGAAGGTATTTGATGATAAATTTGATGTAGGATCGATTCAACGATAAAGGAGTTGTGTTTGATGAAGATTAAGCTCGGTTGTTGTAGTGAAAATTTGCTCTAAAAGCTTAAAAACATCAATAACTTCTGTTCGAAGCCTTTTTAAGACTCGAAGGTTGACCCGAATAAACTTTAGTTAATTCTGCGTGTCATTCTCCTCGTTCTCACGGTTGTTTTGATGGGTAGAACGCTGAAAATGGAGTTACGGTTCAAAAGTTATGGCCGTTTGAAGTTTTGCTGAAGATCTTACTCGTAAACTTGTTCTTAGGCGTAGGATTTAGTGCTTAGGCGTAAACTTCCTTAGGCGTAGACTTCCTTAGGCGTAAGACTTCCTGAGGCGTAGGATGAAGCTTATGCGTAAACTCTAACTTACGCGTAAACTTAAGGTTAAACGTAAGCTTATTAGTAAACTATAAACTTAGAAGTAAAGGACCTTACGTAAAATTCTTGAGCTTGAAGATCAAGTCAAATATCTAATGAGTTCTTACGATACTCCTAGACCTTCACACCAAGTTAACAACATCACTTCCTCGTGTGAGTAATTTAGTAGTCCTCACGACACTCGCGATTGCACGAAACTCCCCAGACAAGCTTTTGCGGACTACGCATCTTCGCGTACCAACGAAGCGGGATGAAGATGATCTAATACAAATCCCAGACCTAGGAATTTCAATGAAGCCTACGAGGCATGGAAGGACAAACCAAATTTCAATTGGAGTCGAACTCAAACCATCTCGACTGATGACTCTCCACCCCTCACTTGGTCTCAAAACTTCAAACTATTAGAATCGATGCTCGAGGTTGTTTAGAACTTATCTAGGATTATCAATAACATTTAACAATAATACGCAGCTGAATAAATCAAAACATCAATGTTATTGCTACAAGGTTTCTTCGTCATCATCTCCTAACTATTACAAACACCAACACAGCCCCAATACTATCTTGATCAATGATAGTACGATTATTCTAACAAACTATGACAGGATCAACGACCTTGGGGCTAATCAACACAAACACACTAACTTGATCTAGGCCTTTTCCGCCCTAGACCTACACACACACGCTTTTCAGGTTTTACATTGTGACACCGTCTAAAACCAATTCCCTATATCTCTTTATATAATAAAGATACTAGGGTTACAAAGAAATCTTTCTAACATATAAAATATTTCCTGTAATCTCCATCTTTTTGTAGAATATCCCTTTGTCTTCTTAAGTCCCTCAAGTTTCATTCTTTTCATTGTTGCACATTATTTTTGTATTATCAACTCAAATTAACAAACGCAACAATCTTCCCCTAGTTGATAATTGCAAAACTATACGATGAGTGAAACTTCCTCTTAAGTCATGCTATACCATCAAGGATCTTCAAGTTGCAAATCTTCAAGTAGACTCTTCTTCCCCTTTTTGCCATTATCCACTAGGAGAAGCTAAGTAGAAGCAACTTTGATCTTCAAAACCACGAACCAATATCATACGACTAATCCATCTTTCCAATGCCTCAAGATACCCTCCATGAAGTTTTCCGCACTAAAAATGAAATTAAGGCAAAAGAAATATGAACCAATAGTAAAATACCAACAAGTAGTAGCAAAAACCTTCACCTCGATGTAGCATATAAATGGTTAAACATTTAAACATTAAGCTTCCCCTGAAACCCATATGTTAACCATTTGAAGAATGTAGGCTCTATGTAATGATTAATGATGAAGAAAACCAAGTATAACCAACTTGATGCTGAAGTAGAACAATCCAAACCTGTGTCTTATATCTTGCACTAAAGATGACATCGAACGTATACCCAATCTTGATGTATAGGGAGACCGCAATCTCTTGACGAAAAACTTCATCTACTATTTGTCAATTCGTTGTCACACATGAACGCACGAACAAGTTACCTCCTGCTAAAAGGTATGATAAAACACAAACCCGAATAATTCCACTTAAATTTAAAATAGGTGATAAACGCCTTTCTTCGTAATCAATTATGCAAAAAGAACGAGCCTTTAAAAACCTGTTTAAGAACATATAAACAATGTGTGTCGTCCAAAAATCAAACCGAGATCTAAATTTTGAACGACTTCCCCTCAAATCCAAACTTCAGCGTGTGTGTCCAACTCATCTGAATCTGTTAAATACTAAAAATCATGTACTGGTACTGTCCAACATCTTCATAAATATCAGAATCTGAAGTCCCAAATGCAATCATGAATCGAGGCTAATAACAAGCCCAAATAATCCAACCTAAAACTTCAACACTAAATTTGTACCCATGACCCACTTGACAACACCACTAATGATAATGCCAATCTTTAAACAAGTAAATATAGTGAATCAATAAACTATCACTCTCCCATATGAACAATGGAGCCAATCAGATCATTCACTTGCACATGTTTGGAGCAGCACCATCATTCTAAGTGCAGGTATAAAAACACATTTACCTCCCATACCATCCATAATAGCATGATCCACAAATACTCTAAAACCTTGACCAATAAACATGCATACTAGCCTTTGTAGTCACCACCGACCCATGTGAAAACACAATACCAAAACTAAAGCAATACAAGAGTATAGTCTACTTGGTCAACAATATCAAGCTAGGATGCACCTATCAGTATCATAATAATCACAAGGTATTTCACAATCCCACGTTTGAGTTGAAAGAAACAACATACCACCAACATTCAATCATGCACCAATCATTATTACTACAACCTTTCAACTCTCGAACAGTACCTTGGAACATAACAATACAAACTGAAAAACGCAGCAGTACCTTCGAGTATAAACAGCAGTACTAAATATGCATATACGAGGAGTACATACTTGTAACTATCAGTACTAACGGCAAGGGCAGTACTTACATAAACTTGGGACCAGTACTAACCATAGGGGACCAGTACTAAACATAGCCAATCACAATCATATCCTTCGTCCCATGATCTTTTACTCATATAAACAGTTATTTGAACCCCTCGTAGCAACTGGAATATCTGAATATGAGTAGTACTAATTCCCCTCATTTGTCTCTCTCAAAAACCCTATGACACCCATTGTAACAAGCAGCCAATTAATTGTACCTTTATTAGCATCAAAACCCTAAATAACCAATAATATCACAGCAGCAAGAAACCCTAATGAGATTTCTTCTGATGAGAACACATCATCTTAAGAGATTATACTTGACCATGTTAGGGTTAGAAAAGAGAAACAACAAATCGATCAACATGGATAGCAACACAAATTAAGGTCTTCATCATCTTACTAGGGTTTTGTACAATATGAATCTTGGCAGAGAAGCATTGAATGATTATGAACAACAGCACCAACACTTTTGCTATGACAAAAAAAACTTCAATTTAACCCAATCGAATATGAGAAACTCTAAAAACCAATCAAGACACCATCCAAATCTGCCTTCATCCATGAATTACAAGCACAAAACAACATATACGAGACTTCCATAATGATGTAAACCATACGAAGAAAGAAATCAGAGAATAATACCTTTAAACCCTAAAAATTAGAACTTTCAAAACTTGTTCTGCAGCAGACTTTCAGCACCTATATCTTTTTCTTGAAAGCTCCAATTGACGATCCTTCCAGTGAAAAGTTAGGTTGATATATAGAAGGTTCATCGAAATTGCGTCCCGATCCAAAGGTTAACAAAAAGTTATCGTCGTTTGAAAACAATCTGCGAAACCATACGAAAAATTTTCAATTTGAATTTATCTTCTTCTTCAAGAAACCTTGCGAAATACGGATATCAAGACCAACCCGCTCGAAACCACTTGTTAGAATCGATGCTCGAGGTTGTTTAGACCTTATCTAGGATTATCGGTAACATTTAACAATAATCGCAATGAATAAATCAAAACAACAATGTTATTGCTACAAGGTTTCTTCGTCATCATATCCTAACTATTACAAACACCAACACAACCCCAATACTATCTTGATCAATGATAGTACGGTTATTCTAACAAACTATAACAGGATCAACGACTTTGGGGCTAATCAACACAAACACACTAACTTGATCTAGGCGTTTTCTGCCCTAGACCTACACACACACGCTTTACAGGTTTTACATTGTGACACCATCTAAAACCAATTCCTATATCTCTTTATATAATAAAGATACTAGGTTTACAAATAAACTTTCTAACATATAAAATATTTCTGTAATCTCCATCTTTTGTAGAATATCCTTTGTCTTCTTAAGTCCCTCAAGTTTCATTCTTTTCATTGTTGCAAATTAGTTTTGTATTATCAACTCAAAATAACAAACTCAACACAAACCATCCAATAAGAATTCTTACAATCCCAATATGGCTTAGAGGAATGATCGTAACTTCATGACATCTTAAGAGGCTCAATTTGCTAAACTTGAGAATCAATTTAACCAACAATAAACCGAAATGGATAGGAAGATTAATAACCTCTTAAATGCAATAAACAACCACGTTGGCATCGTGCCAATCAAGAGAGTCAATGTCAATACAATTAATCCTCCTATTGTTGAGAAACCCTCAATTGTTAAAATAAAAGATCCTAGTAAATTTTTCGCACATTAACAAAAAGGGAAAGAAGTCGAGGATCCAACCACATCAAAACTTGTTCACTTCGTCAACGTTATCACTCTAGTTAGGGACACTAAAGAAAATCAAGAAACGGTAATTGAGGATAACAAGACACCTAAGAATGATCCTAATAATGAAGTAGACGAAGTAGAGGAAGATTACTTCAATAAGTCTCCAACGGAAAATGAATTTGTCTACCATAAGTATTTGTTACGCAATTCTAATCCACCTTATTACATGGCACTACCAATCATACAAAAGGGTAACCCATTAAATATAAACATACCATGCAATATTGGGCCTGTTCATGTGTGGAAAGCGTACATCGACCTTAAGTCCCCTATAACATTATGACTAGGATACACTATAATTGGGTCATGAAAAAACAGTTAGTACCTAGGAAAGATCCCGTTACGGGTAAAGTAAGTAATTTTGTGAGGAGAGTTAAGGGGATGCATGTGTTTGTTGGGAATTTCACATATGTCACCGATTTCTTGATAGTGGAGGACAGTAGTCCGGCAATTGATTGTAGTTTGTCTCATGTAGTTTTAGGAAGACCATTCGTGGAAGTTTCTAAAATGACTTGCGACCCATCACTTGAGGTAGTTAGGTTCAAGGATGAGACCGACGAGATTGCCTACCAAATGCCATATAAGATTGAGCAATACCGACTAATGTCAAACTTAGAAAAGGAACTCAAGCCATCGGTCTACTATAGAAATGAGGATGATAAAAAGAGAGGTGTCAATTATGTGATGAGAAAGATATTCAGTTTTATAAGGAATGTCTAGAATTAGGGTCGGAATATAAAACCAAAATTGAGGATAGTGTTGAAAACGTGATGAATGATGAAGTCACGTAATAGGCCATGACTTTGAGTCTAGCTACAAGACTTGTAAATAAAGAAAGCGCTTATTGGGAGGCAACCCATGTTTATTTGTTTGTATATCATATATGCCTCCTCGTTATTGTTTAATGTTCATGTTTTAAATACTATTGTGAAAATGCTTTATTTTGTTTTTAACCTCGTCTTAATCACATATGAAGGTATTTTGCAAAAATATAAGTGTAGGGAAGATCACATTTGTTTATTAGAACAAAATTGAACATGAAATTAACAATACATGATGAGCATATATTTATGTGTTTGTTTGAGTCAAATGCTTGTACCGAGTCACAATGGTTGTTTTGCCGTAATTTCCAGTTTCTTAATAAGTAAAATTTTCCAGAAAATAAAGTTTAAAATTCTGTCAGGTCAATCCCGACGGCGTCAGGATCTATAACCTGACGGCGTTAGGTACTGTAGCGAACAGTTTTTCAGATTTTAGTTTTTAGGTCGAAAATGAATTTATAAAAGTTTCCATAATTTAATTTTCTAGGAACCTGCAAACATCTATTTTGCAAGCATTACATCTTACTCGCTTTCTAGTTTAGATTTATTTTATATATAGTTTTACCGCCGATGTTACATGAGGTTTCGTGTTCATTTCCTCAAAATTTACAAGTTATGCTGGACAAGAAGATGCAAGTACACAATGGGAGCAACACTTATGATTGACTTATTCTTCTTGGAGGATGATTTAACCTTGATTCTACACCGATCGTGCCGAGCTAATCGGGGAGTACTAGTTTCTTTCTCTTTATTTACTTCCTATTATCATAACTTTGATACTTTCAGGGAACATTGGGGACAATGTTCTGTTTAAGTGCATGGAGGGAAAAAAGGGATACCTTAGAAACTCTTTGCTCGCTTGATATTTGTCTTGTCCTTAGTAATAGTGTAATAAACTAAAAGAAATACTTTTTAGAGTAATTTTAGCACCAAATTTTTATTTTTTTTACGACACTTATGAGCAAAACTTTAGTCTTAATAAAGCGTCTCGTGGATAGGAGTTATATGACTAGCACAAAAACCCTTACCACTTAAATTCCACCCCAAAAATGTGAGGTTCGCCTTTAGATATAAAGGATAAAAGCATTCACCTTTAATGCTTATGAGTGTACCGGTAGTATATAGATTCTAGAACTTGATTTTATGATGCATTCCCAGATCGCTAGCGAGACTACATTCGTGTAGTTAGTATTTACTAAATGATAAGAGGCATTAGGACAACCCTTATTTTAAACCTGTTTAAATAAATACATTGGCCACATCGGTTGAGTAATTACCCCACACCCTTGCGATTTACTCATTTTTAGTACACGATACCCCTATTTAACCCCTCAGAGCCTATCTTTTGCGAGTCTCGTGATGTTCCGACTTCTGAAATATTAATGAAGATCATTGTTTACAATCCACCCCAAATGTTACACCCAAATCGCCTTAGCCTTCCTTGTATGCACTCATCTTTAGTGCACTATTGTAATATGTTTAAACCCTTAGTTCAATTATCTAGTTGATTACATGGGTGCTAATTCGAGTCATATCTTATGTAAATACAGTTTTGGGATGATTGTGACTCATGGGTTAAGTAGTATTTTATGGAGTAACGGAAGGAATGTCAAATTTAATTTCTTTATTTACGCAATTAATTACTCCACAAGTTTTTATCCTCACAATTAGGGTCATTAGTTTTGTTTAATAAAACTCAAGTGTAGAGAGGTTGCTATAAATCCCTTTGCTTTGACGTTATGTTTTGCGGATGGTAGAGTAAAATTGTATGAAAAGAAAAAAAATCAAAAAATTAAAAGAAATAAAAAGAGAAAAGAAAAAGAAAAACATACGGGCTACCATCTCGCTTCTATCCCTATCCTTTATATTTTATTTTTGTTTAAGTCAAAAAAGTGTCCAAAAATTAAAAAAAGAGTTAGTTTAGTAAGTCGAGTCTTGGCTTAGCAACGCCTCGTTTACATGTAATTAGCTTGGATTTTGACTTGCCACCAAGAAATTCCTCATATCCAACAAACTCGTGTTTTCCATACCTTTACACCTAACATTAGAACCCTTTAAAAGCCATCTTTGATAGTTTATCTTAGGTGCTTATGCCAAAGCGGTGAAGGTTTGATCTAGTCTCAAGCCTATGATAATCTATGTGCTATAACAGGTAGAGAGTGTTATTTTCCATTTTCATACATGTTATAGTCATTATACACCCGAGAGATGATAGAATCCAAATACTATATGTTAGGTGCTAGTGTATAATTTCAGTGCTTGTTATGACTATTGTAGAGCTTATATTTGTTGTAAACTATTTCAAACCAATGTTAAATGACCCTAAACTTGTAAATTGATTAGATAAAAACACATTTGCTTGAGGACAAGCAAATCACAAATGTAGGGATATTTGATAAGGATATAAAACGTACGTTTTTAGGGGGTCATTTAAGCCCTAAACTAATGTATTTATGATCAAATATTGCTTAAAATCGTTCCTTTTCACTTTTTAGGTACTTTGGAAGAAAAAGCTGGAAATCATGCTTATTTGGACAAAAAGGGATGAAAATGTGATGAAAACGACCAAGTCATGAAAAGTCTGAAAAAGGCACCAAATGGCGTCACAACCTACAAGGTGACGCCGTCACTTGCAAATAAAAGTACCAAAATAGCCAAAATTTTACTAGAGACGGCTTAGTGAAAAGTTGAAGAAATAACAAGTGACGCCGTCTCTTGTTAAAGGAGTTGAAATTCTTTGTGGAAATTATAAGGAGACGGCCTGGAAAAATTATAGAGGGACGGCGTAAGAGAATCTGGGACCGCTTCTGAAGGCATAAAGCGACCCCATCACAAAGCTGAATTGGATGAGACGAAACCCTAATGGCATCGACTTGACGGTGTCACAATTATAAACTGACGCCGTCGCAAGTGTAATCATATATATAGTTTTAGAATTTTCAGCATTTAGTGTGCACACTTGGAGAGAAAGTTGGTGTATGAAATTTTTAGGCTTTTTACAATAGACTTATGGTTTTAACACCCTCATTCACAAGAGATAAGTCTTTTGATTACTTCTATAATTATGTTTAATTCAAGTTCAATTATGTTTACTTGTTTCATTATCTTTCTCATGTCTAGCTAATTTAATTTAGCGTTTGCTTAGATATAATGAAACCTAATTGTTAACTATTGATTGTCGTCTCTTGTTCAAGTGGTTATTACACGTTAAGTTAGGAAAACTTGCTTCTTCCTTTAGTGTTGCGAGCTTGAACCTTCTAAAAAACGTATTCATGTCATACAGTGCACTAGTAGACTTTTTTTTGTGTTTATTGCGTGAATTGCGATTGTTAAGTCAATACATTCATAGAAATAGGGCATTTGGCACCTCCCTACGTCCTTAGGAATACAATGCGCCAATTAAACAAGGATGTGATAATTCGACTAATCAATAGGAGATAACTAGGGAGTAGTAAAATCTAAGTAAACATGCTTTTATCTATCATAAGAATCTCATTTAATTTACTTGTTCTTTAGTTTAATTATAAGTTTTAATTAGTTTAATTCTTTGGTTTAATTAGTCATTTTAAGTAGTTGATAATCAAACCCCAATCCAATACCGAGATTTTACTTGCTTTCATAAAATATTTAAACGATAAAAAGAGTCATCCCTCACCTTAGACATATTCGTCATACATCTCGACTTACCGAACACTATTCCCTAGAGAACGATTAATCCCCGTGTCTTACCTATACTACACTACAACGGTTAAGTACACTCCCTAAGAGGATTGTAAAACTCGTCGTGAGGTTTGCAAGAATCAAGATCAACTATGAACACACTTGATTGGAGTACTTGATTGTTTCAACTTGCTCTACTATTTTCTTTGAGAGAAAGTTGGTGTCAAAAGCTTTGACCTCCCTTGATTGCAAACATGTGCGTTCATCCAGATATGTTCGACTGACCAAGATTCAGTTTTACCATCTTTGCCCGCAAACAATAGCCTTGGGAAGACTATTTGTGAAGAATCATTTTTGCCTGCCATTAATGCCATTAATCCCTTTCTGCCTATTGAACCTCTAGTTGCATTGTTTGGGCCTATACCCAGTCCAGCACTTTCACATGGGCCTAAAAGTGGAACACGACCCACACATCTGACCCTTATTCTTTGTTTGTCATTCTTTATAAAAACCAACTCTCTTCTAGTTTTTATTGAATGCCCTCTTACCCTCTATTTGACTTCTTTTGTAGAACCAAAGTTTTGACCATAGAATAATGTTTTATAGAAACCAGCATCATCTATGATAAACCTTGACACCCCATAATTACCAATGTATGGCTCAGAACCACAAGCATTGTCAAAGAAATTTAAATCCATGCCGATAACTCATTTTCCAAAGTCATGTCATCACTTATATTGCTAGATGTTCTGCATGGCCTAACTTTGCACTCGACTCCTTGGAACAAATTAAAGTAAGTTGTAAACCATTCTTCGATACTATTCTCATCATGTGCCATAATTGAGTCATCGCTATCTGCCGTGATGTTCCTAAATCGCTTAAGTGACAACTCTGACTCACTTGGAACAGAGTAACATCAACAACAGGCTCCTCAAACATGTTATTCACATCAACAAGTGATCTACCTACTTTATCTGACTTCTTACTCTGAGTCACTTGGAACATATTAAACTCAACATCATTAGGCTCCTGAAAAGTATTATCCTCATCAATAAGTACTAATTCATGATCATGGTTATCAACATGTTGGCTCGCAAAGGACATGTCAAGGGTTGAAAAGACAGGCTCAATCTCTGGAAACTAACTAGATTCCCCAATACTAATGATGTCCAAATATACTTGTGTTAGTTGCAGAAAATGATCTAGTACAGACTCATTATCAAGGTCATCTAAAACCAATCGTTTACAACATGATTGGATTGCAGCACTAGCTACATTTCTACTTTCTTCATCCATCTCCCTAAAAACAGTCTTAGTTGTTTGGGGGGACATTTCAATCAACTCTAATCTTGTCTTACATATTTCAACATAAACATCTATCAACTTATGCTCTGTGATAATATCTTTCAACAACTCAAGATTCACAGGTTCACGAAAACTAAACAAGCCATCATCCAGTGTACTACCAGGCTTAACAAAGTAGTAGTAATTGGTTTGTCCTTCAGCATAACCAATTTGGGTCATAAAAGCATCCATTTCATCAAAAAATACCTCATTCATATCAACATAATCAACAAGACATTCCTTACCTCTTTCGTATATTCTACCTGGCCAGTTTCTGAAAGTACCATTGTGATTAAACCTAATGCTAAAGTGACCCGATCGACCAAATTGTTGAAACACATAACAAAACACTGTTATGATTTTCTTACCTAAAAGGAAAATACCTTAAACAATCGTACAAAAATATCATTGTAAAGCGATCATAAAACTTACCATATCTCCTTATTGCGAGTTTTGCACTTTCTCATGGTCATCAAAAAGGTTGTACTCTAAAGTGCCATAGAGTAAAACCAAGGTTGGGGGTTGTTAATTTGTCACTTAGAAAATTAGATTTCAGGCCAGACATTGTATTATGGTTTTTTGGGTAAGCATCCAAGACAAGTTTGAGGATGAACAATGAGTACAAGGCTTAGTTATATTAGAGCTAATGGCTGGAAAATGGATTAGACTTCTCCTCCTACACAGTACTGTTATAGAGAGAAATTTTCATCAAGCAAAAAAGACGGATATACCCTCAAAACAAAATGGATAACGGGATATAACGGGGACTTTGACCTGGCAGTAACGGGTCAAGAGACTCACTTGATACAAAAACCTTGCACAATGGACTCCCCATGATGACGAGGTCATGGCATAACCCCAGATGATGTTTTCCAACAAGTTTAGAAACCAACGATGTATTTTTTTTTTTATCTAAATAGAAATATATCATAATTGAAGAACTAATTTAACTAATCACTTTTATTAAAATAAAACACTTATTTTTATATTTTTTCACCACCTTTTTCTAACGAAAACTCTATCACTTTTCTTCCCTTTTAAAACTATTACAATTAAGATATTGAAATATGAATCGGGATTAAAATATTTGAAAAAAAAAAAGACCCTCATACTTAATTTAGAAACTAATAGATATAAGTTTTTCAAACTTGCAATGTATAAAAATCATGCATTAAATTTTTAATTATTTAAGTAGTAAGTGTAAATTAGGCAACACATTAACTTAAATTTTTTTAATTTTAAAATTAGATGATTTTTTCATTATAGATAGTATAGATAATATATCTCAAAAACCGTTAAGCTTTTAGACAAAACAAATTTCACGACTGCGAAAAACATTTAATTATCTACTAATAAAGTTTTCATATACTCTCGGCACAAAAAAAATATGTTTTTTTTTGGGCATTTTCGGTATAGGAGTTCGCATGATGTATAACATGTAATATAACATCCAAATCACTTCATTAGTGATTGTCCCAAACAATCAAGTAATGAGCAAAAGGCGTTTATTAGCGGCTCATGGTGTTCTAGTAAAGAGGAAAAGATGAGATTTGTCTCATGACTAAATACTCTAACGAGGCGTTCCGATTTCTTTTACTATAGTAGTTCTTCTTTAGATGGTGACTCACTAAACTTAAAATAAAACAAACTTTACAAAATTAGTCTTAAAATCATTAACAAAAATAAATATCGAAAAACTATAATGGCTCCGTCGCCACCATACCTTTTGAGGCAATTTGGGAAGTTACAAAACAAAAAAGTTTATTTGGAATATATATTAGTTGAAAGCCAAGAAAAAATTAAATGATCGAACCATGACCAAACTATGTGGGTCATGTTTCATTTTATAATTCCAACCGCTAACTTAACAATGATAATAGATTATAGATATCATACTCAGTTCTTTGATTTCTAAACCATCTCCCCGAATTTGCCATTTTATAGGACTTTTTTTTTTTTTTTTTTTTTTAATGCTATTTGAAGCATCCGTTGTGATGGCTATCATAATGTCACTATTACATTAATTTCGCTCTAGATTTTTCTCTTTATTCTTTTTTTTCTTCTTTCATTTTGTTTTATCTAACCATTTTCTATCTTTATTTTTTTTCTTTTACTAAATATTAAAAAAAAAAATTGTGTTAAAGATAGAATGGTACAAAATTGACAAGTGCGCATTGTCTCACAAAGAAAACGTGTCGCACCCTCAAAATATAATAACAATAAATAACGAGGCGTGGCGTTCATGGGAACAAAGTCATAAATTACATCGAATGACCTCCATATTAGTCGTTTGAAAATACACGTCTGAATTCATCAAGAAAGTCATTACAAAAGGACAAAGTATCAAGAGTTCATAATCAAACGTTTAAAATAATGCAAGAAATCTTCGACATGATGAGACCGCAAAATGTGACTCTAATGATGATGCTCCAGATGCAATCCATGTAAATACGGTTAAGGCACTGAAAAATACATGCTAAAACAGTAAACATAAAGTTGGTGAGATCATAGGTTTAGTTTAGTAATAACAACATAAACCACAAGATTCCCGGGTGTGACTATTATAACAAATACAATATCACAAAAAGTATTACTATTACAGTAAGCTCATGATACCAAAGCTTTAACCTATGGTTACGTTGTTACAAGTTGTTGCCCCGATAGGTGTCTAACCCAAGAACACCTAAAGTTCTCCAAATGAAATGTGTTCGTTTGATATGGTAATCAACTAAGCGCTACTTACCCGGACGGGGATGTCAACCCCAATAGATCTATTAATAACATTCATTCTTACTATGTAATTAACGGTTGATGATAGTGGGGGCCATAGTGGGTTAACGGGTACTTAAACAATCCATTAGGGTTTAAAGTACTTGTGTCCATAAGTAAAAATGTGTAATGTATTCTCACTCTAAAGTTATTCAAACGAGTATAAAACTGTAACACCTCCAATTTCGAATAGTAGCGGAAGCTAAACGATGGTATTACTACATACCACAAAGACACAAAGTACAAGTTACAGGACAGACCTCTAAATGAGAAGTTTTGAAAAATTATCATTCGAATAAATATAAAACATTAGAGTTTTCAAAGAGGTCCCAATAGTTCATAATACATAATAGGTAAAACATAAAAGTTTTAAATCTTTATCGAATGATAATAGGATGCAAGTCTTCAAAATATGCCTTGACTTAAAAGCTCCAACCCCAAGTTATCGCCTTATGGACCTGAGACAAAACATGCTAAGAACGTCAACACAATGGTTGAGTGAAATTCATAGGTTTAAATAAATAGCAGTAGAACACAAGATATCAAGTTTAGTTGACTATTGCAACACATACAAAGTAGAAAATCAGTTATTATTGCACTAAGCTCATGACACCAAAACGTTAACACAGTATCAATAAATTGATATAATAATAATTTCCAAATATAGGTATTTTGCCATATACCTCTTGTTGATCCCAGTTGAGCAAACGATCTAATATAGAAACTGACTTGTAACAAAAGCTTATCAAGTATTACGCAGAATTTAATACTTAATCTTAAGAAGAAGAACAATTAACATTCAACACCTCAATATTATTTATTAATATGAATACTCTTACGATTAGGGTTTTGCAACCTTGAAGTGTATCGACCTTAGATATAAAACATACGATATCTAACCCAACCTAGGACCTCCTTTTATAGGCTAAGGAGTCCTATACAATATACAATACGTAACCTACAAGATAAATATCTTTTCCATATTTATCTAATACAATAAACTAACCGACTATACAAGACTAGCATTGCTTACTATATACTATCACGGTTACATAATACTACTAGCATGGTTGTCTTCATCCGTGGTTACACTCTTCATCCGTGGTTACATCAAGCCCGTCCGTGGTTCCAAAGACTTAGAGTAATTCTTTATCCAAGGAACCTAAAACCCAACAATCCTCCCTAAACTTGATAAATTCCAATGTAATTCTTCAAGTTTTCTTTAAGTTCAAAACATCCGAATTGGAGGATGTAGCCAAACACTTACTAGCTTTAAGTATCTTCTCATACTTCTTCAACAAATCATAAGCTTGACCATCATAGGATACTAACATCTTGATACAACCAGGCTTCAACATCGAGCAATTATTCACGGATGCTTATTCATTGAGGATAATCACCTTCTACAAGCATATGAATAACCTTTCGAAAGCAGTTAGAACATGAACTCCACAAGTTTGATATAAAACCATCTAGTAACTTGACCATTGTAGAGTCCTTGCCATTCGTGTTCAAGATGAGTAGGTTCAAATAGAATCTTCAAATTATGATACACCACCTCTCATGATAATCATTTGGATGTACTTCACCAAATTTATTCTTGTAAAGTATCCAAATATTCATCAAATCATCTCTATCAAAATCTTGAAGCATTTGTGAAAATGTATTATACTCGAAACTTCATTGTTGAGTCTTTGAATTTTCCAAACTCCTTCACTTCCAACTAAAAGCTTAAACTCATAAGAAATGATTTGATTTACATCTTCAACAACTTTCAATCTTTTAGAATCGGATGTCACATGAACCTCGATTTTCTTTTCTTTTACTTTGCATCCATTCATCATGTTCTTTAATCCACTCTTCTTCCTTTTTAGAATTCATTGGATATAAATCATCTTTGTTAATCCTCATACATCTCTCATAAAGCTCAAAAATTCTTTCAAATGAACATCTACTAAGATTATCAGAAACATATATGCCTGAATTCTTGATAATCTTCATCAATACATTCCTCATCTGAGCAATAGTAGGAGGTTTCCTTCTTACAACTCGCTTCTTTTCTTTACTAACCTTCCTTGCCAATATACCCAAAAGTCTAGCTTTTTCTTCATCATCAAACAAAGCCCATTCTTGTACAGTATACTCATCATTTATTAATTCAGAAGCTTCAAGATAGTTTTGTGAGTCATACCATGTAGCTAACAATTTCTGACTAGCTTCCTCTTCATCTTGCTTTCTCTTCATCAAACCGCTTTATCCTCGACTTCAACACTTTTAGCATACTCTGCATCATAAGCTTCTTGTTCGCTTTATTTTTAAACTTCAAAGACTACCTCTTTACCTTTTCCAACATTAGATTTAACCACTTTCTTCTTCAAAGGTTCACCAATAACCAAACTTTTACCTCTGGGTTTAGTAGCGATGATGAGCAGATAAAACAGTGCAATGATGGTTATAGGTATAGATGATGTTTTGCTCGGATTAATCAAGGTACTTGCGACTTCTTTCTCAACTTCTTTAGACTTAGGTGGTATTATAGAGAGTTGTGACAACGGTGGAAGTGGTTATGATAGCGATGGGTGTGACAAGAGTAGGAACAATAGCTAAGTCTCGAAGCGCATCGGTGGTTACAAGAGTACTAACCATGGTTTCGGTATACTATCGCTTGTTATGTTCTGCACTACTTCAACATTCTTCAATTTTTCAAGAACAACCTCATTCCCATCTTTATCGAAACCAAAAATCTTGATCTCCACTATCAACATCTTCTTCCATAGGTACACTAATGATACATCCACAGCCTCCCCAATTCATGCCATCACTCCTCCCCGCTTGGATACATCATTCATATTCGAGAGCAAGAGAGAGTCCACCTTCTTTTCTTACGCGCAGAGCTTTCAAAGCAAAGAACTCCGGTCTTTTCACTTTCTCCAAAACCAAGACCCTATGCTTCAACCTCCGAATATCCTTACCTCAAGCACGATAACTCCTGTAGACCTGAAATGGTACCCTCCGGTTTAGTACACTTAACCGTCAATTCATGTAAACGTTCAAGAATATCCTCCCACTTCGACTGTGTGAACCGGTCCGAGAGGTGGTTCATTGGAAAAGTCGGCATGTACAAAATCATTAACCGTCAATTCAATGTCGTTCCAATCTATCCTCATCACTTGAGCTGTGTTAATCGCCCAGAGGTGAATCTTGGATATAGAAGACATAGCACCGCATCGAGCCCGATCATCTATGTACCTGTAGCGGCCGGTTGGCTAGGATACCTCCACCGTGTTAAGCTCCAAAGAACTTTCCACATTAGGAGTTGCCAAAGGTTGGGTCTTATTGATGTTTCCACTATCCCGACCAAAGATCAAAGCATGAATCGATGGTGGAAGCCCTTCCAATCATGTCACCTCCACTCCATGTGACAGCCTCATTAACCATACCACTAACACTAGCCTGAGGAAGCTTAGTGCCCTGTGTTCGCCTAGTCCATGATGCAAGACCTTCATTAAACTCAGAATCAGTAGGCAAAGTAAGCATGTGAGGAAATAAAGGAACATCTCTAATGACAACATTCTGTGGCTGATTCCTCATATGTGCAAACACTCTAGGAAGCATACGATGTACATCATACTCTCTAGCATGTTCAATAGGTTCCTTTATTTGATGTTCCACAAGCAGTTGAACAAACCTAGGATACAAATAGTATTTACCCTTCTTCCTAATATTCTGCACTAACCCCTCATAGATCATCCTAGACCAGTTAAATTTCCTTCCATCAGACAAACAAATAATAGCAGTAGCAATTTTTGAAGGAAAATCATTAAAGCATGTGGTCTTGTTACTCATACACATCAACAAAGTATGAATCAAAAACTTCCATTGTTGGGAAAACAAACTCTTAAAAAATTGTACCTTTTCACCTCTGTATGTGTAACCTAATCTCTCTAAACCAGCCACAATCTCAACATCTGAAAGATTATCAACACCATCAGCATCATCAAGCCTCAAAACTTCTCTAATGAGTTCCTCAGAAACAGAAATAGCATTCTCATCCACCTTAGTACTAAAAACCTCCAAGCCATCAACCTCTTCAAGTTTAGCATTCCTCCAAAACTGATGTATGTAGGCTTTAAAAATGGTAGGTTCAACCATTAAAGCATAGTGAATGGGACTGTGAACAAGGAAATCAATCATTTGATGAAACCCTTTAGATCGAGCATCCTTAGTAAGTATAGCAACAAGGTTATGTGAAGTGGAATACGTCTCAGCCATTGTGATTAATGATGTAAATGAAGTGGGTTTTGTGAAGAAATCAACAAAAGTGATTAGGGTTTAAGTGTATTGCCAATGGGAAGTGATTAGAAGATCAAATAAATTGATCTATCCGTGATTTTGAAGAGAGATATAAAATTTTGCCAAAGTGTCAAAACAACCCCTGTAATATCCATAACAGAGAATCATACTATCCGTTGTTTCACAACAACTATCCGCAGTTGTAACAAACCATCAGTGGATACAGATGATTACTCCTCCCAACTGGTCCAAAGTAGAGCAAGTAAATCATGCCAATTGAAAGTGATCTCACAAGATATGAAGGATTACACAAAACTATATATATATATATATATATATATATATATATATATATATATATATATATATATATATATATATATATATATATATATATATATATATATATATATATATATATATATATATATATATATATATATATATATATATATATATATATATATATATATATATTTTACACAAACACAAGAAACACACTAGCTCCTTATGCACACAAATCCTTCTTTCCCGCAAGACAAACACAAAACAAACACAGAGACAAAGATTATGGTTGTCAGTGGTTAGAAATAGCCAGAAGTTGTTACAAAAGACCTATCCGTGGTTAAAACAGGAAAGTCGATATAGTCAACTTCTAGAACGTATCTCAGTCCAATATCCAAGAACCTCATTAACTCTCCAACCACATTTAACCTGCCCCATATTTACTTCAATAACCCTAAACTTCACTTATAAAAAGAACCCAAATATCACATAACGCCCAAACCAATCAAAAGTTTAAAAACCCTAGTTGCTCCAAAATCCCCAATCAACTACAATCAAAATGTGGAACCCTAGTTGGAACAAACCAGAAGTGGTTGATCTAACCTCCTCCTCATCCTCTTCATCATCTTCATCATCAAGTGAAGATGGAAACCCATGGCTGACCTACTTTCCTCCACTAGAACCAAGACCAAGAAAATCTCCATTTCTCCCATCATCTGAAGATGATAGTGTGGTGAATCCAAGTGATGCCTCAAGACTCGATGATTCTTCAAGAAGAGGACTTCAAACCCCAAACCTTCATCATCTAACCCCAACCAAGACCACGAGCAAGAAATCCACCACTCCTAATGACGGAGAGGTGGTTCTTGGTCTTATTGCACCAAGTCATGGTGCTTCTTCACACATCGTAACCGTGAAGGGAAAAGGGAAGATGGAGTAAGTTCTTTGAATGGTGGTAAGAGAAGATGGAGCACAAGAAGAATATCATATCATCCATCTATCTCGCCACAATCGCCTTCACTTCTTCGTTTGCATCAATCGATCCTTTCCATTTTGATCCTTAGTCGCTTGTTTGCATATGATAAATGCATATCCAAGATTCAAACGATATAAGCAAGGATAGTAGTAGTAGAAATCATGTATAGATGTAGTCTTTATTTAGCACTTGAAGTTTCATTGTAAGATGTGTTGTAAATTGTTTTGTTGAATGAACAATGTAACTTCAAGATTCTTGAATTTCTATAATGACTTGTCTTTTATCCGCACAATGGTTAGTGGAAACACGTAACAACTAGCGATGGATAGATCAACTCTATCGGTGGTTAGAAGCAACACTATCGGTGGATATAAAAGAAATAACAATACTAAGATTACATGATAACGGTCCAATACTTTTACAAACTTATACAAAACAATTTGAGAGTTTTAGAGATTAATCATTCCAATACTAACAACAAGATCTGAAATCTCCCACATCAAAAGCTTTGGTGAGAAGATCGAGAACATTGAAATCGGATGGATTTTTACCATTTGAATCAACCTTTTCTCATTACAATCTCTAATAAAGTGATGTCTTATCTCAATATGTTTAGTTCTAGAATGTAAAAGAGATTTTGATAATGCAAATTGTCTGTTATTATCAATGTAAATCTTAGTATGCATAAATTGTACCCAAAATCCAAAGAATTGATTACGAATCCAAAGAACTTGACCACAACAACTAGCGGCAGCCACATATTCACCTCGGTTGTAGAATTAGCCACAATAGTTTGCTTTTACACCGCCAAGAAATTAATCTGCTTCCCAAGAACCGACATCCTCCGGTGGTAGACTTCCTATCCGAGACTAGCTCCAAGATAGTCACTATCGAGTAGGCCACCAAATCAAAGGGAGAATCCTTAGAGTACCAAAGGCCTAATTTAGGATGACCTTTCAAATATCTAAAGATCCTCTTAACAACATTCATGTGTGAGGTATTTGGTGTTACTTGAAATCTTGCACACACATCACCGAGAACATAATGTCGGGCCTAGATGCAAGAAGATACATCAAAGATCCAATCATGGATCCGTAAAACTTCAAATCAACTTTGGGACTTCCATCATCCGGTAGCATAGGTTTTGAGTCTCCATAGGTGTACTTGCACTTTTACATCTTGAAACCCAAATTTCTTCAACACATCTCGCTACATACTTGTCTTGACTAATGAAAATACCATCGAGTCCTTTGTTGAACACTCAGAGCCCCAAAAGAAAGTGAGTTCTCCAATAGAACTCATCCGAAACTTATCATGCATAAGTTTCTCAAAATCTCTGCATAGCTCCTTGTTAGTAGAACCAAAGATGATGTCATCTACATAAACCCGAACCAAGAAAATATCATCTTTGTGCTTTCTAATGAACAAATTTTATCAATCACCATCTTTTAAACCCATTGTCCATCAAATAAGTAGATAGGCATTCATACCATGCCCTAGGAGCCTCGATGCAATCCATACATAGCCTTCCTCACCTCGTAAACCTTGTCGATGATCGGGATCTTCAAAACCGGAGGTTGACAAACATAAACCTCCTCATCAATAGTGTCATATAAAATGCACTTTTAACATCCATCGATACACAACAAAATTCTTGAATGAAGCATAAGCCAAAAACAATCTAATAGCCTCTATCCTTGCAACTGGTGCAAATACTTCATCATAGTCCAAACCTTCGCTTTGTGTGTATCCTTGAGCAACCAATCTGGACTTGTTCCTCACAACAATTCCTCTTTCATCCTCTTGTTTCGAACACCCATTTAGTCCCAATAGCCCTCTTCCCATTTGGAAGATCAACCAATGTCCAAACCTCTTGAAGTTTGAACCAAGAAGCTCCTCTTGCATTGATTCTACCCATCCTTCTTCATTAAAGCTTCTTCTACTCTCTTGGGCTCCTTTTGAGACAGAAAACAAGCAAACAAGCAATTTTGCGGATCTTTATGACTATTTCTTTTGTGAAGAGATCTTGCAAAGAACCCATGTTCGTGAAAGGGTTCATTGTTCTTTACCTTGCTTCTTGTTTGAACCGGAGTATTCAAATTTCCAAGAATCTGCCTTGGGATGAATCTTGTGAATTCGGTAGTAGTAATTGGACTTTCATTAATTACGCTTCCAAATTTGAAAAATCAGCATTGAAGAATTCATCCAAGTCTTCATCATCGATGGGAGTATCAATCTCAATTAAATCAGCATATTAAGATCATGTGGATACTCCTCATCACCAAATAATGGCTTTGGATTTGGTCCAAAGAAAGTACTATCACCATAGATTGTAGCGAATGTCACTTGAACTATCGGTGGTAGAAGATGGCTTATCGGTTTATAGATGGCCTATCGACTTTCGGTGAGGCTTAGCGATTGCTTGCATCGCTTTTTCTTCTTTTCAATTTCTTCTACCGACAATTTGAGTTATCTTGCAACAACTCATCCTTATCTTGATGATGATCAACATTACCTCCAAGATTCAAGACATCATCACCGTAGGGACCTTGCTTGTGAATGATGGAAGGAACAGAACCAACTTTCCACTTTTCAACCAAATAGAACTCCTTTGGAGAATCGCTTCCTTTGAAGATGTATCTACTTTAGAATCCTTTTGTATACCGCATCAAGATTAGTGGAAGTTCCCGCAATGATAGGCTCATAATTCATAGATTTGGTTAGCATATCAATGTTAAACAACCGTCTGGTCCTTTGGTCTCAACACTAGGAGTCTTTTCACCGAATTGAACATGTAGGTTCTCTTCAACAAGTCTAGTCCTCCTATTGTATACTCTAAAGGCTTTGCTATTTGTGGAATAGCCTAAAAGTATCCATCATCGCTTTTTCTTGAAACTTGCCTAGGTAGTCTATGGTATTCAAAATGGTAACAGGACACCCAAAAGGTTTTAGGAATGCAATCATTGGCTTCCTATCATGTAACGACTCATAGGGGTCTTGTTATGAGGCTTCACTACCTTACTTGCTTTTGCACATAACATGCAATTCCTACGACTTCACCAAAAGGTAGTTGGTAACTTAGACTCGACAACATTGTCCTAGCACCTCAATTAGTGTTCTATTTTTCCTTTCGGCACACCATTCGCTGTGGTGTTCTAGCAACACTAAACTGCCTTTCAATACCTTTAGCTACACAGGCGATTCCTCACATCATTCTTAAACTCGGTTCCATTATCACATCGATTACTTTGACCTTTTGATTTACTAGATTTTCTATCTTAGTAATGAAACTCTTAAGAATCTCACTAGTCTCACTCTTAGTAGCCAAAAGTATACCCAAGAAAATCTACTATAATCATCGGTGATAACTAGACAATACGCTTATGGTTCAAGCTTCTAACAAAGGTTGGTCCAAATAAGTCCATATGAAGCATAAACAGTGGTTGTGTTATGGTGTTTACTGATTTGGTCTTACAAGAAGCTCTATGTTGTTTTCCTTTTGACAGCCACACACAGTTCCTTACACTCAAAAACCTTTGAAGGTAACCTCTCACTAAGTTTCCTTTTACCGGTTTATTGATTGTTTTGTAATTGAGATGACCTATCCTTCTATGCCACGCTTTTGACTCTTCAATGATGCTTTAGCAAACAAACATAAGGACCTATTAGGAAGAACATTTTTAAGATCAAAACAATATATATTTTCCTTCCTAGGTACCTAAGTTGTATAAACTTCTCATCGTGCATCTTAAACTCGGGAGATAACACCACACACTCGGTTTCCCCAAACAAGACTCAGCTTTTCTTATCACACATTTGAGAAACACCAATAAATTGTACTTAAGTCCACATGCACAAATAGACCTTTTCAAAGTCTAGTTTCCTGCTCGATTGTGCCTCGCCAAGTATCTTTCCTCCCTTTGGATCATTGCCAAATGCCACATATCCTCCATCATAAGCTTCAAAATCTTCCAAATTGCTTCCATCCCAAGTCATGTGCCCGAGCAACCACTATCAAAAACTCCTTTATCTTTTAGCTCGGTTTGAAGATTGCCCCGCACATAAAATTACACAAGTTAGTTCTTCATGTGGACCCAAGCCATCTTCGACTTGGGTCTACCCCTGCATCAAAATATTCAAATTTCTTTAGGTCCATTGATGCACAATTGACATGTGGTAAAACCTTGGTCTTAGGCTTCCATTCCCAACTTGTTGAGGCCTTTACAAAGATAAAATGATTTCCAACCATCAGACGCTTATCACCTTTGGAATTTTTAAAACTTCTTTTGAATCGGTGGTGATATTTTGCTTATGATGGTTTGACATTGCTGCTAGCCGTGTTTACATTTTGCTTAGCAATGGTTGGAACCCATTTAGGTGAAGCGATGACAATAGATTTTGTATTCCCATTCCTCATCAAGACTTTGCTCTTGGAATCATGTTACTGTTAGGATGAGGGTTTGTTTTTCTTGAAAAGTTTTGATGATTTACCCTCCTCCAATGATTCCAAACTTGTGGTCTGCTTTTGTGACAATTTCTCCGTAAGTGTTCAAAACTACCACACACAAAACAAGCCTTTTAACACATTGAAACTCATCACCTAATCTGTTAGAAATTAGACCATTTAAGCTTCTTTGATTACCCTAGGTTTATATTGTTTCATCTTGTCCCTAGGAATTTCCACACTCTACAACTTTCTTGGTAACTTTAGCTCCAAATCTAGGTACAAGGTTGACTTGATTAGAATCAACTTTCTTAACTTGTCTCTATCTTTTCATACTTAGTTGATTCGGTTCTATCATCCTCGAATCGATTCCCAATCTTCAATTATGGGAGCATCGATAACTTATCGAACTTATCTTAGGTCGTTCATCTTATTTATCTCTTCAACAGTTTGTTAAAACCGAATTCACTACTAAATGACAGTTCTTTAGCGGTGGTGCATGTTTCATCAAAGGGGTGGTGGCATATCATTGTAACCTAAACCAAGTACCATCTTTGAAAGCTTTTTGACCTATTGGTTTCCTTACTAGATCGAAGCATATTGTGTTTTAGCAACCCTAACAACATGTTTTTCTTTTTCATCTAGGGCTGAATTTTCACACTTTCGCCTCGCTAGTTTATCTTTAAGCATTTTAATCTCTCGTTCTTAAGATCAATTTCACCACCTAGTATATTGATCTTTTCTACATACTCAAACTCACATTTAATATGAATTTTAGCTTCTCTTCCATACCCTCTAAACCAACTCTATATCCTAAGTTATCTAGAGTCAATCTCTACTTCTTTTCTCATACTCGTTGATAGCCTTTTGAGACTCTAAGTTATCGAACATGATTTAAAAGAACAAGTAGATGTTTTAGAATCATTAGATACCTCGAATCGAACCGTAAGATGAAGCATAGGCCATTAGAGCAAAGTTATGCTCTTTGAAGCTTCACTAGCAAGAAAAGTCGCATTTGGACCTTCTTCAATCTGATCACCCAATCATAATCACCAAGTCCATCATGAGCAACCAAAGTCAAGAAGTAGCGTGCTCTTACATTGTCTTCTTAATGCTTTCAATTCTTTTAGGAGCTCGGCATTCCCTAGCAAAATGACCTTTCTTCTTGCGCTTAAAGCACTCCATCTTGCTTTTGTCGAATCCACTCTCCTTTGACCATCATACCTAACATGTCTTCCACCCTCCTCATAAACTTTCTTGCTTGGAGAGTCAAGATTGCCATTTGCCATTGAAGATTAATTTCATCAAGATCATCGGGATCAATTTGATCTAGATCTTGATTCAAAACATCAACACCGGTAGTTAAATCGACGTAAAAGCACAAATTGCACCATCACTAACATTATCACTACAAAGGGTATTGTTTGCAATAGCCGTGGTTATACCATAAGCGATAGTGGATACATCTTGTGAGCTTTTGTGATTTGTGGATACAAAAGCAATGTTTTGATTAGAAGAAGACGAGTTAGAAAAGTTATTCTCGGACTCATAAACCTTCAAGTTATTTGATGAGTGTCAAATACTCATCATTTTATATCGTTAAATGCCAAAACATCCGAAAACACTCGAAACTCATCAAAATGATAAAAATATCACAAACAAGTGTTTTATATGTTTTAAATGCAAAACATCAAAATCATGAAAAGCGATTAAGTTAGCATAATTGGCGCTTTAGTCCCCAGTTACAAAAGTTGTCAAAATTAGTCCTCTGTAATTCAAAAACTTGTAAAATATCATTTTAGGTCCTTGAGATTCAAAAGTTGTCAAAATAAACCCTTCCAAGTTTAAAATCACAAAATGACAACTTTAGTCCTTTAACTTTGAAAATTGTCAAAAATAGTCCTTGGTTAATTTAAAAAGTGAAAATTATCAAGTTTTAACCTTGTTCTATTAATAAATGGCAAAAATGGTCCTTATGATAAAACTTTTTGAGAAATTACAATATTGGTCCTTATAGTTTCTAAATTGGCAATTTTGGTCCCTGGATTTTAAAAAAATGAAAATTAACAACAAAGGTCCTTGTTTTATTCTTACTTGGCAGGTTTTACCCTTATGAGAGCTTTGAAAAATATTCAAGACCAGCCCCTCAACTTTGGCTAAATTACACTATTAGTCCTTGTTGTTTACTTAATACCAAACGGATCCAATATAAAACCCAACCCAAGCCCAACACATTACCCGGCCCAGTTTTTAAATTCAAAAGAAACCGCGCCACTGTTCATCCTCCTCCTCCTCGCCTGTTTCACCAATACAAGTGGTATTTTACCACTTGATTTCCAATCCAGCTCACCCCAAACACCTTTCCACCTCTACCCTTCCACCTCTACACCAATCCAAAAGCCATTAATTGAAAACTCGTCAAGACTTTTTGGCGCCAAAAGTTAAATGGATGGCTAGGATATGTTGCGATGATCCAAAGGTCGATATTATTGATGGGATTTGACCGAAAACTCAAGTGGAACTCGTAACATTATAAAAGAAAGAAGAAGAAGGATACAACTACTTTTGGATTAGCCATTAGTCACGTAGTGTAATTTTACAAGCTTTCTTTAATTTAAATGTCATTTACGTTTAAATGTTGTTATTTTACTTAAAATAGTGTAATGGAACTTAATTTTCAGCTTTAATTGCAAGTTACTTTCAAGTTTCATATTTTGCTTTAATTTCCTTTAAATTTTCAAGTCATTTTAATTTCAAGTTATTTAGCATTTTAATGACTTCTATAGCTTGCATAAGCTCTTGAAAAAGCTCACTAGGCTATTAGAACCATTAAACTTGCTAGACCTTTTAAATCCGAAAATCACTAAAAAAGAAAATGGAAAAATAATCAAAATTGGGAAAATGAAGAAGATGATGAAGCATGGTTGGATTTGGAGTTCTATGGGTATTAGGAGCTTATTGGTGTGATAGGTGTAACCTTGTCCATTTGTTCGGGTCTCATCCTATTCTCATTTGTAAGCCATTTTACAATTTTGCAAGTTCTTGTTTCAATACTTTTTATGTTTTGATTTTCATGTTTACTTGTTCCTTTGTTATTGTTCAATGTTATTACAAGTTTAAATAAGTAGTTAGTTCATTTAGAGTCACTTGTGCCTAGAATTGAAATGAATCAGTTAAAATACAAATTTGACAAGTTTGTGTTTCTTGACTGTGATTTTGAAGTTTATTGCTCATTTAGACTTAATATGTTATGATTAAATGTTTGGAATCTGTTTTAGACTCAAATTCAGTAAATACTTTGAAGTTCATGTGAAAAGTGACATTAAAAGGAGTGATTGGATTTGCTGATAAGCATAGATTCCATTGTCTATCTGTTGTTGTTTGCCATTGTTTTATGTTTACCTAGTGATAAATAGCTCAGGTTAGTCATAAAATCCAGTCTTTGTTCTTTCAAAAGTCAAATTCATCTTGATTCTGTCTTAAAGCATAACTGTTAGAGATTTAGATTACATAATCATGTATTTTAGCTTAAAACTTGTTAACCTAGCTCTAGATCATCTTATTATAGCTTATTATATCATATCAAGTCCATAGATTAAGTTTTAAATTCATTTTAGTCAACCTTTATGTTCTTGCAAAAAGTCAATTTCTTAAATAGTCGTTTTTGAATTAAATGTATAATTTTCTATAGGTTTCAGTATTAAGTTTGAGCTTATGCCCTTTTGGGATTTCAAAATTTATCTGCTTAACTTAAATATAAAAATACTAGTCTATCGTTTCTCAGTTTTTTAAGTGCTTATTTTCTAGCTTATTTTCATCCTTGTTTGTTAACATGCCTCGTGCACAGTTGGATCGCCAAGTTCATGAGCTTGCATAAGTCTCATGACTTGACCCATCTTGATGCTTTTGGCTTCTTTGTGATGCTCTAGTAGTATATTATTTATGTTTGTGCTTATTTATCTGTTTACAGCTTATTTAGGTAGCTTATTACACCCATTCTTTTTGTACCATTTTGCCCACTCAACTGAAGCAAACAGTTGAGTGAGGCTGGTTACCAAAGCTTTTAATGAGCTCCTTAATGAGCTTGAGCTTGTGATTCTTGGCTTTGTGAAAAGCCAAGCAGTCCATCTCAATGCCCCACAATAAGTTGAGCTTGTTGAGGCTTATTTGATAGGTTCAAATGAGGCTTGTATTTGCCCACTCACAACATACCACTGAGCAATTCAGTGGTATTACACCATTCCACAAGCCTCTAAAAGCTCACCGTTGGATCTAGCTTATGTGGTTTAGCTTTTGGAAAGCTTAACCACCATACTAGAAGGTCTAGTGCTTTAGCTTCATGTTGTAGCTTCTTAAGTATGGCTGCAATGAGCTTTTGTGTGTCCCATAACGAGTATATAAGCAAACTCGGTGAAATCTAGCCTACTTCATAAGCTTCTATAAAGCTCATCTGGGACCCGTATATGTTGAGTTTTGTTTTTTGGGATCCCAACCACAGCTTGCTACTCAAATTCCTATTTTGCCATGTTTAGCTTATTCTCTCGACAATTTGGCATTACAAAAATAGCAGTTGTTTGGTTATGTGTATTCGTAATAGCTTATTAGCTTATTGCTAGCTTATAGGTGAATGCCGGTCATGCTTGTTTATAGTTGTCCATATAGCTTGTATGCATTTAGTTTTTCTTTTGTTGTCCTCTGTATAGTTCTTTTCAAGCTTATATTGAGCTTGAGCTCCAACAGTCAAGCCAAAAGCTTAACTGTTGGGCTCATAAGCTCATGTTTGCTTATTTTTTATTTTGTATAGTTGTATTTCATTATAAGTGCTTATTATCTGTATATATTCTAGTCCTTAAAACAGAAAAGCCCAAAACAAGCTTTTTGTACAAATGCTAGCTTCTAAATGGAAGCTTTTGGCTTAAAAGCCAACTGTCATGGAAATAAGCTCCAACAGAGCTTATTTCCAAGTTTTGAAAAAGTTGGTTTTATTAAAGTTAGTTATTTTAGCTTATTATAAAATTTTGCAAAAGAAAATCCAAAAATAAAATGTTTTGCAAAAGGGTGGAGGCTCGAACCTAGACCTCCACCCTTTAAGAGTGATAGTGGGGTACACAGAAACCATAAGCGCCTTGGGTCTTTCTTGTCAAGGTTTACACTTAAATATATAACCCTTTTTCCATTTTAAGCTTAACGAACATATAAGCTTATTTGTAGCTTATTAAGAGTAGCTTTTCGGTGTTTGTATTTTTATAAATTTGTAATAGTATAAAGTATTTTTACAAAAGTTTGATTTTTCTTAATAGTTTAAGTATTTTAAACATTTAATTAGTGTAAAATCTTAATTAAATCATAATAAAAATATAAAGTCAAAAAATATAAATCTTTTTCTAAAATTTTCTTTATCATATATTTTGTAAGAAAATTAGTTTTACATTCGTAGGCATTTTATTTCATAAAATTTACGTTTTGCTTATGCGCACAGCTATTTTCGTAAATAACGCCGTTTCCGCTTTTAAATAACGTTTTAAGTAATTTGAGTTTACGTTTTAGTTAAAATAGTTTATTTAAGTTATTTTATTTTATAAAATCACATAAACGTTCATCGATCCGTAAAAATAGTGATAGCGTTTATTTAATAGATTTTAACTTTTAATCTTTTAATTTGCATTTAAGTCGCTTTAATTTGTAAATCTTTTCTTTAGGTAATTTTCCATCCAAAACCTTATGATCACTATCCTTAGTGATCATTCTATCATCTGAAGTTGTTTTAAACACCAATTCATCCTCCGTGGGACTTAACGACCGGGAATCTCTCAGTATTCCTCGATCTAAATTGCATTTGCGTCTGAAATTTTTTAAGTCTTTTAGACTTGACCTGTTTCTTGTGAATCAAATTTTGGCGCCTTGGGGAGGTCGTAAGCGTGTTTTAAGCATTTCCGCACCGTACTTGCACATATACCATCGTTTGTAAACAGTTTTACGTAAAGTTTTCAAAACCAAAAGTTCATTAACACTTTTCCTAAAGTGTTAACAACACCAAAACATTTTTATTCAAGTTTTCAACAAATGTAAAACCAAAAATATTTTCATTCTTTGTTTTTATGGCATGTTTTCAAAATCCAAAAATATTCATCTTTAACCTCCTACCCTTTTTGATTCTTTATTCCTTTACCTCTATCAATTTGATTCTAAACTTCATTCTCATGGAATCTCTCGAGAACGACTCGGGACGGTGAAAAGCTTCGGACTTTATCACAAATATCTAGAATTCGTGTTGTTCAGAAGATCCATTAATTACGCTCGTGGAAATGGAAAGAAAAACCGAGGTGACAAAGGACCGGTACTTTCATCTTATAATGGAAGTACTAAATACGTCAACCTACGGTTATTCAAAGATCTAATCCTCGATTGCTCCTAAGTCGCCTAGAATTGATTCTAAACTTTCACGATTTACGGTTAAAAGCAAACATGCAGAATTCAGTCCGGTGACTAGTAAGAATGACTTGCCTAATCTTCACGTTTCTCAAGAACCAAAAACGGAGTCCATAACGGAAGTGGTGGAAATTGCTAGCTCTCAGAGCACACCACTTGTCCCACCTCCGGATTTTTCAAATTGTTCTTTGAGTCTAAATAGTCATTCAGATCACCATGTTGGTTTTGTTGATTCTTTGAATGAACGATTCCTTCTTATAACTCTCAAATAGAATCGTTTATTCCTTGTGTCGGTTGTGGTGAGCCTCTTTATGGTTCACCATGTCATTGATGTACGTGTATGCGGTGTGGTAATGATATTGAGCGGAGTTGTTTGTTTTGTGGTTCGAGGAATTCATTTGATTATGATCCTAATCCGAACTCATTTAACGACCCTCAAATTTTTCCAATTACACACCACACCGACATATCTTCATATAATCAACAATCTTTTGTGAATTTTGTGGAGGTCCTCACCAAGGATTTGAGTGTCAAACCGAAATACGTTTGTCTAAGAACAGTTTTCGGTGATGCTCGAACTTTGGGTATGACCAATATCCATATGATTCACTAATCCGGGATCATGATTTCTTGTTGTGAGACTGTGGAGGACCTCATTTCACTCGATTGTCAAACAGGAATCCATTTCCTTGTAACAATTACGACTACCCATCTCCACAAGCCAAATGACTCAAACTCTCAAGAAACCCAACAAGACACTTATCTAGAGCTTCGAGTCGTTGAAAAGAACCGAGGAGTTGAGCAAGACGACATTTCATAATGTTCCCGCTTTTTCTTGTGTAATTCAAAATTCACATGAGAAATCCATGGAAGAATTGCTAGGCAAGAGCGGTTGCTAAAATTAATTCCCAAATTGCCTTTGAAAAAGCTATTAAGGAATCAATTGCACAAGAAAAAGCAAATGATCTAGCTCGCAATTCGTTTATTCCCGATGATAGTGATGATGATGATACACTTGAATATTCATCGATTCATCGGTGGATATCCCAATGAGTTGAGATTCTTTCTCAAACAATTGCTATCACACCAAGCTCCCACTCACTCTTTGAACATGGGGATGAGCTTCTTGACACTGTTCTCGAAAAGGAATCGGACGAATTCATAAAGTCTAGTGTTGAGGACCTTGTCCCAATCCCAAGAGAGTCACGGAATTCTCGATCATGTGTGATATACCTCCTCCTCTTGTCTTCCCAAATGATCATATTGAGATGTTCTCGATTCGATGAGGACCATTCTTTATCTTGTGGAGACATAAGTTATGTAGGTGAGTTACCTTCGAGCTTGTCGACTTAGGAGAAGAGAATGAAGAAGAATAATCCAAGACGAAGCTCTTCGTCTTACAAGATTGAATGTTAATCTTCTCATTTCTAGAATCGAGGCTTTTGATGAAAAGCCTACTTCATATCCTATCCCTTTGAGGATAGTGAACTTTTGTTCAATGATTCTATTCGAATTGCAAACGTTCTATTTTGATCATATGGGAGAGAAGATTAGTGGTATTACCACTTCTCATTCTCATAATTCTCTCCCGATTATGAATCATTCACTTTTGAGGAGTTCCTAGTGAACTCACTCAAATCAATCGAATATGAATCATTTTCCTTTGAGGAGTTCTCCGTGAACTCACTCATATCATATCTCCACCGGAGTATGATAACTTCTACTTTGATCTAGACACACCGGGATATGTCTAGACCAATTGAGCTTAATCGATAAGATTCATGAAACCATGAATTCTCCCATGAGTGATGATGAGTTAATCATGATCTTTATCATGAATTTCTTTCTCTTCTTCACCTATCCGTAGCTTCTCCTGTTCTTCACTCATTCGGGAGTGAAGACATTATTTTGACCCGGCATTTTCATTTATCATTTTGAGCGGTTCTCTCAGATATCTCATCGGTGTGGAACTTTCACGTACTTTAATGTTTATACAAACATCTTGAATGAAAGTCCGATGGAGATTGTCTCTTCCACTTACTTCCCATGAACAAATTAATTGGGGTCGAGTCAAGCTAGCGACTCGGTAATCAAAAACAGTAGCTAAACATGGGTTTTCACCCGTGTGTACCACCTTAGTGTGGGGAGATGCCCCACATGTTGTATATAGATCTTAAAAAATGAATGAAAATTGTAAATATTCAAAAAGAGAATAATTGTTGTGTTTCTACACTTAGCTAGTAATGTTATCTTTTTACGTTCTAAGTTTCGGTATTACAGCCGGTATTTTGAATATTGAGGACAATATTCATTTCTAAGTGCGGGGAGGCTAGCTGCGTATTATGACTTGTATTTTGTACTTTGTTGAAATACCTATCTTTGTATGTAAATTACATATACTATATTATATTTCATATAAACAATATAAAATACAAAAAGATTTTATGGTTGAAATCTATCGTGCTTTGATTTGCATTTGATTGTCAATTTTCCTAATCTTGATATTCCTAGGTCTAAATTTTGGCTAAACACCATGTTTACACTAAAAAGGATTTATTGTGCTTAGTATAATTCTCGGAATGTGATAGATTAGGTTTAAATCGTCTTGTATTAAAAATCTCATTTAGGTTTCCTTTTAGCCATTTCTTTGTATATATATATAAAGTTAAAAATACAAAACATTTTTCGTTTACATTTATATTATATCAAAAACCCAAAAAGATTCTCCCTACCTTTATCTTCATAATTCTGTGAGTGAACCCCACTCCAATTTCTCGTCAAATCATTTTCACTTTTCTTACCCCCTTTCTACCACCTAAGTGTGGGGGTGTGCCCCACATTTCGTACATAGATTTATAAAACTTTGAAAATTGTAAATACAGAAAAATAAAATAATTGTTGTGTTTACCCCATTTAGTTTTGAATATTGAGGACAATATTCATTTCTAAGTGTGGGGAAATTCTGGCGAATTTTGATCATAAATGTACCCTTTTAGTCCCTTTTTCCCCCAAAATGGCCAAATTTTAAAATTTTTTATTTAGTGGAAGTACTATGTACTAAACACAACAAATGGTAATCAGTCCACCATGTCTAACCCACATAAGGATTGGCTAATCCAGAGCAAACGGCTCTTGGTAAAGATATTTCAAATCCGTTTATGGCTTGCAATTGCCTAAATTGTATGGTGTTCATTTCACCATATCCTAAAAAGTAAAGAGTTGGCTAGCCAAGTTTATGGCTTGTGGTAAAGGCGATTGAAAACCATAATTGGTAATCGACTCACCAAAGATAATATCGATAATTTATCTAAGAGTTGGCTAGTCCGTAAGGTACGGCTTGGTAAAGACAAAATCAAATCCGTTGAAAGTGGTGGTTTGCTCAAAATCACATGGTTATCGATTGTACCATGGTTCTTACTTGAACTCGAAACATTTGGCTACTCCGTAAGTAATGGCTTTTGGTAAAGAGATAAAATCCATTAACTTTTCTCAAATCATTGCTAGGGACTAGCAATATCTTAGTGTGGGATTGATGAGTGTCTAAATACTCATCATTTTATCTTGTTAGAATGCCAAAACATCTCGAAAACACTCGAAACTCATCAAAATGATAAAATATCACAAACAAGTGTTTTATATGTTTTAAATGCAAAACATCAAAATCGATGAAAACGTATTAAGTTAGCATAATTGGCGCTTTAGTCCCCAAGTTACAAAAGTTGTCAAAATTAGTCCTCGTAATTCAAAAACTTGTAAAATATCATTTTAGGTCCTTGAGATTCAAAAGTTGTCAAAATAAACCCTTCCAAGTTTAAAAATCACAAAATGACAACTTTAGTCCTTTAACTTTGAAAATTGTCAAAATAGTCCTTGGTTAATTTAAAAGTGAAAATTATCAAGTTTTAACCTTGTTCTATTAATAAATGGCAAAATGGTCCTTATGATAAAACTTTTGAGAAATTACAATATTGGTCCTTATAGTTTCTAAATTGGCAATTTTGGTCCCTGGATTTTAAAAAATGAAAATTAACAACAAAGGTCCTTGTTCTATTCTTACTTGGCAGGTTTTACCCTTATGAGAGCTTTGAAAAATATTCAAGACCAGCCCCTCAACTTTGGCTAAATTACACTATTAGTCCTTGTTGTTTACTTAATACCAAACGGATCCAATATAAAACCCAACCCAAGCCCAACACATTACCCGGCCCAGTTTTTAAATTCAAAAGAAACCGCGCCACTGTTCATCCTCCTCCTCCTCGCCTGTTTCACCAATACCAGTGGTATTTTACCACTTGATTTCCAATCCAGCTCACCCCAAACACCTTTCCACCTCTTCCCTTCCACCTCTACACCAATCCAAAAGCCATTAATTCAGAAAACCTGCTCGAAGACTTTTTGGCGCCAAAAGTTAAATGGATGGCTAGGATATGTTGCAGTGATCCAAAGGCTGATATTATTGATGGGATTTGACTGAAAACTCAAGTGGAACTCAGAACATTATAAAAGAAAGAAGAAGGAGAAGGATACAACTACTTTTGGATTAGCCATTAGTCACGTAGATGTAATTTTACAAGCTTTCTTTAATTTAAATGTCATTTACAGTTTAAATGTTGTTATTTTACTTAAAATAGTGTAATGGAACTTAATTTTCAGTTTAATTGCAAGTTACTTTCAAGTTTCATATTTTGCTTTAATTTCCTTTAAATTTTCAAGTCATTTTAATTTCAAGTTATTTAGCATTTTAATGACTTCTATAGCTTGCATAAGCTCTTGAAAAAGCTCACTAGGCTATTAGAACCATTAAACTTGCTAGACCTTTTAAATCCAGAAAATCACTAAAAAAAGAGAAAATGGAAAAATAATCAAAAATTGGGAAAATGAAGAAGATGATGAAGCATGGTTGGATTTGGAGTTCTATGGGTATTAGGAGCTTATTGGTAAGTCGATAGGTGTAACCTTGTCCATTTGTTCGGGTCTCATCCTATTCTCATTTGTAAGCCATTTTACAATTTTGCAAGTTCTTGTTTCAATACTTTTTATGTTTTGATTTTCATGTTTACTTGTTCCTTTGTTATTGTTCAATGTTATTACAAGTTTAAATAAGTAGTTAGTTCATTTAGAGTCACTTGTGCCTAGAATTGAAATGAATCAGTTAAAATACAAATTTGACAAGTTTGTGTTTCTTGACTGTGATTTTGAAGTTTATTGCTCATTTAGACTTAATATGTTATGATTAAATGTTTGGAATCATTTTAGACTCAAATTCAGTAAATACTTTGAAGTTCATGTGAAAAGTGACATTAAAAGGAGTGATTGGATTTGCGATAAGCATAGATTCCATTGTCTATCTGTTGTTGTTTGCCATTGTTTTATGTTTACCTAGTGATAAATAGCTCAAAGTTAGTCATAAAATCCGGTCTTTGTTCTTTCAAAAGTCAAATTCATCTTGATTACGTCTTAAAGCATAAGCATTAGAGATTTAGATTACATAATCATGTATTTTAGCTTAAAACTTGTTAACCTAGCTCTAGATCATCTTATTATAGCTTATTATATCATATCAAGTCCATAGATTAAGTTTTAAATTCATTTTAGTCAACCTTTATGTTCTTGCAAAAGTCAATTTCTTAAATAGTCGTTTTTGATTAAATGTATAATTTTCTATAGGTTTCCAGTATTAAGTTTGAGCTTATGCCCTTTTGGGATTTCAAAATTTATCTGCTTAACTTAAATATAAAAATACTAGTCTATCGTTTCTCGTTTTTTAAGTGCTTATTTTCTAGCTTATTTTCTGTCCTTGTTTGTTAACATGCCCTGTGCACAAGTTGGACTGTCAAGTTCATGAGCTTGCATAAGTCTCATGACTTGACCCATCTTGATGCTTTTGGCTTCTTTGTGATGCTCTAGTAGTATATTATTTATGTTTGTGCTTATTTATCTGTTTACAGCTTATTTAGGTAGCTTATTACACCCATTCTTTTTGTACCATTTTGCCCACTCAACTGAAGCAAACAGTTGAGTGAGGCTGGTTACCAAAGCTTTTAATGAGCTCCTTAATGAGCTTGAGCTTGTGATTCTTGGCTTTGTGAAAAGCCAAGCGCCCATCTCAATGCCCCACAATAAGTTGAGCTTGTTGAGGCTTATTTGATAGGTTCAAATGAGGCTTGTATTGCCCACTCACAACATACCACCGAGCAATTCAATGGTATTACACCATTTCCACAAGCCTCAAAAAGCTCACTGTTGGATCTAGCTTATGTGGTTTAGCTTTTGGAAAGCTTAACCACCATACTAGAAGGTCTAGTGCTTTAGCTTCATGTTGTAGCTTCTAAGTATGGCTGCAATGAGCTTTTGTGTGTCCCATAATCGAGTATATAAGCAAACTCGGTGAAATCTAGCCTACTTCATAAGCTTCTATAAAGCTCATCTCATGGACCCCATATGTTGAGTTTTGTTTTTTGGGATCCCAACCAGCTTAGCTTGCTACTCAAATTCCTATTTTGCCATGTTTAGCTTATTCTCTCAGCTTAATTTGGCATTACAAAAAGTAGCAGGGCTGTTTGGTTATGTGTATTTGGTAATAGCTTATTAGCTTATTGCTAGCTTATAGGTGAATGCCAGTGCACATGCTTGTTTATAGTTGTCCATATAGCTTGTATGCATTTAGTTTTTCTTTTGTTGTCCTCTGTATAGTTCTTTTCAAGCTTATATTGAGCTTGAGCTCCAACAGTCAAGCCAAAAGCTTAACTGTTGGGCTCATAAGCTCATGTTTGCTTATTTTTTATTTTGTATAGTTGTATTTCATTATAAGTGCTTATTATCTCAGATATATTCTAGTCCTTAAAATGTAAAAGCCCAAAACAAGCTTTTGTACAAATGCTAGCTTCTAAATGGAAGCTTTTGGCTTAAAAGCCATCGTTATGGAAATAAGCTCCAAGAGCTTATTTCCAAGTTTTGAAAAGTTGGTTTTATTAAAGTTAGTTATTTTAGCTTATTATAAAATTTTGCAAAAGAAAATCCAAAAATAAAATGTTTTGCAAAAGGGTGGAGGCAGACTCGAACCTGAGACCTCCACCCCTTTAAGAGTGATAGTGGGGGTACCTGTAACCATAAGCGCCCTTGGGTCTTTCTTGTCAAGGTTTACACACTTAAATATATAACCCCTTTTTCCATTTTAAGCTTAACGAACATATAAGCTTATTTGTAGCTTATTAAGAGTAGCTTTTCAGGTTTGTATTTTTATAAATTTGTAATAGTATAAAGTATTTTTACAAAAGTTTCGATTTTTCTTAATAGTTTAAGTATTTTTAAACATTTAATTAGTGTAAAATCTTAATTAAATCATAATAAAAATATAAAAGTCAAAAAATATAAATCTTTTTCTAAAATTTTCTTTTATCATATATTTTGTAAGAAAATTAGTTTTACATTCGTAGGCATTTTATTTCATAAAATTTACGCTTTTTGCTTCTGCCCAGCTATTTTCGTAAATAACGCTGCTTCCGCTTTAAATAACGCTTTTAAGTAATTTGAGTTTACGCTTTAGTTAAAATAGTTTATTTAAGTTATTTTATTTTATAAAATCACATAAACGCTCATCGATCCGTAAAAATAGTGATAGCGTTTATTTAATAGATTTTAACTTTTAATCTTTTAATTTGCATTTAAGTCGCTTTAATTTGTAAATCTTTTCTTTAGGTAATTTTCCATCCAAAACCTTATCGATCACTATCCTTAGTGATCATTCTATCATCTGAAGTTGTTTTAAACACCAATTCATCCTCCGTGGGACTTAACGACCGGGAATCTCTGTATTCCTCGATCTAAATTGCATTTATGTCTCGAAATGCTTTTAAGTCTTTTAGACTTGATTGCTTTTCTTGTGAATCATTATTGAAGAGATTGTCTAGAGTCATTGTAGCAAAGTCCGTCTTATTTCTCCACACAATTGTATGAATAGCCCAATCGGATGATAAGCTCTAATGAACTTCAAATTAATATCTTCTTGAAGGAACTTGTAACCCAACGCCTTCCGATTGATGATAAGTTTTGAAGTCTATTGTATGTTCCATCAATCTTTTCTCCACTAAGAGCGTTGAAGGTTTCAAACCGATGCTTGAGCATGTTCATCCTTGACTTCTTAGTAGCTTCATTACCAAAGAAACCTTAATTCAAGAGCATCCAATAATTCTTTAGCAGACTATATTGATCAAAGTCCAATGCAAACTCATTAGGTATTCCCATGGAGAGAATACCGTGAGCTTTGATCTCTATCTTCCTCTTAGCTTTATCGGGTTCACTAATAATAGCAACCTCCTTACCATCCACACCCTTCAAAGGAAGAGTGTCTCCTTTTCAACAACATCCCATAGAGCATAATCAATCATACGAATGTATTGCCTCATTCGCATCCTCCGGTTGATACTCACCATGTTCGAGCATGGGCACTTTTGAAGCAGTCACCATGTGAGTTTCTTCGACATCTTAACTTACTTGAGTAAAGATTAACAAACTTCTTCTTGGTTACGCTTTCTAGATCACAAGCTCTTATACCACTTGTTGATCCCAGTTGAGCAAACGATCTAATATAGAAACCGACTTGTAACAAAAGCTTATCAAGTATTACGCGGAATTTAATACTTAATCTTAAGAAGAAGAACAATTAACATTCAACACCTCAATATTATTTATTAATACGAATACTCTTACAGTATTAGGGTTTTGCAACCTTGAAGTGTATCGACCTTAGATATAAAACATACGTATATCTAACCTAACCTAGGACCTCCTTTTATAGGCTAAGGAGTCCTATACAATATACAATACGTAACCTACAAGATAAATATCTTTTCCATATTTATCTAATACAATAAACTAATCGACTATACAAGACTAGCAGTGCTTACTATATACTATCAGCGGTTACATAATACTACCAGCCGCGGTTGTCTTCATCCGTGGTTACACTCTTCAGTCCGTGGTTACATCAAGCCTGTCCGTGGTTCCAGTACTTAGAGTAATTCTTTATCCAAGGAACCTAAAACCCAACACCTCTGACCTCAAATAAAGTATGCCTAGTTGTCTATTCGACCAACCAAACGAAATTCGTCAATCCCATAGGCCTATTCATATTATTCGCGCTTACACAATGTAATTAATGGTTCATGATAACAGAGACTTTGGTACTTAGGCAATAATAATTTCAGTTCAACATACAGTTTTAAAATCACTTGTGTTCATAGTAAAAATTATAGCATGTATCACCCCTGAGGATTTGATAAAACAATTAATCACGTAAAAGTGGGGCTATAAATCCACCTTAATGATAGGTAATAGCAAACGGCGGGGTAAAATGAAATCGGGAAGCCCCGATCTTTTAATGACGACTTAAAATAAAATGGGCGCGTCTTAGATTTTATAAAAATAACGAAAGTGTACAAATGAGTTTTATAAAGCTTTACATATAAATTATGCATTGTACTTGGTATTTTTAAAAGTTTATAACTTTTAGGACTAGTTTTGACCATTATACTGCTTTGTACAAGTCTTAATTTTTAGTTTCTTAAATTTTTAGTGTGATTACCCAACTTTTTAAGCTCGGTTCTTTAACCCGTAAGGAGTTATGAACCGGTTTTTATGTTCGCGGAAAGGTATTTGAGTGTACAATTCAGTTTTGTAGCTCTCACTGCCCAAAAAGTTGCATAACCTAAGTGAAATTACTATTTAACCATTATGTGTCAAAGCTGAGTTTTTAACAGCAACATTCAGTCCTACAAAAATGATCATAGATTACAAACTACAACTTCGATTGACCCTATTCCAGCGGCCAAATTTAAGTTAAGATGCCTACCTAACTTTTTTCTTTGAACTCCAACAGTTGGTATGATGCAAAAATTTTGACATTTTAGCCATTGAAAACAGGTTGTCAAATCTGAAAAACTTTTACGAAAACTTTTCTAATTAATTCATCGGGAGGAGTTACGAAACGAGCCACCCGACAAAACGACCATAAGACCCTGTACTATAACCCTATATTTTTACTAAGGTCCAAAACCTACTGATTTTTTTTTACAGTAATCACTTTTTAGTTCATGGTCAAACTGTCTTTACAAAATAAGTCCAAAACATGATTTTCCATTGTTTTTAACCATGTACAATGTATATAAATAAATATTACATATGATCAATATAAATTAAAGTAAAGAACATAAAATAACATTGGTTCCTTACAATATTTTTGGTGGTGAAAAGACAAGAACAAGAATAAATCAACTAGTAATTTAAACCCTTGCATCCAAATATTTTAAAACCCTTACGATCCCTAACCAACCAAATAACTAGTAAACCTTTTTCAAAGCCTTCCAAGAACACCCTTTACTAAAACTTCATATTGTTAAGTTTATAATACATGACATACAATAAAACATGTAGACATCAAGAGTACACAACGAAAGACTTAAGATCATAACAAATAAATAATTAACGAAAGTATGCGTAACGTACCTCTTGCGAATGTCGATCTCTTGAACAAAACAAAGAAGTGGTTTAAAGAGTTGTCTCTTACCTTTTACAAACTCAAACTCAAACCAATTGGTGTAAGAATAGTGTCTTACTACCACGGTTTTGTACACACGAATTAACCAACTAATCAAGCGATTGCTAGATCTAACACAAGTCCTTGTTTTATGAAAAAACAAATAAACTCCCTAACTAGGGAGTTCGCCGAGAATTGCAAGAGAGAAGAGAGAGAGATCTAGGGTTAATTCAATGCACAAAGTTATGAAAAAACATTAACCTAGCCTTGTTTATATAGTGTATGGAAACCTTTGGGAACAAGTTAGGGTTTGGGTTGAAAACCCTCCCTTGGCGGCCATGATGACAAGCCCAAGAGAAAACCCAAAACTTTTCCATTTCAAGATTTTCCATTACTAGTCCTTTCTCTTTAATTTTTAACGGTCATTAGTCATTTTCCGTTAAATACTTAACGATCGTTAAACGGACTTTATGTGCAATAATTAATCGTAATCATTAACATTAATTATTGAACTTTAATTCTCATTCGCTAATGTGTGCAATCCGTGGTCACGAGTTTGAATCCGGACATTTACGTTTTATAAATGTATACATTTCCAACACTCCCACTTGGATATGTTTACAAAATGTGAAATAACATTGGTTAGCGTCTAGCAACACGCCAATGCTCCCTACAACTTGTGTATGGTTTTCTTGAGAAACTCGTTTGATGATATGGTTTTCATCCTTTGAAATACCAAGTTTAAGATGATTCATCATCATATTCATCCTTTATACGTGGAAACGTAGGGGGGGTGAATACGTTACCGCTTAAAAACTTTAGATCTTTAGTATCAAATCGCTTATGAAGCTTGTTATAATATGAAAGTACCAATTATTGTTTGTGACTAATATAAAGCATGGTAAACAAAGTTGTCACACAATCATGAACATCAAACCACATCACAAACAATAGTATAGTGCAAGTATAAAAGTAAAGAGATAAAGAAAGGAAAATGCAAACCGAACACGAGGATTTATAGTGGTTCGGTCACGGATCTCCTTTCCGCCCTACTCCACTCCCCGAGTACCCAACTCGAGAGTTACTTCACTAAATCAACAAGCTCCCTTCTCGGCGGAGAAAACCTTACAATCGTCGCTTACACTTTTTCCGGTACAAAGCTAAATACCGGGTTCTAGTTCGAGGTAGAACCAACCTAACGTCGCTTATACAATATTTCCGACACTAAGCTAGATGTCGAGTTCTTTTACAAGGGTACAACCACTCCCAATATGTTTTATGGCCCAACATAATAAACCTTGTGTTTTATGGCACAAACACATAAACCATCTAATCTAGTTTGGTGAAAGTGTTGTTATGATGCAATGATGTTTACACTAATGATCCATGACACAAATGTCTAATGGATATGAATAACTACTTCTAAATGAACTTCCATTGATAGGAAGCCTTCATGATGAAGATCACAAGTTCCTAAACTTCTTGTGATAGATCTTCAACTTGTGGTGAGTGGGGATGGCTAGATCTCCAAGATTTCCTTGGTTGATCAAAGAGTATGCTTACAACAAAGATGAATGTTAGAAGCATTATGATCATGATCATTAGGGTGTTTAATGTGTGTTACTACATTGTTAATGATTGATCTAAATGTATGCAAGAAGGTGGAGAAGATGTGCTTTAAAGTGGTGAAGAAAGGGGAAGGCAATGGGCTTCTATTTATAGCCAAAAGTGGACGGGGCGTCCACGGACCACGGACCCCTTAAAAGGGTTCCGTCCTTTATACAATTTGGTGCCGTGGGTACCTGACATAAAATCTAAAAAATCTTTCTTCAAATCTTTCCAAGATATTACCAAATCTTACTAAGATCACATTTGATATATTGAGTGTCAATCTAACCAAAATATTCAAGTGATCTTCCAAGGATTTCAAAGATGATGCATGACATGATGTAACATGTATTTCCATTTTTAGATTAAAGGTTTATCAAAGTAAACTTGTAAAATGTATTATGTAACTAGTTGATAAAATGTCTAATTACCTTTTGAAATACTTGTGAATGCAAAATGTAAAATGAGGTTCAAATAGAATGGTTAACCTATTAAAATACTTAGTGACTCTAAACGTATTTTAAACATTCTAAATGATTTGTTAATGGGTTTGATCATAATGCCACATAACAAACATGTACGAACCTGTGTTGTAACATACGAGGACTTGAGACATCGAGAGGTGTTGAATGTATGTTGAGACAAATGTAATTACAAGTAACTTGTACATTTTACGTTATGTATTACAAGTTACATGTTTGTCATCAATCAAAACAAACGAGACTGTATAGATTAAATATCGTAATATTTGCACTAACAATCTCCCCTTTTGATGATGACAAATATATGTAAACGTAATAGAAAGTAAAATGTAAAGGTTACTTGTATCCTTACTACCTTTACATTACCTTCTCCGTTTACACTCTTCTCCCCTTTGTCGAAACAAAAGGGCGTGTCCTTGAGTTTAACTTCATTTCTCCCAAAAGGCGAGCTTGCATCATCCCTAGTGAAGTTAAATCGTCTACTTCAATCCGTTCCTTGTTAGGTAGCGGATCCATGGATCAAATTAAGAGGCTTAACCTACATCAAGGTTAGTTTTATGCAACAAAATTATGAGAAATATATGAAAAGAAAATGCATAGCAATATTAGCCTATTTTCTCCACTTTTATCGAAACACAAATGCTTGTTGAAAAGTGAGAATGATGCTAAATGCGTGCATGCTCCCCCTTGACGGTCGCTCCCCTTGTTTGAGGCGTCGGGGTATAATTAAAACCTACAAAACAAATATTAGTGCAAAACTATATTCGTCATTGGACGAGTGAGTGATATACAACAAAGTGTATATAAGATGCACTCAGTAAATTCTTGACGGAAGCTCCCCTTGCTCTAGGGCGTCAAGATGAACCTTCAAAATAAATATTAGTATAATAGAAGCTTTGTCTTTAGACAAATATGTCATATACAACCAAGTGTATAGACGATGCAATATGAGTGCTTAAAGGACATTCCTCCTTGTTCTATGGTGTCAAGAAGCACCTAAAATAAGAAAAATAATTGATCCAAACTTCATCTTTAGATGAGTAAATTATATACAATCAAGTGTATATGATGATGAACCTACAATGAAAAACATTAGTGCAATATATTTCATCTTTTTCACAAAGAAAAATAAGATGTATATATGTGATAAATGATATAATCAAAGATCTCATGAAGTGTAGTCTCCTAATTACAATCATAAGAAAAGTGAGAATATAATGTGATAAAAAACTACAAAATAGTTCCTAGAAAGAAGATATGAAGTTTCCCACCGGGTGTGCCACTAGTGGTGCTAGTGTTGGTGTCGGTTTACTTGTAGGAATCATGTGGTGATGGTAGATGACTCGAGATTTACAAAGTAAGTTTTCACTAATCCATGATGGTGATGATTTAGTGAAAGTGGTGATGGAAGGTGGTGGTGATTAGGTAGGAAGCTATTAAGGAGTTAGAAACTCATATGTATAGCAAATATAAAAATATGGACTCATGCAATCCTTTCGTCATGTCAAGTAACTAAAGCTAAGAAAAAATATGAATGGACATTGCATTTCAATGATGCATAAGGGTTATGATTTGAATGATTTATTGATGCCAAGAACCTATTGTTTTGAGCAAGTTCTCATATGCTTTAACCCAAGAGTAATCAATAATGTGTTCTATCTAAAAGTGATAACATGAAGATAAATTCGTTCATCGATTGACACGAATTATAAAAATGACCTATTCTAGGTGACAATAGGAAAGGTAGTATTAGCATGGTTTTGACCGACATGGATGATTATCACTTTGAAAAGAAGTGAAGACAATATGGAAAATACTAATAATAATAATGATTACCTATATGAGGATGAGAATGACATCATATAAGTGAGAGTTGGATGGACCAACGTGTTGGAAATGGCTGTTTTGATTAATATATCGTTTGCACTGACAAGGACATGCATGATAAGCGAGAAAAGGATAAGATCCTATGATGGTGTTCTAGATAGTGAAGTTGTAAGGTGCTAGTTTAAGGAAAATCCTATATGTGGAGATGAAGACGTTTTGTAAAAACACATGATGCGTTTTTCACTTGATGAGATATTGGTGCGAAAAAGGTTGAACTAGTTGTGGTTTCATGAACCGGCTTTAGCTAAGTGGTGTTTACCTATGTGTTGGTATTGTAGAGTCTAAGAGACATAAAATTTGACAGAAGACAATTATGTGAATGAATTTCTCTCCCCCTTAATTGGTGGACATCCAACATAATGTGTAATGTATCAAATAAGGAATGACAATAAAGTATTTAGGAGGTTATTTGGTATTAACGAAAGAGGTGAGCTTAGTGATGTTTTACTAGATGATGGTTAGCATACAATGAACTTCATCCTTAAAGTCACGTACCTCTTCTCGATTAATACGAGATGATCGTATAATGAGGCATGTGGATTTCTAATAGGAAGTGAAGATGATTAGAGTATTGTTATAACTAAATAATGATGGAGATGATTTTTGGAAAGCGGAAGCAAAAATGAGATTTGGAAAGAGGTCGGTTGAAAGACAAAAATGCAAAGTCAACCCTCTAGAACTTAATTCTATATGCTTTTAAACTATATGCAAGTGTAGGGGTCCCATAAAGCATATTACTAATCTACGTAGCAATAAAAGGGATTATGCAAAATGAGCATATAAAAGTTAGAACCAAGTGAGATAACAAATAATTTGTTATCAACCTACAAAACAAATTTGTTAGTGATACAATATGTTAACATGATATAAATCAAATGATAACATATGATATAAGCAAAAACAACACATTGCACTTAGTAGACAAGAAATCACCACACAAGATAGCATCATAACAATCATAATATGCAAGAATACGACTTTATTCAAGACATTTCATTATGAGATTGTTTTGTCATTAGACTTAGACACTTAAGCATACTTGGATATACAATAATCTATGTGATTAATTTGTAAGATAAAAAGGCTTCTAAAAGTTAGTCATACCAAAAGCACTTTGACAGATTATATGTGCATACGTAGCAAACAAATAGTGTGACAAGAAGCAAAAGAAACAAGATGAAAGATTCATGCAAGCCATGTTCAAGACATAACAATTTGGAGCATGTATCATTTGGATCGTACTACACATAGATGTAATGAATGCCAACTAATAGCTTTCAAACACAAATATATCATATCAAAATTATCACGTATCAAAATAGCATATTATGAGTTCATAAGAATAATTCAAAAGTAAGTATCATGCAAATAAAGTTTAGGTTTAAACGTTTAGTAGCATGAAACAACAATACAAGCATTATAAAGATAAAACCGTACTAAGGTTTACACATTTGACTTGTTATCAAACACTAAGATAATGTCAAATCAACTTATCGTATTAAACAAGAACATGTAATCAACACATGTAAGTGCAATGCAATTGGTTTTAAAAGAAAAATCATATATACTACTTGTTTGATTAGTATTCCTAAGGCGAGGAAAACTATCAATGTTTTAACACTTACTTTAGGCAAGTATAGGAAAACAGATTTTTCAAGTTGGAGAATGAATATGAGACTATTACTAGCGGTGCTCAATTAAGGCTAAACACGACCATTTTACGGTGATTCCACATACCCAACTTCTCTCCAGAAGCAATTCAACCGTTAGGTCAAATTGAGTTTCTAGTGCAATAGATTCTCCAAGAATCATTCTCATGTTAGAAAGATGGGAACTCCTACTTTTGCCTATTAAAGTGTATAAAAGATGATAGTTTACCAATACTTGGCTTAATGTGACACAACTAATATGCAATATAACTAAGGAGATGAAGATGTCATGTTATACACATGAATTTTAACAATGGTGTGTTTGATAAACAATGTGTTTTAATCTTGTGTTTAGAATCGAAAGTTGTTCAAATTACACAGCTAATTGTATGATCTAATGGATGACATCTTGTACTTTAAATGTGAATTGATCATCTAAGACTAGAGAATAGAATATGTTAAACTAAGAACGTTCTCAAGAAAGCTCTTTGGAACATTATTTAACAAGAATCTAAGTGAGGTTACCAACTTCAATAGACTTTGTGTATGCTCTAAAATTGTGTAGTTTTAACCTTGGATGTGCACTCGGTTTGAGCAAGGTTAGGTTATGATGTACGCTTGAAAGGAAATAGATACAAATAGTATCTTTCAACAAATGAGATTATCCCATGGGATAAAGTTATCATGCTTATGAAAACAAGTATGACAAGATGAATTGAATATGCTAGTTCACAGAACTTGTAGATGTTTGTTTCAAGATCATTTAGCTAATGAGGTGTAATGAAATCTCTTGTAACACAACTATTTATGTCGCAAGAGTGATGCATAGGATATACAATATCCTTTTAACAAAATGAAAGCTTAACGCATGAATCTTAGTCATAATGTTTTTCAAAACATCATGTTTTCCTAAATGAAGATATGAAGCCAAAGTGTTTGAATCGGATAGTCCCATCTAAATAAACTTGGTCTCAAGATTATATTCACTAGATGATGACAAGAGGAATTCACTCGAGTTTCTTATGTATACTCCTCAAGAGTCATTGTTGCTTGGGGTGTATGATGTTGTCTTTGAGATTGCATTTTAACATATGTTGTTAAAATGTTGATTTGAAGTTTAACGAAATTTATGCAGAAGTTTAACGACAAAGTATTACTAATACTTTGATTATTTGTGAAGGTAGTACTACTTATACCTAGTGGAAATTGACAACAATTAACAAGAGCACCATGCTTATTTGATAGTTGAGGTTCTAGCCATAATGAATTATCTAAGTCCTTATATGTGGAAAAGATGGTTGAGTTTGTTCAACCGTGCATTTGATTCAAGACAAGTGTTGGACACAAGGGCTTTTGAGCAATACACTCAACGAATTCAAATGATGGCAAGGATGGTGGATTGGTTGATCTAGGTGGTAGGTCTTCTAGTGTGTCTAAATAAGGATGTGGTGATGTAGGGGTTTGTTGTGCTATGGGAGTACTTAGGTTGATTATTTGTCCACGATGTTGAACACAAAAAGTACGGATACTAATTCTTATGGTTCATTGGTTACTACAACTAGCGGGTGAAGTGCTTGAAGTTTTGGTTATGTCTATGAAGCTTAGAGGCTGAGGTATAGGTTCACCTTGAAAGGGCACGTTTGATTTAAAGTATACTCTTGGAAGTTCATGAGCAATACGGTTAATAGTGCCAAAAGATGGAAGAGGGATAGTAGGTGTCAAAGAGGGATAAGTGGCACCGTGGGTCGTTTGTTTTGGATAAGTGTTTCAACATGTGTTGTTTAAAATACTTGGGTGTTGATTTTTCGGATATGACTTTTAATGACTACAATCGTAAGTCGCATATACTTGAATATTTCGGATGAAATACTTAAGTTGTCAATCCTAATTTGTTGAGGTTATAAAGCTTAGATTGAACTCAAGGATAACAAGACTTGATAATATGTATTTAACATATGTGTGAGTTATGACTCGATGTAAATACTTATTGTCTTGAAGGATGACACATTATTTTCATGTTAACCAGGTGAGGCAATACATGTAGATACAAAACAATATCTATAGTCATATGTTAGACTTGTGTATGATATCTTTGCAAATAATGAGTCCAGTTTATTAGTCTCGGTAAGTCATCTAAGTCATCCATAAACGGGTGAGGAGATGTTGGTGGTGTTGCACAAAGTTTGATAGGAACAAGCTTTGGAGACTTTGGTAGTGAAGTTGTTTTGGATGATGGTGGGTGATTTTGGTGGTGGAGTTGGAGTACTCAAGTTTAGAAAGTTCACATCTTGAATGGGTGATGAGATGTTGAGGGTAATGAGTCCGAGGATGAAGAGCTCAAGTTTATGAAGCAACAAGATCGAATGCTAATCCTAGTGGTTTTCTTAAGTGGCTTATTTGAGGTTAAGGATTTAGTCATTTTATTTCACTTTAAGAAATGCTAAGCTTGAGGAAAAGTAATGTGAAGGTGTGAAAATGATCATCTTGAATGTGTTGATTTATGGAACTAAGTATTCATGGATTTGATGTTAATCCATACAAAGATGGTAGTTTCTAATGAGATGGAAGTGTCTAAAATCATGTCAAACATCCTAAGTTTAATCCATTGAGGATGTGTTGAGTGAGGTATGAAAGATATGCATTAACAACTATCCTAGAAACGAAGTTTGGTAAATTAGATTACGGATTTAGTAAAATTCAATAACTTACCAGTAGGATTCACGGCACCATTTCTTTACACAAGGAACCCTTAAATTGGTGCCGCTGGTCCGCTGTCTGGTATGGCGGTACCAAAATACATAACAGACGGTACCAACATTTTGGTGCCGTCGATCCGTGGACATCGAAAAGTTCACACCCATTATTTAGGTGTCGGGAGTTTTCCAAACACAAATTTTGCTTAAAACATGTGACATTAATTACTTCTAGTTAGGAAAAGTCGATACCACATATACAAATATAGTGGAGCATAGACTTTGACCAAGGGCTAACGATTTTCACATAAAAGTGAAAATGGGTAAAATTTGATAACACACTTGTGCTATCCACCTGCATAAACCGGTTAGCATACAACATTGTTTTAAGTCATATTATCATCCTACAAAGTAAAAACAAATAAATTACATCATACAACATTGTTTTTGTCCTTGTACCAAACACTCTCTTAACACCTTCATTTTTCAAAGTACTTGACTAATTTACTTAGTACTCATTGCTAAGTGAGTTATGACATTTCATAAGTTATGCGAGATGTTAGTAACCTATGCAAACGAAGTGATCTAATTCTACAAGCGATGGTAAAATAATTTTCCAACTTAGTGCACAAAATCTAGCAAATAACCTATTGTGCATAAACAAGAAATCGTCAAACAAGTGAATAAATAACATGGCAAGATTGACACTTATATTATGCAAACAAACAAGTGTAAACAACAATTTGAAAAATAAGCAAGCAACATATATGCAAACAACATAAACAAGTGGTCATTTAGCATATCATAACAAGAAAGACACTTTTCGTCATTTTATGTTTAAATATGACGATGTATACCAAGCTTGATTAGTTTCCTTTAAACATATTACCAAATTATTTAGTTTCAAAGGAAGTTGTATCAAAGTTCTAAGAATACCAACTTAAATTGCTTGATTCAAAATTTTGAGTTTTTATGTTAAAGCGAAACTCAATATTTTAGACATACTGTAGTATTTGGTCTATTTCACTTATTTAAAATTAGACTCAGGCCATGAGAGTATTTTTAAATGAAAGTAGACTCAATTCCCTTTAAAATGATAGGTGGCTCGACTCGACGGACTTACGGTTAATTAGTTATGATTTTTGAAGTTGCCCAAAATCGCATCTCGTGTACATACAGATTCCACGGAACCAAATAAAGGGATCCGCCTTTATAAGATTTGGTGCCGTGGTCCTCTGAGACAGATTCACCAAAACTAGTATTTGACATAGAGAAAACGTGTGCGACTTACTAGATTTCATAGTAAACATATAATACATATATTTAACAATATATCTACTTATGTAACTTATCTTAAACATTTACTGAGGTGATTTTTCAACTAGATTTATAGTTATCCCAAACACTTTTTTAAAATCATATTTCTTCGTAAATTTTCTATGAGCACACAATACAATACTTACTAGTTCTTTCAACAAACTTTTTTTTTTTACTTTTCAAGAAAACCTTCAAGCTTGTATACAAAGTTACATTTAACAACAAAATTTCTAAGTATAACAAGCAAAGCATTTTTCATATTATTTTTCGCTTCAATGGTAATTTGATACATGGATCGTACTCTATTTTAAAACCATTTGTTTTGAAAATACGAGCTACGTGGCTCTGATACCAATTGTGGAAACGTGGGGGGTGAATACGTTACCGCTTAAAAACTTTAGATCTTTAGTATCAAATCGCTATGAAGCTTGTTATAATATGAAAGTACCAATTATTGTTTGTGACTAATATAAAGCATGGTAAACAAAGTTGTCACACAATCATGAACATCAAACCACATCACAAACAATAGTATAGTGCAAGTATAAAAGTAAAGAGATAAAGAAAGGAAAATGCAAACCGAACACAAGGATTTATAGTGGTTCGTCACGGATCTCCTTTCCGCCTACTCCACTCCCGAGTACCCAACTCGAGAGTTACTTCACTAAATCAACAAGCTCCCTTCTCGGCGGAGAAAACCTTACAATCGTCGCTACACTTTTTCCGGTACAAAGCTAAATACCGGGTTCTAGTTCGAGTAGAACCAACCTAACGTCGCTTATACAATATTTCCGACACTAAGCTAGATGTCGAGTTCTTTTACAAGGGTACAACCACTCCCAATATGTTTTATGGCCCAACATAATAAACCTTGTGTTTTATGGCACAAACACATAAACCATCTAATCTAGTTTGGTGAAAGTGTTGTTATGATGCAATGATGTTTACACTAATGATCCATGACACAAATGTCTAATGGATATGAATAACTACTTCTAAATGAACTTCCATTGATAGGAAGCCTTCATGATGAAGATCACAAGTTCCCTAAACTTCTTGTGATAGATCTTCAACTTGTGGTGAGTGGGATGGCTAGATCTCCAAGATTTCCTTGGTTGATCAAAGAGTATGCTTACAACAAAGATGAATGTTAGAAGCATTATGATCATGATCATTAGGGTGTTTAATGTGTGTTACTACATTGTTAATGATTGATCTAAATGTATGCAAGAAGGTGGAGAAGATGTGCTTTGAAGTGGTGAAGAAATGGGAAAACAATGGGCTTCTATTTATAGCCAAAAGTGGACAGGAGCGTCCACGGACCACGGACCCCTTAAAAGGGTTCCGTCCTTTATACAATTTGGTGCCGTGGGTACCTGACATAAAATCTAAAAAATCTTTCTTCAAATCTTTCCAAGATATTACCAAATCTTACTAAGATCACATTTGATATATTGAGTGTCAATCTAACCAAAATATTCAAGTGATCTTCCAAGGATTTCAAAGATGATGCATGACATGATGTAACATGTATTTCCATTTTTAGATTAAAGGTTTATCAAAGTAAACTTGTAAAATGTATTATGTAACTAGTTGATAAAATGTCTAATTACCTTTTGAAATACTTGTGAATGCAAAATGTAAAATGAGGTTCGAAATAGAATGGTTAACCTATTAAAATACTTAGTGACTCTAAACGTATTTTAAACATTCTAAATGATTTGTTAATGGGTTTGATCATAATGCCACATAACAAACATGTACGAACCTGTGTTGTAACATACGAGGACTTGAGACATCGAGAGGTGTTGAATGTATGTTGAGACAAATGTAATTACAAGTAACTTGTACATTTTACGTTATGTATTACAAGTTACATGTTTGTCATCAATCAAAACAAACGAGACTGTATAGATTAAATATCGTAATATTTGCACTAACACTTTTGTTTCTAATACCATGTTAATAAGAATATGGATCTCACTCATTTTTAATTAATTATTCTTTTCTCGATTTATGTGATTGATTAAGATTACCAATTCTTCCGAACATATTCCGAAGACCTTGGGCATGGCCATACAAACATCTTAACAACCCTACGAGGGCCCAAGAAGATTATACTTCAAAATAAATTTGAAGGAAACAAATCCTGTTTGACTACAAGCGAAATCATAAATTTCACAACACTTCGAAAACAACCCTTATAACTACCGATTCGTATAGCGTTAGATTGCTTCACAAAATGCACTAAATCCATGACATATCTCTAGTATCTCAAGTCGAGGATAAATATTCATGATATACTTAATGACAAAGATCCATAAAGTATCATCATGTAGGTGGGATAAGTCATATACTCAATCTATTGAATATCATCTGAAATTAGTCATGCTAAGCATCAATATACTTTCAAGTATATTCTAACTAATACTCAGATTTGTCTTAATTCAATATCATTCCCATGTTATTGATAGACAACGGACTATTTAGAATAACTTAAGTTATTCAATGATTTAAACATGCAAATATAGGATAACATCATAATAAATGAATAATAAACATAACAAAATACTTTATTTCATTTCAATAATAATGTTTAGAATATCCTTTATCCAAATACTAAATAGATCAATGCATGATAATTCTTAGTTAATGAATTTTGCCACAAGTCATGCAACTCATACTTGTTGACAAGGCATAATTCCAACTAACTTTGATCTATAGGAATTTTGAGAATACTTATTTCAAAAATTCAATAAGTGAATTTCTTGTATGTGTTTACATATCTTGATATTGTCATATCATTCCATAAGGTGCGTGACAACCTAAACCACCTTTATATGACAATCATCTTTCAAAACTTTTAAAGTTTAAAGTATTCTTTATTCTTTAATGTATAATGCAACTATGCTCTTAGTTGAGCATAACTAGTCAACATGGTCATCATCAAGGATACCGTGACTAGAATTGAGTGTCATCTCAATTATACCAGCATCATTGTGTACAACAATATGCTCTTTAAAAATCCGTAAACTTTGAACAGTTATAGTGTAATGTTGGTGCCTACCAAAACTCAAGTTTGTTGGCAATGACAATTATGAAACAATTGTCATATTTTCATCCATAGAATCTAGGAGCATCTCCGCATCGTGGAATGTGATTCTAAATCCAAACATATTTCTTTTAAAAATATTTATTACACTAACAACTTTCAATATTGTCAAATCATCTTGTAATCAAGCATGATACAACAATCTTATACACAACATGATGTACATGATGAATCTTCAAGTTAGACTTTAAGATCTCATTCATATTCTATCTTGTCAAAGATATGTATCCATCATGTTCTTTTAGACTCATTTATTTACCGTGATATATTTATAGTAATAAACATATATTCCAAGGTTGTATGTCTTATTTCCAAATCTTACAAAGGAAGTTTCATTCCCAATTAAAACTTAATTTAAGTGGAATGCGATTGCCCATACAACATATAAGATTTAAGGAAATAATACTCCCACTAGCTTTCAGAATACTTATGAGCTATCTTATTTTAATTTTTAAATCAAACATGGATTTAATATTAAACATAAGAATAATCTCATAGATGCATGCATATATCCATACATGGATTCTTGCAGTTTGTACATATTCAAAGATTATTTGAATTCTTAAAACTACTTTGTATTACTTATCGTCCTCGCAAAAGTAATTCCACAACAAAGAGTTTTGATATTCATTGTCAAAATTTCATATCAATGAAACTAAGTATGACAATTATAATCTTTATACTTCTATTTAATGTATCTAGAAAAGAATATTCAATCATAGTTAATTGCTTAAATATGATTAATATTATTATCACTAGACATGCATTAAATATGTGTACAATATTGTCCATATGATTTCTACACAAAGATTTAAACCACTAGGTTTCCATCCTTTGAAGAAACTCATTTTCATTATTAAGATAAACCAAGTATCTAAAGTTGATTATCTTTATGGACATCATCTCAACATTCATAGTATGATTGATTTACCACAATTCAACATTTGGTAAATTTATCATTATGATTAACAAGCTTACCATGATCCTCAGAACTCATATTCCTCAAAGATATTAAATATCCGAGATATCCTTACGGATCTATGAATGACAATTCCATCATATTAAGGTCTATCATATACATGTTTAGCCTCATCCCGATATTTGCTAGTGCATTTTAGAAGATTATGTATTTTGTAATTCAATCTTTCAAGATCTAAACAAAACTCCCACTTGTCTTTAACAATTTAAATATTACCTTTAAATAGTTTAGCAAGTAGAGTAACAACACATTGTTCTCTTTTGGGATATTACAAAAACATTGACAGTTCCTGACTTTAGTTTGTTACAACCCACTTTACAAGTAGTTTAACAAATTCAGAACTTCATTATAAGACTTAATGTGATTCATCACATTCCATAAACAAATGGTGTATTATCAATCTTCTAGGTTGGAGTCTTATTGAGTATATTCAATCTATACTCAATCTACTAACCTTGATAACGTTTTGGAAGATACTATAGTTATCTTGAATCAAACAATGTCAATAGATTTTGATTCTTCTAACTGAACATACCATAAAACTATGGTATTTCCTTAGAATTAATATTGTAAGATTAATCTAACAATATTTAAGATAACCATCTACTCTTTGGTATATCATATTTACCAACAAAGTAAAACTTAATGGTACAATAGAATTACCAAGTCAATTGCATGTATTATAACACAAGTATTTTTGACCAAGTCAAAAGACATAATAGTTATAATCCCACTATACGTTATAAGTCATTGATCAACTCATTTACTTCATGCATATGTCTTAAAACATAGCAAGTTAACGCCTTACTTTATATTATAAGTCTTGTATTAAAAGACTTCATGTTTGTGACTTTACAAAATCATAAATATTTATAATTAAAGTAATTATGAACACCACCTCGTGTTTCAATTAATATTTCAAGTTAATATTTACTACATATATTTAAGTCATTCAACTAATACTTAAATTCAAAGTAGTATTAGATTACTTCATTTAATTATGTCATTCCATGAAAAGTTCAACGAAGAAACTGCAAAATCATCCATGCTCGCTCACGACACATGGGTATTTTACCTGGGCTACAATCTAGTTCACGCTCACGTAACATAAATTGTAACTACAAGTGTTTCTTAAATATTGAATGACATAAATATTTAAAATAAAGTAGTCTTTGTTATCATCTTGACACATGTTCTTAATAGGGCAATCATACATATTTAAATGTATACTTTTATTAGAACGTTATTCTCTTACTTTACGCTTAAGAGAATCCATTTAAATCACATTAATATGTGTTGTACCTTGCACACAATAAAGATTTCTCCCACTTGTGCATGGAACAACATCATGTAGCATATAAACAACACGATACACGCTCGCTTATTTGATTAATATGATTTGTGTCATAGATATAACTAGTAGATATAAGACTATATTGATTTGTAAGGAAACGCACATGACAATCCTTAAAAACATAAGTGCCTACAATTGGAAAGTAATTATCTACATGATATTCAAGAGATAATTTGGATTACTACGCAAAAATAAGGCTTGTAGCTCCCACCAATTAGAAATCATTATAACAACTTCTTATTCAAGAATGCAACACAAATGCTCCTACCGAATTTGACAACATTGTAAGTGTTTCATAACCAATTGAAAACAACATGCTTGCTTTTTACTTTCCTACACCTTTGAAGAACCATACGTAATCATTACTAAGGTACTAAAAGGTGTATTCTACTCTATGAATGATGGGTTATCCATCAATGTTATTAACTCAAAAATTTGGTATGCAATTTCTTCCTTAACAGCCTACCATGCCCATACTGTATGTAGCACCTTTAAAGGTTAAAGCAAAACAACTATATAAATAATGCTAGTTTGCTTTTTACCAATTTTGGGTAAATAGTCTAACTTCTAATTTAGTAACTCATATACATGTTTTCCAGCTTAACCAACATTCATGTTTGTTACAAAAGGATTCATTCACCAAATGAAGGTAATGAAATCTTTATGGAAAATAAGATGTGCAATTCATTGCTATGAGTTACATTAGAATTTAGACAATTCAAATGTTCCTATTATACCTTTCTCATTCATGAAAAGGAATAGGATTGAGTCTCATGCTTCTCCCATGGAAAAGAGACTTCGTTTTCTTTTCGGTAAATTATTCTCGATCAAACATTTGTTTGAAAGCGTAATGGATCAATTTACTAATCAAAGCCTAAACCACGCTTACGGTTAAATGTTGCATTTATACATTCAAAAGAATTACAAAATTCAATTTTAGTATTTTCGATAATTAACCTTTTCAAGAAAATTAAATACCCATGGTTCATAAACATATAACCATTTAATTTTCACTTGAAAACTAGGATCCAAATTGACATAGTTTCATCACACCGCTTGATCCGCTAGTAATGAAATTATTCAAAATGGTACGAGTCGAACCTCAATTGCCAATTTTCAAATTGCAATTCCTAGATTTATGGGATTTACATTTAGCCAATTTCAATTGCCATGTAAACATGTTTTATCCCCATCTTATGCCTTGAGTTGTCGGGCTCACTACAAAGCTCAATTAAGTTGTCCAACTTAAGAAACCGCAAAATCATCCATGCCCGCTCTCACGTCACGTGGATATTTTACCCTTTAATTACGATCTAAATCACGTTCTCACGCAAATAAAAGGTAATCTTAGGTGTTTCCGTTTACCGGATGGCATATAACTTAAATTAAGGGTAATGATTTTGATGTCAATCAAATATGTACAAAGATGTCATGCATTCATCTTCGTAATATAGGTTTTATTAAAACATTTATATCTTGTTTTAATTTATAAGCTTTTCATCATCAAACTTTAATTGAGGTATTGGATTCACCAATCAAGGAATTTAGTGTTAATTATCATCCATTATACCGTACTTTTGCATAAGTGTAAACACTTAGTGTTTCGGGTAATTACCACCAAGTGGCGCATGGAATTAAAACTAATTCGCCTTAAGATGAGCTTGCACATTTAATGGCTTACTAAGTAGCTCCATTCGAACTTACAGGGGCAGGACCGTAAGCGCTAAAGCATAACCTTAGACATCCTTTCGGTGTATGTGCGCACTTCTTTATTAACCCCTTTATAGTTCATTCTAGTGGGTGAGCTGCTCGCACCATTTGTACCAAAGTCACCAATCAATTAAACGATTATGATTACTATGCTTTAAAATACATGTTTCACCATTGTTTAGGTCAGTTTATTTTTCTTGTAAAAATACCCTTGTTACACATAACAAACAAGCAAGTATTTAAAAATAAACATATAAATAATGAATGCATAACAAAAAATAAGTCATGCATATCAAAGATCCATGATAAAACATGCAGATAATCATCATGGATATAAATCACACTTAACAATTAATGCAATTAAACAGAGTTACGCAATACACATAAAATTGCATGCAACCTAGGGTTTCTAATCCAATTAAAACTTTAGTTTACAAAACCCTAATTAGGGCACCAGAAAAACGCCCCCCCCAAAAAAATTAGGGTTTAGGTTTTGCAAACCCTAGATCTATGCAAACAAATAATAACACACTCATGTTTATTTTAATTATGTGTTTCAGTAATTAATTACTTGTTATACAAGGCTCGTGATGCCACTGTTAAGTTTATAATACATGACATACAATAAAACATGTAGACATCAAGAGTACACAGTGGAAGACTTAAGATCATAACAAATAAATAATTAACTGAAAGTATGCGTAACGTACCTCTTGCGAATGTCAGATCTCTTGAACAAAACAAAGAAGTGGTTTAAAGAGTTGTCCCTTACCGTTTTACAACTCAAACCAATTGGTGTAAGAATAGTGTCTTACTACCACGTTCTTGTACACACGAATTAACCAACGAATCAAGCGATTGCTAGATCTAACACAAGTCCTTGTTTTATGAAAAAAAAACAAAACCAAACTCCCTAACTAGGGGTGTTCGGCCGAGAATTGCAAGAGAGAGGAGAGGAGAGATATAGGGTTAATTCAATGCACAAAGTTATGAAAAACCCTAGAACATAGCCTTGTTTATATAGTGTATGGAAACCTTTGGGAACAAGTTAGGGCTTGGGTTGAGAACCCTCCCCTTGGCCGGCCATGATACAAGCCCAAGAGAAAACCCAAAACTTTTCCATTTCAAGATTTTCCATTACTAGTCCTTTCTCTTTTCATTTTTAACGGTCGTTAGTCATTTTTCCGTTAAATACTTAACGATCGTTAAACGGACTTTATGTGCAATAATTAATCGTAAACATTAACATTAATTATTGAACTTTAATTCTCATTCGCTAATGTGTGCAATCCCGTGGTCACGAGTTCGAATCCGGACATTTACGTATTTGTAAATGTATACATTTCCAACACATATAACCCTAGATATGAAGAGATTTGATGGATGTTTTGTGTGAAATAAACCAAGGAACAAAGCTAGAACTACAAGGTCTTCATTGTAATACAATAATTAACTATAATTTTTGAGATGGATTGGAGTTTTGGTGATGATGGTGTATGGTGGAGAAAAGGGAGACAAGAGAGATGTAAACTTTTTTTTTATCATGATTTGCATATGAAGTGAGAATGAGGTGGTAAGACTAGATGATTAAGCACATTGAAATATTAACTTAAGGACGTGTATGTATGGTGGTGTTGGCGTGGCATTAGGAGAAAGAAAGTAGACATTTTTGTTAACTTTAGGTTTATCTGGTGTTATTATACGTAGAGGGCATAGTTTGATCTCGGTAATTAGTAACGTGAAGTTTTTAAAACGTAAAATCGGGTAATATAAATATCTAAAATGTGTAAAAATGTTATAACTTATCAACATAACTAATTTTAGTATATTAGATAAGATACGAGTTTAACGGAGTGTTAAAATATTTGTTAAACTTAAATACGTAAGTCATAAACACGTAAGGTGCAAGGTTTACGTAAAAATAGAAAAGTAAAATATGACATGTAAAATACGAATGTATGGAAACCAAAATGTATAAAATATGTAAACTAAGCATAGTCTAGTGTTGGTGCAAGATAAATGTACGTGTAACAACGTACGCGAGTGAGCCTACCCGGTTACTAGTAAAAATTAATTTTCGCGAAATTAAATAAATAAGTAAAAGTAAGTGATTAAATATTGACCTGAAATATGTGATTTATTATATAACAAGTAAACGTAGGGCTATAAAACTCACCTCAACAAGTAATGATAACGAGAATAAGTACGCTAGCTTGAATGAAATAAAATGTCCTAAGTGCAACCTAATTTAATAAGACACCTTAGGAATGATACGATATATACTATATGCATATGAGTTTAAATTTTTTTATCACCTATATAAACCTGTAATGAAGTTTTATAAAGATTTCACATGCGAAAAATACTATGAAAAAAAGTAACCATTTCATTCCTTACCAAAGTTTCAATAAAGGGTTGTTCGGGTGTTTAACTCAACTTCGAACGGCTATAACTCACTCGTTTCTTGGCTAATTTTGGTTATTCAAATCCCTAAACGTGTGTTTGAAAATTTGTTTTGAGATGAATTTTGATTTTGTCTCAACCTAAAGTTTGGGTGATTTCTCCAAAGGGGATTATATGAATCACCAAAAGTGTTTTGCTTGGGTTTGAAAGTGAACCAATTACCTCCCGCTTTGTCGGTACGCTGATAAGGATTTAAAAGGTACCTTTCTGAGGAGCCATTTAAGCCCTTAATTGATTACTTTTGTATCCGTTATTACTTAATTCCGTTCCTTTTCACTTTTAGGTCTCTTGAAGGCAAATTGTCGGAATGACACTTATTCGCATTTAAAAGGCGCGAATATACGAAAAAATGGCCAAAGTCCGAATCAAGACACTCAAGTCTTTGAATCAAGGGGACGGCGTCGGCGTTTAAATGCGACGCCGTCATAACGTGTTTTGTGATGACTCAAGAGCCAAATTGCTTACTTACAAGTGACGGCATCGGGTTTTAAAAGAGTAGGCGTCGCAACTCGCACATTTGCCTAGATTTGATCCGAGACGGCGTCGATCTCAAGGCGCGGCGTCACAGGCATAAGGTGACGCCACAATGATAACGTGGCCAAGACGAAAACTTAATGACGGCGACCCGACGTCCACAATTAAAGAGAGACGTCGTCGCAGTTTGTAACACTATATATAGAATCCGAATTTTTCGGTTTTAAGGAGGTAGTTTTGTGGGTAAAACCTAAACCGAACCAAGGTCATCTTGTCAAGATTTTAGGATTCCATACCCTATTTTACATCAAGATAAGTGTTTTACTTCATTGATTCAATTATGTCTTCAATTGATTGTGTGTATGCTTGCATGTTCTCCATGTCCGGCTAATTTACTTGTGTGTTTGCTTAGGTAATATGAAACCTAGTTATTGAATATTGATTGGTTGTCTCTTATCTTAATTGTGATTGACCTAGTATTGTGATAGGTCATTCGTTGTGTTATTAATGCTTGATTAATCTTTGTTGAACCTTAGCATATAGTTACTAGTGGTATTGTAGGCTAAACATCCAAAGAATACCTTAGTGTTAAGTTTATGAATCCTAGAGATTTCGTAGTTATTAACTTTTGATAGCTTCAAAGAGTTAGGGATAAACGCATACCCTACGACCTTAGAAACACAACGCGTTAAAAATAAGGATGTGACAATTCAACCATCAATAGGAGATAACTCGGGAGTAATAAAATCTAAGTAAACACATTTTAATCATCATACGAGCACACAACAATAGACATAGACTACCCCTAGCTTAGTTAATTAGATTAGATAATAGTAGAGTAATCGGTAGAAATACCAACCCCAAATCCAAACCCGAGATTCGTACCTTTCCATTTTCTAAAAATATAAAAAGATAAAAATAATCTTCCTCAACCCCAACCTTAGCGTAGTAACTTCTTACTAGCATTCATATTCCCTATAGAACGATATCAATACCCATGGCTTACCCTAATACTACACTACAATAGGTTCACTTGCCTAGGTGTTGAAAAACTTGCTCGACGAAAAGGAAGTTCCTTTGACCCCGAACGCTACTGTGTAAGCGTATCAAGTTTTTGCGCCACGCCGGAATAGAATAGCTAGTTAAGAGTCCACCTCGTTTAGGTTTCCTTGTTGATTCCTATCAAGTAAGCTTTTTCCCATTTTTAGCTTACTTGTAGTCTATCCCCTTCTTCGTGACCTTTGTTAGTAATCCCATCACTTTTCATCATGGAAGGTGATAACCAACCACCACTCATCAACCCACCACCAAATGACCCGCCAAGAGGTCAGACTCTTGGTGAATACTCAAGACCAAGCCACCTAGGCTATAGGAACACCATTGAGCTTCCGACCAAGCCCAAACTACGGCCTGCGATCCGACACCATCCGGTTGGTGCAAAACAGATGTGCATTCCATGGACTTCGTTCAAGATCCTAATCAAGATCTTAAGGATTTCCTTAAAATTGTCGATTCCATCGATCTCGATGCTACTACTCGGGAGACCACGATCTGCGTCTCTTCCAATTCTCTACGGGACCAAGCTAGTAATTGGCTTGAGTGACTTCCCGCCGCCCATCTCAAGTTGGGATGATCTCACCTCTCGCTTCCTTGCTAAATTTTTCCCACCGGGAGAACTACTAAGCTTAGGAATGAAATCTTAATGTTCCAACAATGTCAAGGTGAATCTCTACGAGCGTGGAATCGATTCAAGGACTTACTCCATAGAGTCCTCATCACGGCATTGATCTTTGGCTTCAAGTCCAACTCTTCTACGATCATGTCAACTTCCCACTAAGCGATCCATTGACCAAGCGGCCGGTGGAAAACTTAGTGATCTCACCGCGGAAGAATCGTGGGTATAATAGAGGACCTTACTCTATGACAACGAAGTTGGAATGACCCCGTGAGTTGCCCAAACCGTAAAGGCAATATCCTTGCCTCCCATTGACTCACGATCTTCCGACCGTAGGATGCTCGAGCTTGAAGATCAAGTTAAATTCCTAATGAGCTCCTACAAAAATCCTAAGTCTTCACGCCAAGTAAATAAAGTTTCTTCCTTGTGTGAGTCGTGTAATGGTCCTCATAACACGCACACTTGCACAAGACTCCCCGAACAAGCTTCCGTTGACTACGCCTCCTCACGTACTAATGGAACGGGAGGAAGATTCCCTACAACACCCGGACCTAGGACTTTTAATGACGCCCGAGAAGCATGGAAGGGCAAGCCTGACTTTTATTGGGGACAAACCAAAGAATTCACATCTAATGATTTCTCATGACCCCATCTCACGCCCTAACCAACAAAACATAGAAGGATGTTGCAACACCTAGTCACATCCCAAAAGCTCAAATAGCTAAGCTCTTGGACCGCTTTAACCAACAACAAGCCGAGATGGATAGGAAGATAGATAACATTTTGAAAGCCATGACCAATAGTGATAGGAAGGTTAATGCTATCTCAACTCCAAGCTTCCGTGTAGAGATTAAGGACCAAAGTAAGTTAGCTAAGCATGTTCAATTCACAATACCATCACCTTAGTGAAACCTAACAGAACAAATGACGGGCGAACCATGAAACGGTACTTGAGGTTAGTATAACACCTAGGAATGAAACAACCGAGGAAGTAGATGAAGTAGTCAAGGACTATTTCAATAAGTTTCATACGGAAGAAGAACTCTCTCGCCACCCACACTTAGTACGTGACCTACATCACATGTATGTTAGGAGAAGCCCTAGGATCAAGTTTGGGAACCCTTGGAATCTTAACATACCATGTTGCATAGGACACCTTTTTGTGTCAAAGGCCTACATTGATCGCAAGTCCACGATAAATATCATGACTAGCACCTCCTATAATTGGGTAATGAAGAAGCCTATCCCAACTAGGCAAGATCCCGATAATCCTAGGGTTAGTTGCAATTTTCTTGGTAGAGTTAAGGGATTGCCCGTTTATGTAGGTAGTTTCATGTTTCCTACGGATTTCATAATAGTGGATGATATTAGTACGGCCATAGATCCTAGCTTATCCCACGTTATTCTAGGAAGACCTTTCATAGAAAACACCGGGATGACTTATGATCCGTCATTGGGAATAGTGAGATTCAAAGATGAGACCGATGATGTAGCCTACCAAATGCCCTTTAAGATTGAAAATTTTTCATCACTATCCAATGATGAGAAAGAACGTAAGCTATCGATCTACTATAGGAATGAGGAAGATAAGGATAATGGAGTTGATTATGTGATGAATAAGATTTTCGGGTTCTATAAGGATTGCTTGAACTTAGGACCGGAATATAGAACCGAGTGGGGAGAGGACGACCTCTTAGAAAGGTGCATCATAGGGCACTTATACAATATGAAATCCCCCAATAGAGACCGTCATAAAGTAGAAGGTGACGGTAATGAAGTCACGTAGGGGCATGACTTCGAGTCTAGCTACAAGACTTATAAATAAAGAAAAGCGCTTCGTGGGAGGCAACCCATGCTTAATTGTTTGCTTGTTTGTGTGTCGTGTATCTTTTATTAATTGTTTATTCTCATGTTTAAATTTGTAAAAATGATTTATTTTGTCTTTAACCTCGTCTTAATTACATATAAAGGTATTTTACATAAGGGATAAGTGTAGGGAGGATTACACACGTTTTCAAAAGAAATGTGAACTTGAGAATTACAATTATTTAAAGATATACATGTGTGTTTGTTCGAGTCAAATGCTTGTATCGAGTCATAATAGATGTTTTGCAGAAATTTTTTCGATTTTAAAGATAAAATTTTCCGTAATTTTTCAGAAAATCGCACCGCTTTCGTCGAGATAACTGACGGCGTCGGGATCGCAAGAGCGTAAACAACTTACTACTTTTTCTCGCTTTTCGAGCTACTTATAAATTTTTGGAATTTTCCGTGTCTTAATTTTCCGTAAAATCAGAAACATCCATTCCACAAGCATTATATCCTAGTTTAGTAGAGTCATATATATATATTGTTACCACCGATTTTACGAAGGTTTCGTTTGATTTCTAAAAGTGTGCGTGTTTAATTTATCAAGAAGAAGATACATAAGATGAGAAGGAGCTTTTCACGCAAACATTCTTCTTGAAGAAAGATATAACCACCACTTCACACGGATCCTACCAAGCTAATCGTGGAAGTACTAGTTTCTTTCATTTTAATTACCTTCCATTATCATAACTTTGATACTTTCGGGAACATTGGGGACAATGTTCGGTTTAAGTGTAGGGAGGAAAATAAAACGGGAACTTTGAAACTATGCTTATCCTTGACTATTTGCCTTGTTTAATTTCATTTGTGTAATAAACCATGAGAAATATCGGTTAGGGTAATTTTGGCACCAAATTTAAATTTTTTCATGACATATAGGAGTGGGCCATTAGTCTTAATAAAGCGTCTCATGGATAGGAAATTATATTGTGGAAAACTATAAGGGGGGTTGAATAGTTTTACCAATTTAAAACTTCCTTTTAAATATTTAGATCGACTTATGTCAATCTATTTGGTTGTTTATGTTGGATGTTGATAGATAGATATATAAACGTGTAATGAAAGATAAAGAGTAAGAAGCACATCACCACGACACAAGTTATTTATAGTGGTTCGCTACAAGGACACCTTCCTTGCCCTACTCCACCCCCGAGTCACCTACTCGAGAGTTCGTAAGCACTACACCAACTCCTTATGGCGGAGAAGTCTTCACAACGCCGCTTAACCTTTTCCCGTACAAAGCTAAATACCGAGTTCCTTCACACCAAGGCGAACCACACCTAACACAACGTCGCCTACCCTTTATACGGTGCTAGGCTAACCACCGAGTTCTTTCACACCAAGGAGAACTAATCCTATCACAACGTCGCCTACCCTTTATTAGGTACTAGGCTAAGCACCTAGTTCTATTAATATGGAGGAACTACTACCCTTCACAACACAACACCTAATATCAAGGAGATCCACCCTTGTTACAACATCATCAAGGATATTACCATCCTTGAAATAAACAAATACATATATGTATAACGATGCACCTCATCGATTATACGACCTAGGCATTCTTCCAAAATGCGACTTGATTTGTTTCTTCGACATCCTTCACTAATGCCTTTGACACAACGCTTGGCACCTTTCACTAATGCCTTCATCTTGACACCTTTAGCATTCTTCACTAATGCTTTGACACGGATGATGAGCACCTTTCACTAATGCTTTCATCTTGACACTTTCGGCATTCTTCACTAATGCCTTTAACCCAACATCTATAGAGAAAGGAAGAACTATCAACAAGAGAACCTTAGTTGTCTTGATGATGACGAAGCATGGCAACTCATGGACTTGAGCTTGCACGTCTTCAAGTGGTGATCTTGCCTTTAAGAGGAACCTAGAAGATCACACAAGATCAAAAGACAAACTACATAGATCACTTGGATCCGAGGTTAGAGGGTTATAATACTTGGGAAGTATGTGTGTAAGTGGTGAGAAATAATGAAGAAATGGCTCACTATTTATATAGGAAAATCCTAATGTTCCCGGATCCCACGGATCCCTACCACAAGGGATCCGCTAGCACAAAGCTAGGGATCCGTGGAACGCCCTCTTTGCCCATGGGTATTTTGGTTATGGGTCATGGGTCATGGTTTGAACTATGGATCTTTGGCTAGATACAATGTATCTTTAAGTGCAATGCACTTAGTCACTTGGGTATGGGTTGATCCATGGGTTATGGATATTATCCATGTGTGATATAAGCATGATGTCATGCAATGGATTATGGGTCAAGATCAATGGGGCATGGGCTTTGGGTTGTACCCAACTACATTCAATGTATTTTCCCAATGGGTTGTGATACTTAAGTTTCTACCCATTAATATTACCCAATATACTACATACTAGTTATGTGTATATTATACCCAAATATGTAAACACTAGTTGTTGTACATATGTATTACTAAATCATAAAATCACTTATACTTGTTTTAGTGTTTTATGTGAAAGTGTGAGTATGTTAGAAACTATTAGTTCAAACCATTTACGTATTTTATTTGTTTCGTTAACATGATTTTACGCTTGTTATCGACAAAACATTAGAAGATCGTAAAATATAAATAAACGCTTTTACGGCTTATATGTATTAACAATCTCCCTTTTGTTGATGACAAAACATAAAATTATTTTAAGGAAAAGCTAAAATTGTAAAAGTTTGAATCTGTAGTTTTTACTTTCTTCCCCCCCTTTTTATCGAAACAAAAAGTGTTTGAAGGAAAGCAACACATCGTTTTTAAGAAAAACATGTGAAAGAAATAAAAATAAAAAGGAATAGAGAGCAAGTAACGGGAACGGATCTCGTCTTTACTCCCCCTTGACGAGTCCATCCCTATGTAAGGGCATTAAGAAAGTGATACTAATCTAGTTTGTTTGCAAGTAAGTTTGCAAAAGATTTCGTCTAAGTGACGAATGTACTCCCCCTTGATGATTGCAATTTTGCAAGGGGATGTCATGAAATGTAAACCTAGTATTGCAAGTAATTTGCAATGTATTGCTTTGACATAAAGCTCCCCTAGCTTTAGGATGTCAAAGTCTTCATGTGTAAATTGAATAACTACAAAACAAAGGTTAGAAAGCAAGTATAATTCACAATTTCTTGCAAATGTGGTTCAAGTTAGTAGAAAGAAAGCTTTCTGTCTCACGGATCCCACAGTTCCCTCCTAATAGGGATCCGTCTAGGCAATTTCGAGGATCCGTGATAAGATTAATTTCAAAGAAGGTGATATAACAAGTAATGTTATCACAAAATGAGATATGAATACAAAGTAATCATATGCTCAAAAATAACAAGTAGCATGTAATTCCATTTAATAAAACTAGAGTTATGATATACATGACTCTAAAACTAAGAAAATAAGAAAATACATGACTAGGAATTTCTAAACCAACTATCGCTGATGCTAGGACACCACTAAAATCTTCTAGCTCGAGTTTTGTTTAGGTTTAATCTCGTCGAAACGCTCGAGGAGATGATAGAACATGAAACATTGGTCTTCTCGCACTTCATGTATCAAACTTTCAACATGTTGACAATGATAGCAATCTTTGTCATGGCTAGGTAGTAGTGGTGGAAGAAATGAAATGGCTTGATGCGAAGGATCAAGTGAAGCGGCTTGTGGAGCTTCAAACGATGGAGGGATTGGTGGAGGCGTATTTGAGAATGGCTCGACTAAGAATGATGGTGGTGATTGAGAAGTGTCAACTTCCATATGGTCGGGTGGTTGACTTTGATGATTTCTCATAATCCAAATGGAATTATATGATGGAAACGGCGAAAAGGAAGCCGGAACAAGTGTTGACTCAACACTTTGATTTTGTACCATTATTCCTCCTAATGAGAAAAATATTGTCGGCGGAAGCGGATGAGACGGCCTAGGAGGCAAGTCCTCTAAATTGTAGTGGTGTGGTGATGATAGTGGGGATGTAAATGAAATAGCTCTAGGAACCAATGGTGATGGTTTAGTGGAAATGATATTGTTTGGCCTACGAGGTATGGTGGTGTTTGGCATAGGTATTTTTGTGGGTACTATCCTTTTAGGAATTGGTTTGATTGGATGATGAAGGATCCTATCATTTGTTGGCTTGACCGGAGATGATTCGATTGAAGAGATTTCGTGTATAACACGCGCCTTTTTCATGGGTGGTTCTTTGGTGGATAAGTTACTACTTGGGGTTTTCCTCATGATGAGATGATTTCAAGAGGTTTGCAAAGGTTTCTAAAGTGTTGAAAGTTAGGATGAGAGTGATGACTATGGAGGTCCTAACAAAGTGGTTTATAAACCAAGAGATTTGGCAAGTGCATTTAAGCCTTAAGCCACTAGGATTCATTGGAATGTGATGATTAACATGCACAAGAGTCAACTTCGAGTTTGCACCGATCTAGGAACTCATTTAAGATGAGATGGAGTGTTTGAGTTAGGAAGATGAGTTGAAATGATTGTTTTAGCAAGGTTTGACATAAACCGTCATCCGGATCCCACGGTTCCCTCCTCGGGGGATCCGCCTAGGCTAATCCTAGGATCCAGCTCTCGGCAGCTATGAAAGAGTAGAAATGATGTTTCTAAGATCTAAGATCTATATCACCTTGAGTGTTTCATCCCTCCTAAGTGTCTTAAATGAAGGGTGCTTAAGTACTTGAAGGTAATGAGTGATGTAGCTAATGATTGTCTTTTATGGAAGGATTTGGAACTTTCATGAGTACCAATGGATGAGCAAGGATGACACTAAAGATGAGAGTGTCAATTGAAGCTAAATGATCCTAGAGATCGGGTTGTGACTTAGGATAGTGTTTTGGAAAATATCCTAAAGGCTTTGAGATGGGAAAACTAGAATTTGATCAACTTTGATCAATTTTGAGGTAAGGATGATTTATGATCAATTTTGCCATAATCGAAAGATTTCTAAGGCTATATGTGAGGAATCATGTGAGAATGATGAGTTAGAGCGGAAGAGTAATGGGTTTAAGTGAAAACGATAGATCTACAAGCGTTTTGAGTATGATCTAGGTGAGTTATGTGTGAGTAGGAAGGATCTACTTAACTTGATAAGGACTTAATTTGCCTTAAGACACTATGTTTAGCTTAGTGTGAGGTGTTCTAAGGATATGTTTGAAATACAATGCTTGCAATTGCATTTTCTGTTTGCTCGATCCCACGGTTCCCTAAGTGTAGGGATCCGTCTCGCACAAACTTTGGGATCCGTCCTCGCTAAGCGAACCTTTACAAAAGGTATGCAATGACTTTGACAATGCATCATATTTCAAGTTTAAGAGGTTCTAACACTAAGATATCGAATGAGATCGAGCTCACAAATAACAAAGAGGTTTATCAAACTTAACAAGCACTATTCAAGAAACTCAAAACATATTTACGATCTAGATTAGTAAATCGTTTGTATTAACAATGGCGTGCAAGGTATATGTCAAGAAAGAAAAGAGTAATTGATAGTATTCATGACAATAGAGTTGTGAGGTGCTAGTTCAAGAAAATCCTATACTTCATCCGGAGTTGTTGTTTTGGTCAACGGAGGCAATGAGCTATGTATAGTCATTACGGATGGTGATTAGCATACAATGAACTTCATCCGTGAAGTCATGTAGCTCTTCTCGATCAAAGCAAGATAATCGCTTGATGAGGCAAGTGGTTGTGATTAACTAAAAGAAAAATTAATTTTACAACTTGTTTGATTAGTAATCCTAAGACAATGCAAAGTATTTCCATTGTAAACTTGCTTTAGGAAAACATAGAGTATAAATTTCTCAAGTGAGAGAATGAATATGAGACTATTACTAGCGGTGCTCAATTATGGCTAAACACGACCATTTTACGGGCGATTCCACATACCCAACTTCTATCAAGGAAGCAATTCAACCGTTAGGTCAAATTGAGTTTCTAGTGCAATAAGTTCTCCAGTATTCATTCTCAAGTTAGGAAAATTTATATTCCTACAATGGCCTATCGAAGAGTAACAATGATGATACTTTGCTTCATTTTTATTAATATTATACTTGAAACAACTAAGGTGACGAAGGTGTAAAAAGAAATAATTAAAAGTTGTCCATGTGATGAACCAAAAAAAATGGTTGGATGAGCTAGTTCAACATATGTTGTTGGAAAGCTAGAGTTTGGACTTTCGGATATGAACAATTATATTTGCGTTGCAAAATAATTTACTTGAGTATATCGGATGAAATAATCAAGTTGTCAATCCTACTATGAAGCTTGGAGAGCGATCATGAAAAGGAAAACGGAGAGTACATCATCAACACAAGTGTAGGTTATGATCCGATGTACATTCTTGTTGTTTTAGAAAACGATACAAGAAAATATGAACTCAAGAAATCATATAAGCACATAAAACATTTATGTTGCACACATGACAAACTCAATCAAAAATCCATTTAGTGTGTTATATGTTTTAAACATTTTCAACTTATAAAACTAACATTTTCGACACAACTAGATGTTATCCCAAAACACTCCTTCAAGTAGCACATTGATTAGTAGAATATTACTAAATCGACAAGCAAGAGAATGAATAGCAAGGTAAGGAAACCACATATGTTAATCAATCAAACAAGCACAAAAGCTATTTGAGATAAGCAAATAATCAAGTAATGCAAGGAAGACAATTTATCATTTAGCATAGCATACGAAAGTTCTTTTCATCGCTTTGTGTTAAACATGTATACCAAGCTTGATTAGTTTCTTTTATAAATGTGATCAAAACCTTAATTTGAAAAGAGGACACATTGTTATTCAAAGATGAAAACATCCGTCTCCAATTAGATCAAAAGTTTGTGCAAAAGTTATGACCAAAAAATGACTTTCTATTATAAATCAATGATTCTGTAAATTTTTGTTTTGAATCAGTTTATGAAATCATTTTTAAATGAAAGTAGACTCAAATACCTTTAAAACGATAGGTGGCACGACTTCTAACAACTTACGGTTAATTAGTTATGAATTTTGAAATTGCACAAAATTATCTTCATACCACGGATCCCACGGATCCCTTGCTTGAGGATCCGTCCAAGGTAAACCGAGGATCCGGGATCCGACAAAATTACAAAATGCATGTTTTGACCCGACGAAAAGGTTTAACCTTTGTAGACTTTTTAGTGAGGTTATATTACCCATTTCAATCTTTATTCAAGCTTGAATGAACATATATTAAACACAAAACTTCAAAGAAAAAAATAATCACTAAAACACTTTTCATATTATGCTTATTATAAGATAGAAGCATATATTACCATTTTATCCACAAGCAATTTAGCACGTCTTTTACTAATAATTGTAACTAAAAGAACATACCTTTGTTGTATTCCCTTTGTATGGTTTTAGAAACCATAGACGCGAAATACTTCATGATCTTCTAAGATACCCAAATCCTTTGTTAAATTCCCTTTTATGGTTTTAGAAACCATAGACACGAAATACTTCATGATCTTCTAAGATACCCAAATCCACTTATGGAGAATACTTAACAAGAAAAATGTTATAACATTCTATCATTGTCCAACAATAAACATTATAATGATTTTTAAAGCATGACTTAAAAAAAATCCTTCTTTGTAGTTTTCAAACATACACGGATCGTATCAAGTTTTAAAGTACAACATACTCTAAAAACTTGGTAACGAAGCTCGATGCCAATTGTGGAAAACTAGAAGGGGGTTGAATAGTTTTACCAATTTAAAACTTCCTTTTAAATATTTAGATCGACTTATGTCAATCTATTTGGTTGTTTATGTTGGACGTTGATAGATATATATATAAACGTGTAATGAAAGATAAAGAGTAAGAAGCACATCACCACGACACAAGTTATTTATAGTGGTTCGGCTACAAGGACACCTTCCTTGCCCTACTCCACTCCCCGAGTCACCTACTCGAGAGTTCGTAAGCACTACACCAACTCCTTATGGCGGAGAAGCCTTCACAACGTCGCTTAACCTTTTCCGGTACAAAGCTAAATACCGAGTTCCTTCACACCAAGGCGAACCACACCTAACACAACGTCGCCTACCCTTTATACGGTGCTAGGCTAACCACCGAGTTCTTTCACACCAAGGAGAACTAATCCTATCACAACGTCGCCTACCCTTTATTAGGTACTAGGCTAAGCACCTAGTTCCATTACTATGGAGGAACTACTACCCTTCACAACACAACACCTAATATCAAGGAGATCAACTCCTTGTTACAACATCATCAAGGATATCACCATCCTTGGAAATAAATAAATACTTATATGTATAACGATGCACCTCATCGATTATACGACCTAGGCATTCTTCCCAAATGCGACTTGATTTGATTCTTCGGCATCCTTCACTAATGCCTTTGACACAACGCTTGGCACCCTTCACTAATGCCTTCATCTTGACACCTTTAGCATTCTTCACTAATGCTTTGACACGGATGATGAGCACCTTTCACTAATGCTTTCATCTTGACACTTTCGGCATTCTTCACTAATGCCTTCAACCCAACATCTATGGAGAAAGGAAGAACTATCAACAAGAGAATCTTAGTTGTCTTGATGATGACGAAGTATGGCAACTCATGGACTTGAGCTTGCTCATCTTCAAGAAGTGGTGATGTTCCCTTTAAGAGGAACCTAGAAGATCACACAAAAACATAAGACAAACTACATAGATCACTTAGATCCGAGGTTAGAGGGTTATAATACTTGGGAAGTATGTGTGTAAGTGGTGAGAAATAATGAAGAAATGGCTCACTATTTATAGAGGAAAAATCCACTGCTCCTGGATCCCACGGATCCCTACCACAAGGGATCCGGCTAGCACAAACTAGGGATCCGTGGAACGCCCTTTTGCCCATGGGTATTTTGGTTATGGGTCATGGGTCATGGGTTGAACCATGGATCTTTGGCTAGATACAATGTATCTTTAAGTGAAATGCACTTAGTCACTGGGTATGGGTTGATCCATGGGTTATGGATATTATCCATGTGTGATATAAGCATGATGTCATGCAATGGGTTATGGGTCAAGATCCATGGGTTATGGGCTTTGGGTTGTACCCAACTACATTCAATGTATTTGCCCAATGGGTTGTGATACTTAAGTTTCTACCCATTAATATTACCCAATATACTACATACTAGTTATGTGTATATTATACCCAAATATGTAAACACTAGTTGTTGTACATATGTATTACTAAATCATTAAATCACTTATACTTGTTTTAGTGTTTTATGTGAAAGTGTGAGTATGTTAGAAACTATTAGTTCAAACCATTTACGTATTTTATTTGTTTCGTTAACATGATTTTACGTTTGTTATCGACAAAACATTAGAAGATCGTAAAATATAAATAAACGTTTTTACGGCTTATTTGTATTAACATATATGACTAGTACAAAAACTCTTTACCACTTAAATTCCACCCAAAATGTGAGGATCGCCCTTAGATTTATAGGAATTAAAGCATTCGTCTTTAATGCTTAGAGTGTGAACCGGTAGTATAATAAATTCTAGAACTTGTTTTGTGATGCATTCCGAGATCGCTAGTAAGGCTACACTTGTGTAGTTAGGAATAACTAAATGATAAGAGGTATTAGGATAATCCTTGTTTAATACCCGTAATATAATTACTTCTTCCACATCGGTTGAGTAATCCCCCACACCCTTGCGTTGTACTCATCTTTAGTACACGATACCCTAGTTAACCCTCGAGCCTATCCTTTCGCTGTTCTCGTGATGTTTGGTTTTCCGAATATCAATGAAGAGCATTGTTTATAATCCACCCCCAAATTACACCCAAATCGCCTTAGCCTACCTTGTATGCACTCACTTTTAGTTCATTATTGTTATCACACTAAACCCTTAGTTCAATTATCTAGTTGCTTGCATAAGTTGCTAAGTCGAGTCATATCCTTTGTACACAGTTTTGGGACGATTGGGAATCATGGGAAAAGTTAAATTTTATGAAATGACGGGAGGGGAACGTTAAATTCAAATTCCCTTTATTTGCATAATAATGTACTCCAAGTGTTTTGATCTTTTCAATTCGGGTCAAATTAGTGTTAGAGTAATACAAAAACTCAAGTTTAGGGATGTGCCTATAAATCCCTACTATTTTGATGTTATCATAGAGGATGGTAGAGTAAAAGTGTATGAAAAAAAATCGAAAAAAAATCGAAAAAGAAAAAAATAGAGTGTTGAAAAAAAAAACACATACGGGCTACCATCCTACATCTATATTTAAATTTATGTTTGTTTGTTTCGGTTATCTAGAGTTTAGAGTGTCGAGTCTTGGCTTAGCAACACCATTCTTCGCATGCTTGTAACATAAAGATTTTTGACTTGCCACCACTAAATCGCCTATCCCACCAAACCCTTTGTTTCCCTACCGTAAGCCTAACATTACAACCCTTTAAAAGACCTCTTAGATAGTCTTTCCATGTGCTTACGCCAAAGCGATGGAGATTTGATCTAGTCTCAAGCCTATGGTAATCTATGTACTAGGACCGGTTAATGAGTGTTTATCTTCCATTTCCAACTTGTTATATTTCATATACACCCGAGAGATGTGAGTATACAAACACCCCATGTGAGGTGCTAGTGCTAGTATGTAATTTCCGTGCTTGTTATGACTTTTTCGGAGATTATATGTGTTGTGGATCATTCTAAACTAATGCTTCATGACCCTTAACTTATAAATCAATTGGCTAAAAGCACATTTGCTTGAGGACAAGCAAATACCAAGTGTAGGGATATTTGATAAGGATTTAAAAGGTACCTTTTTTAGGGGTCATTTAAGCCCTTAATTGATCACTTTTGTATCCGTTATTACTTAATTTCGTTCCTTTTCACTTTTTAGGTCTCTTGAATGCAAATTGCTAGAATGACACTTATTCGGACGAAAAGGCGCGAATATATGAAGAAAATGGCCAAAGTCAAGAATCAAGACACTCAGTTGTCTTTGAATCGAAGGGACGGCGTCGGTTAAATGTGACGCCGTCGCAACGTGTTTTGTGACGACTCAAGAGCCAAATTGCTTATTTACAAGTGACGGCATCGGGTTTAAAAGAGTAGGCGTCGTAGCTCGACGGCTTAGATTTGATCCGACGGCGTCGAGAGGCGAAGGCGGCGTCACACAGCATAAGGTGACGCCGTCACAATGATAACGTGGCCAAGACAAAAACTTAATGACGGTGACCCGACGGCGTCACAATTAAAGAGTGACGCCGTCTCAGTTTGTAACACTATATATAGAATCCGAATTTTTCAGTTTTAAGGAGGTAGTTTTGTGGAGTAAAAACCTAAACCGAACCAAGGTTTTCTTGTACAGTATTTTAGGGTTCCATACCCTATTTTACATCAAGATAAGTGTTTTACTTCATTGATTCAATTATGTCTTCAATTGATTGTGTGTATGCTTGCATGTTCTCCATGTCTGGCTAATTTACTTGTGTGTTTGCTTAGGTAATATGAAACCTAGTTATTGAATATTGATTGGTTGTCTCTTATCTTAATTGTGATTGACCTAGTATTGTGATAGGTCATTCATTGTGTTATTAATGCTTGATTAATCTTTGTTGAACCTTATCATATAGTTACTAGTGGAATTGTAGGCTAAACATCCAAAGAATACCTTAGTGTTAAGTTTATGAATCCTAGAGATTTCGTAGTCATTAACCTTTGGTAGCTTCAAAGAGTTAGGGATAAACGCATACCCTACGACCTTAGAAACACAACACGTTAAGAATAAGGACGTGACAATTCAACCATCAATAGGAGATAACTAGGGAGTAATAAAATCTAAGTAAACACATTTTTAATCATCATACGAGCACACAACAATAGACATAGACTACCCCTAGCTTAGTTAATTAGATTAGATAATAGTAGAGTAATCGGTAGAAATACCAACCCCCAAATCCAAACCCCGAGATTCTTACCTTTCCATTTTCTAAAAAATATAAAAAAAGATAAAAAATAATCTTCCTCAACCCCAACCTTAGCGTAGTAACTTCTTACTAGCATTACTATTCCCCTAGAGAACGATATCAATACCCGTGGCTTACCATAATACTACACTACAACGATTAGGTTCACTGCCTAGGGTGTTGAAAAACTTGCTCGACGAAACGGAAGTTCATTTGACCCTGAACTCGCTGTGTAAGCGTATCATACGCGCTGATGCATAACCCGCAAAAAATTCTCAGGATTTTTCATGTAATCACGAGTATTATGGGGACCACTACATAACTCACATGAAGAAGCGATTTTGTTCACTTGATGTGAATGTTTAGGAGCTTCGTTGGAACTTATTAAAAATTTCACTTGATCTTCAAGTTCGATGATCCTACGATTGAAAATGCTTGAAACATTGGAAGGCAAGTATATTGCCTTGACCGTTTTGCTTGTAAGTTCACAAGTAGGGGTGAGCATCGGTTTAACACCGGACCGGCCAAGACCAAGACCGAAATAACGCAAAAACCTAGACCGAGGAATGGACCGAATGTGTTCGGTCCGGTCCGGTCCTTCGGTTGGTCGGGTCCAAGAAGGCAAAATGGTCGGTTTGTCTGTCGGACCAGACCAGGCCGGACCGAACCGAGACCGAAATAAAAAAAATAGTTGGGACCGAGACCGGACTGCTGGTATTTCGGTCTGGTCGATTTTCTCAGCCCTATTCATGAGGGTCATTCCAAATTTTGTTGTCATAGAGGCGAGATCCTCTATAATGCCCCACGAGTCTTGGCATTTTCGTCATGAAGCTTACCATCGGCCGCATGGTCAATGGCTTAATTTGTGGAGTAGTTGACATGATTATAGAAAATTTAGACTTGGAGCCAAAGATCAATGTCATGATGAGGACTTTTGGAGTAAGTCCTTGAAACGAGTCTCATAATACAAATAAACCGTAAAACGTTTATTTATATTTCTTGATCTTGTATATGTTTTGTCGATAATAATCATAAAATTATCTCCAAGTATAATTTCAAGATCAAGATTACATGTTTGCTTAATAGTTCTCATATTTATTTTTACTAATTATATAAATTTGTTAGTTATGTATTTGTTGTAATAAAATAAATGTAAGTAAATATGTTGGGTACCTATGACCCATAACCCATCACCCATGACCAAAACCCATGGCACAAGTGCATTACATATTTACATTATGCATGACACCAAGTTGGGTACCCATGACCCAAAGTACTTGACCTATGACCCAAAGTCCATAACCCATGACTCAAAGTATTTATTGCATCATGCATCGTCATGTTAGGTATCCATGACCCATAGTCTATGACCCATGACCCAAAACCCGAAATTGTAACCCAAAATTCGGATTGGCTTACCCAGTTGTTGTATCCCTTGGATTACACTGGCCGGATCCCTTTTTCAAGGGATCCGCTGGATCCGACAAAACAATGACCAGTTGGCATATAAATAATGAGCCATTTCTTCATTTTTCTTCTACCATTCTCATACATATCTTCTCTCATTCTTATATCTCTCTAACCTCATATCTAAGGATCATTCTTGTAGTTATCTTCTTGTGTTTCTTAAGGTTCTTCTTAAAAGACGAGATCACGTTCTTTGCATACAAGTCTTCCAATCTTCAAAAGAAGTGTTGTTATGCTTCATCATCACTACAAGATCACTGAGTTGCTTCTTGTATTTGATAAATTACATTGTAAATTAAGAAGCTTGTTGACATAGTGCTTAAGAACTATCGAGTTGGGTAATCGGGGAGTGGAGTAGGGCAAGGAAGGTGTCCTTTTAGCCGAACAACTATAAATCATTGTGTCACGGTTCTATCTCTTGCTCTCTTTTACTTTATTGTATTCATTTCATTACTTACTATCTTGCATTGTCTATATCTCTCCATCCAAAGGTTTCACATATAATTATTCTAAAAGTTTTTGAAACTAAAAGTTCAAACCGGTAAAACTATTCAACCTCTCATTCAAGTTTTCTACAGAGTCCACGCATCGTAAAAGACTTTCACTTTGATGTTGTTGGAACATCAAAATGTTATTACTTAGCTTGATAGTTCTCCCTAATGTAAAAAATTGTGCTAATACCAATCAAGATGTCGAATCAACTGAGGCTACACAAAACTAACACCAAACAAAACCTGAAGGGATCATACAAAAAACAAAATTGTTAATCCAGAGTTAAAGGCAAATAGTGTCGAGCCAAAACCAATAAAATCTACTAACAAATCAATTAGCCTACTATAATAAAATCATTTGCCATTTCAGATCTCACGCTAAACAAAAGCTATTAAACCTAATCACCAATATATCAAAATTCGAATGAACAAATACCAATAACCCAATTAATCAACTACGGAAGTCAAGAACGCAATTAGAAGTATAACTATTAGCGTAGAAACCATCTATCAATTAGTGCAAAGAGGTAGGATCAAATGAAATATAATTAAGATGAGAAAAATAAGAAGAAATCGCACCCATAAATATTAGATGCATCTATAAAAATAGATCATCTCCTTATTGTTAATTTTTATTTGAAATAGTGGTACAATTATTTCTCACTCTTCTCATTTAAATAACTAGTTATAATACACATGCACGCATTGCGATTTTGATAAAAAATTATTTTGTATAAATGTTGAATATTGTGTCTTTAAAGGTAATTACATATAATTATATATATTTATCTTGAGTTTTTCATTATCCATTAATATCCATTATAATTTTGTATAATTAAATTTTGTAAAAAATTTTGTTAGATAACTCAACTATATTTTCTTGATATAGATGTTGATGTTCCAATTTAAATTTCACTATTGATATTATAATGTCATACAAGATGCGAGTTTAGTTGCACATAATAAACGTTAATAAAGTTAAAATATATTCTTTTTTTAAAAATGTTTTTCTACATATCCTTATATAAATAAATAAATATTACATGAGTAGTTGTTATAAGTACAATCACTTTTTTTTATATTACAGTAGCTCATACTTACAATTTGATAATTATATTCCCGTTTTCAATAATTTAGCCGTATTTAATGTTCAAATTCGTGTCCACATTTGTCATACTTTTAAATAAATGAGTCCTTAGTAAACATATATAGTAAAAAATAATATTTATAATCTTATATATATTTATATGTTGGAGTTTTAAAACAAAATAAATATTGTATTTTAAGTTATAAATTATAGGGGTATAAAGTATAAAGGGAGTATTTGTTTAATTTTCAAAGTTATTAAAAATATGAAACTTATAATATTACACTTAACTCAATAAAATTTTAAAAATTTAACCGCTAAAGTTTATTAATTAACCCCTCTTTTTTTAAGTTTTTGTTTTCACAAATTTGACACCTATATTTTTATGTGTTTTTCTTCTCAACTAAATTTTCTCCACCAAATTAATTAAAGGTTGATCAAAATCAATTTAAATTTGACTTTTATTAACCAATCACATCATGTGATTTTGCTTACGTGGCAAAATCAAGCTCTTCTATTGGCCAAATTTTTTTTTCAATAAAAATGAATTACAAAATCACTCCGAAATGATATAATTCTTTTATTATATAATATATAAAAATTCTTCTCACTAGATAAATAACCAAATCAAAATATAATAATCTTAATAGCGATCGATCAAATTCAAATACCTCTTTAAGCAAAGCGAAAAAACATACCGACTAAACCAATTATAGCCATAAAATCAACAAATCTAATTAAATCAATAAATCAAGCAAACCTTATTATAATAAATCGCAGAATCTATCATACGAGAAGTTGCACTTAAATTAATGGGGCTTTGCATATATATCATCTCAAAATATAAAATTGCATATATATCCAAATCATGCATAAAATCATTGTAATATGTGCATACAAAACTTGTACAAAGGATATATATGCCTAAATTAATTAATTTCCAACCGACATAACGATATTCTTTATTTTTGTTTTTCTTTAACCGACGGCAAGGGTGTAACAACATTTAAACCTAATAAATTCCATTCAACTATTAGCAAGGTGTGACCAACTTGCGAACATTTTTCTTTTTTTTTCATAGCGGGGACAAAATCGAGGGTTCTCACGAATGTCCGGGCTTTTATAAATTTTTTCAATATAGTGTTATTTTTTTTAAAAAAAATATTAATTTTATCTAAATGCATCTTAGATACACCCGGTCCATCGAAATATGCTTTTTTTTATTACAATTTCAAAAAAATTGTACAATCGGTCATATTTGATCCCGGTTCAGTTCTTGCTCATAGCTCCGATACAATGTAAAAATCATAAGAAAAATGATAATTGTATAAATCAGATTTAACTATAACTAACACATTAGCTAACAGTTTGAAATATACAAAAGGGTTGTCATCCAACATTAGAAAGTGAAAGAAAAACTATGAAGAGAGTCAAGAGACCAGAACCATAAAATTGAAACCCAAGAATTAAAATACAAAATTCTTATAAGCTACTTGTCTTGCTCGACTAGCTTGGTCAGCTCGTTAAGCTCGAGTTAATCATTTGGCTCGTACGATGGGGATAACTAAACAAGCGTTCCAACGAGTCGAGCCAAGTATTTATTTTTAAGTTTCGGGTCATTGATATATTTAAGCTTAAAGTTCTGTTCGTGTTCAATTCAAGCTTCGAAATTATCATAACTTGTCAAAAGCTCGACTCTTCAACACCATGTAGGTAAAACCTTGAATATTACTCCTTGTGTCTCAAAATTATTGCGAAGAGACAAAAACACAAAGTTTAATAAAAATGGAATTATCACACAATTCCAATAATCAGATTTCAAACATATATACACTAAACTCCTTTTTAATTTGGTTAAAATAAAAAGTGTACAATTATTTTGGGATATCTCACAATAAAAATGAAAACTATAATTTTGAGACCGATTGAGTATTTTTTAGGACATAGTTGATGAAATTAAAGTTTTAAGTCATGTTTGGCGCAGGGTTTATGAGGGCTTATCGCGGCTTGAGTAAAGTAAGTTTTGTTTGTCACACATGCATTATAAGCCATAATCCTCTATAAGCTCAAGCTTGTTAAAACGGACATATGAGATTTTATAGTTAGTCAAATTAATTAAATTTCTTTCAAAATATAGTAGATTACTACGCAAAAAGTGAAAATATATATCTAAATTTTATTTAATGTATTTTTATATGATTTTACATTTATAAGCTTTAACTTTAACTAATTCGATAAACAGCTTCATATAAATATAAACTCCAAATTTCAACCTATATAATAAAACTCTAGCTTCAGTTCCAGCTCCATTTGCGACCCATTTCACAAAACATACATTTAGGGGGTGTTTGGGATTGCTTATTGAAAACAGATTATTCGTTTTGAAAACGAATAATCAGATAATCAGATGTTATAAAACGTGATTTTGAAATGTAGTGTTTGAATTTGATTATATTGTATGATAACGCAATAATCAGATAATCATTTTTTTAATTTTTGGCAAATTAGATTATTTGATACTTTAATAAGTGAAATGACAAAAAAAACCACTTATAAAATATTTTAAAGTACAAAAGATGACAATAGCAATTAAAATGCTTGAGGGTGAATTGTAATTTGTTAGGAAAAGGAAATTGCGTTTCCCAAAAGCATGTGATGGCCTCAGTTGCAAAATGACGTTATGAAGCTATGATAACGCAAATAAATGATTATTATTTATGCCTTGCCAAACACTATTAAACAATTATTTGAGTTTTGCAAACGTGATAATCAAAAAAACACCTTCATAACGCAAAGGCAAACACCCCCTTAATATCCACATTCCTCGTAACGCAATCCGATTATATTGTCACGGTTGATTAAGTGAAGGGCACGCTCAACGATGCGAAAGAGGGAGAGAGGACGGGTCAAGGACCAAAAGTTGCTTGCAAATTGAAAAGCTCATTTTGTTTGACCATAAAAGTTTGTCCTTTTTTCATTTTCGATGCCAACAGATGGATAAACTTTATACACATGTAAGATTTTATACACATGTAATTGTAAAGTATCTAGTTTTAGTGATGCTAGATACTATTCTATCTTCATTGCTACTCAAAAATATCGTAACAATAAACACTGAATTGAAAATTCAAGATGCTAAAGAAAGCATTCTTTTGCACCCATTCAAGTCAACTTTATAACATGCATTGCAAATTATTTCATTAACTTAGTAAAAAGTTTATAAAAGAAATTTTTTGCCACCATCGTCGATTACCACTGCCACATTTGTTTCTTCTCGTCGCATAACAATGGTACTCACTTGCACATTCAAGATTTACTTGAAAGGGTATGTTTGAATGGGTCGACAGCATAAAAGGGCAACAAATGGTCTATTAAAGATGTTTAGATTAGGAAATAATTTAAGCTGTGTTAATATCACTTAAGCTATGCGAGGGTAATGCTATAATTATGAAAAATTGAAAAGTTTAGGTGACAGTCAAAAAGTAAAAGAACAATCAGAAACAATTCAAATGGTGGGAAGGAACTTACTTTTTCTAACTCTAACTCGGAATGAATTGGAAGTGCGAGATGCATTAATCGGGAAGAGACTCTCTTAACCTAACTTTCCCTATTGGCGGCAAGTAATTCACTCAAACCGATTCTATTAAACCGATTCTATTTATGGAGGGTGAGAAAACGACGGTTCCCGTAGGCCCGTTTTGCCGGCCCACTCTAAAAAATTCATGAGTCGGTAACGGGCGAGACATAATGGACGGGCACTATTAACCGAGCCAAGTCCAGTTCCCGCCGATAGGTGCAGGTAGCTTGCTTTCAAGCCTTGCCTTATATGATAGTTGTGGCCATGGCCCAAAGGAACACTCTGTTCCCGAGTATAAAACTGAAAGAAGAGAAATGAAGAGGGAAAAAAAAGAGAAAAGAAGATGATAGGAAATAAATTTTATTTTTTATCTTGTGTTCCTGAGTTGGAAACAAAAGAAGAGGATATAAGCATAAAAAGGTTTAAAAATCACTTTCTCTCCAAATCATCCCAATTTGAGAAGAAGATTAAGAAAGAAGTTTTGGCTTGTAACAACTAGAGTGTTCTTTGATATGCCTCATGTCTATTGTCTAATGACTAAAAAAGTCCATTTTCATTCATATTTGAAGAAGGTAACACTAAAAAATCTTCGAACCAACCTGCTTACTTCATTTAATGAAGGGTTTGAATCTCGCAGGGCTTGAATGAGGGTTTTCCTTCCGGTAGTCGTTTAATGAAGGGTTTGGGCACATACCCCAGATTCGAATCTTGGAAAGCGCAGGTTTACCCTATTAATTGTCGTGCTTTGGCGGATTAGTAGAGGTTTTCCATCGGGTATTTGAAATAAGCATTTTCGCTCGAGGGAGCTCTCTAGCGGGACCCGGTTTAGACAACGTAGTCTGACCTCCATTGTCGAACCATGACACGAAGACTTAATAAGAATTCACCTTTAAAAAAAAAATCTTCGTGTATATTTAAATTTTTTCTAAGCATTATTTAATATGGAGAATCTTACATGTTTCGAGATTTATTAATCATTCTCTAAACATATAATACTCCATCCGTCTCAAAATAAGTGTTCGGTTTGACTTTTTAGAGTTTTTTTGTTCAATTTAGATCTTAAATATTTTTATTTATGTTATATAAGGCTTGATAAAATTATACTAATTAAAATACATTTGAAACCCAATCCATTCTTATATTTTACAATCAATTATTATATAACACAAATAAAAATATTTACGTTCAAAGTTGAAAAAAAAACTTCAAAAGTTAAACCCGACACTTATTTTGGGACGAAAGTAGTAATATGATATATGCATAAAGTAATGTGAACAAGTTAAATTATTAGGCAAAAATTAACCAATTTAATACAGGTTATGAACTTTAATAAGTTTGAAGGATATAGTCGGAGATGATACTTCCTTAGAGGATGAATGTAAGCAAAATATGTCAATTTTCCTTCAAATTTATAGTACTTTTAGAATGTATTGGAGATGGCGTAAGATAACATGACGTTTTGTGTTGTTCGTATCGAATCTAGGTCAGCTCGCATAACGATTCACCCTTTTTTGATACATTTGGGTTTAAACTTCAAGTATGAGTTTTGATTGCGTTCAACGGGTTGTCAGAAAGTAATTTCATGACCCTAAGTCACAAAATTTCATTTTAGTAAATTGGTTTCTTATTCAAAGGGGTTCTGCAGACAACCTGTCATCTTGCCATCTTATCAGTAATCCGCTTTTAGAAGTAAAAAAAAAAAAAAAAAGATTAAAATTAAGATCTAAGAGTTATTTTAGAATCTCCTAAATGGATTGTTGATTGCTTTGATTTCTCTTAGCGATGTTTGTGTTACCCAAGCTCGCGTTTTGCTTTGACTATTAACGCTCTCACACATACTTCACTCTAAGGTAATACAACCCTTATTAAGAAAGAAGTCAGTAAAATTTGATACAACTGTACAATGCATTGGCTCATCTATATCAATTACAAAGAATAGTGTACAACTCAGATCCCATTATACTTTTTCTTTAGCTACAATTATTAAGAAGACAGTAAATTTATTTGCTATTTGTAAAAAAAGCTACTTATCTTCTGTTTTAAAAAAAATAAAGTAAAAATATCAATATAGTGTCGTATATTCCATTTAGTAAGGAGTATGTACAACTTTAGAATGTTTAAAGAAGTAAGACCAAAAAGTAATGACCAATGAGATATGGGGAAGTAGGATGTGTTCTCTCAAGTCATTTCAGACAGAAAAAAAATAAAATAAAATAGACAAGAATGAATATTGATGATGGTTTGTTTGTGTCTGTGATATGTACATACATGTATAGATTTGGGAGTATGCATAGATACAGATAATAGACCTAGATAGCTGAATCTGAAATCTGCACAAGTACAACCTTCTCATACTGTCATGACTTTACTGCCCCCCACACACCATTTAATGATGCAAGCTAAAACCTGTACATACACTTGACCTCATTTTATTATAAAGTAACGATATAGAGACCTAATTCATATGACTAAATTCATGTCTAAATAATTCATCATGTGACATGTGAAATGCATATTTTTTCTTTCATAATCCTCACCATTAATCTTGCCATTTGTCGTGATCTTAGAGTTAGACATATCTTTAGGCATGAAGTTTAGTCATGCAAATCATTTTCCTTTCTTATAATCATTTTATTCCTATACTATATAGCAAGGTTTTTAAGATCGGGATCCTATTTAGGATCGTTTTCATCTTTGCAAGATCGTGTTCGTCAGATCGGATCGAGATCCTAAGATCTTATGTTTACATAAAACATTCATAATAGTCTTTGTAGTATTATTCAAATCTAAAAATTACTATATTTCACAAATAAAAAATTATATGAATGTTTTATGTAAACATTGTCTTAAATTATTAATATTGAATCTCATAACTTTATGGTTTTTTAGTTTGCGGTTCGAGAAACGTAAGATCGGATCGAGTTAGATCTTAAGATCCTACGCTCAAGATCGGGATCCTGTAAGATCTTAAGCTCTTTAAGATCCTACGTAGGATCCTGATCGTTTTTTCTTTGTAGAATCGTAAAATCGTAAGATTATAAGATCAGGATCGGGATCCTGACAACTATGCTATATAGTTTAGTAACAGGATAGCATATGTATATGCATGCATGTCTATATCATATCATACCCGAAAAGATTTTAAGAACGGATGTAATGGTTGTCTCTCTTCACGCGTGAAGGGTCTCGACCATGCACGAAATCGACTACAGAGGGTTAAAATTCAAGGGTGAAGACCAAAACAAAGAGGGAAATCGGCGGTGCGAGCAACCATTAAAATAAATTGTGTGTGTGAATGTTTTGTTGGAAATTTATGTGTTTAGTTGTGTTATGTGTATGTTTAACTGTGATATATGTAAATGGTGAGATAAAAGTAGCGGGAAGTGAGGTAATGTAATGTCTGAATTATTGTTGGTGGTAAAACTTTCACCAGTATTAGAAGTTATCTACCGATCTACGTAAGAACTACAGTATCTAAGTATCATGAGTACATAACTCTTCCAAGACTTTTCTTAAATAGAACATATTGGTTCCTTCAATATTGTTTGAAAAAGTTTATCTTCATAATCGCCTGCAATGTTTAAATAACTTTTTGCAAACATCATTTAGACACTTTTTAGAAAGCTCTTTGCAAACATGTGCTATGTATATCCTATCTAAATATCAAGATGACAACATATACACCGAAAATAAAAGTTTTGAATATAAAGTAGTTAAAATATGTTTTGGATAAATATGATATTTTGACATTTTGATGTCTAAATTAGGCAAATATGAAATAGTACCCGCTTTTTATATCGTAAAATTTTCACATTACATTAGCTTTATAAAAAGAAGATGATCTTGACACTAAAAAAATGAAGTAGACATGTGTAATAGTTCAGCATTAGCTTTATAAAATCGGTGTCCCTAATGTCGCCTTCGGTCCTTAACACATCTAAAAAAGGTCAATAGAAGAATAGTTATGACTGTATTCGACAATAGCAAGCTTTGATAGGATTTCGAGTGGGTTCGTGGATGATGATTACGTGACATGCTTATCGCAGTTCAAAAATTAAAAAGAAGAAAATAACGTTTCTGATTATGCTAAGTGCCGAGAGTGGATTCAAAAGCCAAATTTTAATGTGCATGTCTAAAGTGGTATTGTTGGTATATGACTGAGTTTCTATAGATGTATAATTGAAAAATCATCGGAGGACCTAGATGATTTGAATGATGACACAAAGGACACGCAATATTTTAACGAAGGCGTTTGTGATGCTGATTAATTCTGATGATCTCAAAGGCACTTGACATGCCTTTTTTAGTTTTTTCTAGGCAGTTTCATGTTCGTTTGGGGCATTGTATTGCTTGGTGTCGTGGTTAATTGGGTGGCTTTTGTGAGGAATCTTACGGCTAATTAACATCTCATCAAGTTCAATATACAAGCTCAACTGGAGTATCATTTTAAAATCAATCGGTGACTGAAGGAGTAGCCCACCAAGCTTATATGTTAACGAGATTATAGCTCTATCAATATGTGATTAGGTTTGTACACCCAAGAAACCCCTCAAACCTAAACCACCATAGGCCACCCTTCAACTATAGCCACGGTCCACCTTTTTCACACCATGACCTTTACTATCGAACACACCGCCTTTTACCGGCTTCCTTTCGGTACAAGGTTTACGGGATCCACTAATACCATCTAACCGATGGAACACCATCCACATCATCACTTGGCCTAGACGTAGCTCGATATCAATTGTTGAACTTGCGATAGTGACATACTCATTCACCCTGAAACGACTAAGAGCGAGAAGAAGTTGAACTACTTGAAAACGCCGTTACTGCGTCTCTTCTTGATGATCTTTGCTAAGGATGTTCGTAATGCTTATGTTAAGTTTAAAATAACAACTCGCATGATAGCATGTATTATGCTTGCTAGCATGAATCTCGAGCTTCAAAAAAACTTGAGATCTACAATGCATAAGGCATGCTACAGAACTTAAGACGTGTTCCAACAACAAGCGGATCGGGGGATCGTTGAAGCAGTCAAAGCATTCCACGCTTGTAAACAAGAGGTAGACCAATCCGTTAGCGCTTACATCTTAAAGATGAAAGGCTATTTGGATCAACTGGAGCGATGGGGCTATCCCATGCCAAGATTATTGGGGTAAACTTGATTTTGAATTCACTCTGATTATGATGCTTTTATGATGAATTACATTATGCATAGCATGAGAAAGACAATACCTAGTTTGCATTCTATGTTGAAACTAGTTGAAAAGGCATAGCCATAAAGCTCTGCTATAGCCCCGATATCATGGCTATAAGGCAAAGTAAGAACCAAAGGAAATCGAAAAGCGCTAAAAGGAAGGAAATGGCAAGGGTAAGTTAGCTTATGCCCCAACAACGAGAAACATAAAATCCTTCCACCGCCTAAAAGGAGCATCCGCTAAAGAACAAGCATGTCACCACCGTGGAGTAGTGAGACATTGGAAGAGGAATTGTCTTGCTTACCTACCTGATTTGAAGAAAGCAAAGTCTTGATCGTCAAATCCAGGTATTTATGTTATAGAACTCTATATTTTTTTCTAACAAATCTTGGGTGTATGACACGGGATGTGGTACTCACATTTGTAATAATGTGCAGGGACTTAGGATAATCATAAAGCTGAATAAAGGAGCTTTAAGTCTGTACGTAGGAAATTGAAACCGTGCAGCAATCGAAGCTATAGGGAGCTAGGAGCTAATCCTCCCTTGTGGACTTGTTATTGTTTTAGAAAATTGTCATTATGCACCTTCTATTACTAGAGGTGTAATTTCACTTTCTCGTTTAAAGGATAGTGGATTTATTCATGAATTTAATGATTACGGTATTCAGTTTTTAAGGATAATTTATTTTATTTTAATGATATTCCTAGAGATGGTATTTTTGAAATTGATATGCAAAATCTTAATTGTTTTATATATAATATAAGCACTAAAAGATTCAGTAGTGACTTGAATTCTACTTATCTATGGCATTGTCGTCTTGGCAATATAAAAAAGAAATGCATTACAAAGTTGCAACACGATGGGCTTCTAGAGTCAAATGATGAATCCTTTGATAAATGTAATCTTGATATCTGGAAAGATGATAAAGAAACATTTTCCTCATATAGAGGAAAGCGCAAAAGATACATTTGGGCTTATACATACTGATCTATGTGGTCCTTTTAGAACAATGTCTAGAGATGTTGCAAGTTACTTCGTTACCTTTACAGATGATTTTAGTATATATGGTTATGTTACTTGATTAAACATAAACATGAATTTTTTAATCGTTCAAAGCTTATGAAAACGAAGTAGAAAATTAACTCGGAAAGAACATTAAATCTCTACGATCAGATTGTGGAGGTAAATACATGAGTCAAGAGTTTTTAGATCATCTAACAAATCGTGGGATAGTCTCATAATTTAATCTTCCTTATACACCGCAACATAATGGAGTGTCTAAAAGGAGAAATCGAACCTTGTTAGACATGGTGAGATCGATGATGAGTCTAACTACTTTATCAATGTCTTTTGGGGTTATGCTCTAGAGTCTGTTGCACACATTCTCAATATGGTTCCAACAAAGAAGGTTGACAAGACACCTTATAAATTATGGCATGGAAAATCTTGTCTTACTTGAAAGTCTAGGGTTGTAAGGTTCACGTGAAACGTGATACACCTAACAAACTAGAACCAAGGTCAATTAAATGTATCTTCGTAGGATACCCAAATGAAACAATGAGATACTATTTCTACTACCCAGAAGATAACAAAGTATTTGTTACTCGATATGTTGAGTTTTTTTAGCAAGATCTCATCTAACAATAGGCAAGTGGGAGTACTGTAGATCTTGAAGAAATTCAAGAACAAGATACATTACCTTTTGAAGAAACTAGCAATCCACACAAAGAGACTGAGCAACAAGTAATTGTTGAGCCTCAAAGTGTTGCACCTCTTGTTCGTAGATTCGCAAGGACACCTCATATACTTGAAAGATATGGCATTCTTGTAGAAACTGAGGAAGAATATTGGTTTAGGGGATCTTAATGAACCTGCTAACTATAGAAATGCATTGTCAGATCCAGAATCTGATAAATGGTTAGAAGCTATGAACGTTGAGCTGTGATAAATGGTTTAGGATAATGCTTACTATAGCCGCATATGATGACTGTGAGATATGGCAAGCGGATGTAAAAAATGCCTTCTTGAATGGCTATTTAGACGAAGATGTCTATATGGTACAACCTGAAGGATTTGTCAATCCTAAAAATCTTAAGAAAGTATGCAAGGTTCAAATATCCATTTATTGATTAAAGTAAGCATTTAGAAGATGGTATACAAGATTTGATTAAAAAATCAAAGTGTTTTGCTTTGTGCAAAGTTATGATCAACCATGTGTGTATATGAAAGCTAGTGGGAGTGATGCAATATTCCTAATCTTATATGTCAATGACATATTAATCATATGTAAAAACATTCCAAAACTACAAGATGTAAAATCCTGGTTGACGAAATGTTTTTCTATGAAAGATTTAGGAGATGCTGCATACATTCTGGGAATCAAGATCTATAGGGACAGATCAAAGCGATTAATTAGACTAATTCAAAGTGCATATGTTGATAAAATCCTAAAACGATTTAGGATGGATGCTTCCAAACGAGGAAGTCTTCCTATGTAACATAATGTAGAATTGAGAAAGTCCCAAGGACCTACAACACCTGAAGAGGTGAGTCGAATGAGTGGAGTTCCTTATGCTTCGGCTGTAGGATCCATCGTGTACGCTGTAAGATGCATTAGACCTTATTTGGCATCTGCACAAAATTTAACCAGTCAATATCAGCAGGATCCAGGTGAAAGTCACTGGACAGCTGTTAAGAACATACTGAAGTATCTAAGAAATACTAAAGATATGTTTCTTGTTTACGATGGTTCCGATGAAGAGCTGAGTGTTAAGTGCTACACGGGCGCTAGATTCGAAATTGATAAAGATGATACCAAATTTCAATCAAGCTATGTTTTTGTATTGAATGGAGGTGCAGTTGACTGGAGAAGTGCTAAGCAAAAGACTATATCAATGTCTTTTACAGAAGCTGAATACATAGCTGCTTCAGAAGCTGCAATGGAAGCTGTTTGGATAAAGAACTTCATATCTGGGCTTGGCATAGTCCCGAGTAATGAAAGACCGATGGATATGTTTTGCGACAATTTTGGAGCTGTTGTTATAGCAAATGAACCTGGTTTTCAACGAGATGCCAAACACATTCTTCGCAAGTATCATTACATTCGAGATGCAGTTGAAATAGGCGGTGAATATTCACAAAGTTCATACATGATAATCCAATCGATCCATTTACTAAGGCAAGTGTGTGTAACCAAACATGTCGAACATGAAAGGAACATTGGACTTAGACCGCTACTAGTATTGTGTAATATGTTATTTTAGTATTTGAATAATTATATCTAAACATTGATATTATTCATTTAATTTGATGTACTTGATTCTGCGATCAAATTTCTTTTATATTAATTGTTGTTAGAAATTATTGTAACAGTGGGTTCCTGCTGATAGTTTTAGTATTTCTGCTGATAGTGCAATTATCATGGATAGTGCGATTCTGGCGATAGTTATTTACATTTCATGATATGTAGTTTCCGTATTATTAGTATTTAGTTAGGATATGCATTAGTTAATTTAGGAAGAGATAATGCATATCTTTTACGAGTTTTGTAAGCTAGAGGATTAGGGTTTCTGGCTAGGGTTTAGGCACGCTTTGAATAATATTAGTGAATCAATATAGATCCATAGAGGATCAAGTAATTTGTGTTTATTGTCTTCTTAAACTCTTGTGTTTATATTCCGCGTAAGAATAAGTTTTATAGAGGTTCTCCATAGTTTGCTTGTGATTACACAGGTTTACTATACGTTTATTAAGGCTCTTAAAATCTATCCGGACCGATCCAACAAGTGGTATCGAGCCTCGTGAGAATCTTTCAAAGAAGACATCCTTACTCTCTTTCAAAACCCTAATCTCACTCTAAAATGACATCATTAAACATTGCACTCAGACAATGAGAAGCTTTGAGTCATCCAATGCCGTTTCAACAATTCAAAGGTTTTACCACCATGTCCAACAACAATGCAAAGTTTCCCTATCTAAAGAAGGACGAATATGACATATGGGCCATGAAGATAGAAAATTACATCACCAACAATGACTACCATCTCTGGAACATTGTTCTAAAAGGCAACAGTAAGAAGAAGATTGGTAGAGATACAGATGGTAATGTGATCATTCTTCCAGCAACAACAACTGAAGAAGCTATTGCCCTTCAGCGGGAAACAAAGGCTAGGACTACCTTGCTCCAGGCACTACCAGATGAGCATATGAGTGACTTTCATCATCTTGATGATGCAAGAGAGATCTGGAGGGCTATCAAGGCAAGGTTTGGAGGCAACGAAGAGTCCAAGAAGATGAGGAAGTCTATGCTCAAATAGAGCTTTCAGGAGTTCACAATTTCTGAAGAGGAGGGCATACACAAGGGGTATGACAGGTTTCAGAAAATCCCAAGCCAGCTCAATCAAATGAAGTCTAAAACTGACAATGAGGAGTGCAACCTCAAGTTCCTACGTGCTTTACCTTCTTCCTTGAGGCAGGTTTCTCTCACTCTCAAGGCAAAGGGAGGCCTTGATTATTTAAGCTTCGATGACTTATACAATAAGCTTAGATCTCTTGAAATTGATATTAAGGGTCATTCTTCCTATTCTCCAACTTCATCAAACTCAGCTTTTGTTAGTGCTACTAGTGCTAACACAATGGTGTCATATACTGAGAGTCCCACTTCTTCATCAGCAACAACCAGAGCACACACTTCTTCTGCAAGTAAATCAAAGTCTAATACTGTGATAGAGGATGTGCTTTACTCATTCGTTGCTGAGACTGAAGACCAACAGCAGTTGGCTTATGAAGATTTTGAACAGACGGATAAATGAGATCTGAAGGAGTTGGACATCAAATGGCAGATGGATATGCTTGTTGTAAAAGTCAACAGATTTCAAAAGAAGACTGGGAGGAAGATCAGCTACCAAGGAAGAGAGGCAGCCAGGTTTGACAGGAAGAAGATCAGGTGTTTTAAATGCAACCAAGTGGGTCAATTTGCTAGAGAATGCCCAGATAAGAAGGGAAGTGACAGGAGAAGATATTATGCATTCAAGAACAAGGAAGCTGAGGATCAGAAACCTAAAGCTCTGTTGTCTCTGGACTCAAGGGTTGACTGGGATGCTCATGTGAATGAAGCTCAGGATGAAAATCCTCAGGTTGGATTGGTTGCTGATGCTACTGAGGAGTTTGCACTGATGGGCATCACATCTCAGGTACAAAATTGTATATTTGGTTGTAATGCTAGATATGATGCTCTTAAAAGTGAATTTGATGATGTTAATGGCCAATATAAAGAAAGTTTTATTCAGGTCCAGGCATATAAGAAAACTGTTAAATCTTTAGAAAAACAAAAGGCCTGGTACTAACAAAATCAATTGGCTCTTGAAGAAAGAATTAAGGTTTTAGAGAGGGATTTGGAAAACACCACTAACTTGTTAAAATTCTCTAAGAAAGAATATGTAAAAGTCAATATAGAAAAAGAGGGTCTTAAGGCAACTTTAGATACAGAGGTGGCTAGACATAAAGAATGGCAAGAACAGGCTAAAAATCTAGACAAATTGTGGAAAAGTTCTATGTCTGTAAAAACTAAGATGGGGTCGGGCTTCAAGGACTATATTGGTCCAGATGAGGTTTATGACCCTAATGAATATAGTGTTTTTAATCTTGTCATTGATGAAGAGGAAGATAAATATAGAAAACCTGTTAAAATTGTAAAATAAGGTGAAATGCATTCAGTTCCTTCTTCTATAAATTGTATTGTTAGGCCACCCAACCCAGACTCAGACTTGTATGAATCACATATGTCTTATGGCCAAAAGTCTAATGACTTAACTGACACTGGCAGTGAAACTAATGATTTTGTCTCTTGTTCTTCCAAAGGATAGGACTTCAGACCCCAGCCTAAAGACTATGCCAGTTGTGATTCAAGTGAAGAGTTTACAATGCCCAAGTCTGCCTCTCCCAAGCCCTTGCCTGTCCCAAGAGTTGTTTGTTGATGAATCATCTTCAAAGACAGTTTATTTTAAAAACATTTCTTGTTTTGTTGATTCTGTTAAAAACAATTCTGATTTTGGTTGTGGTTTAAATAAGTCTGTTTGTAATAAGACTATTCCTGTTATGAACAAGCATTTTAAGAAGAAATCATGTTTTGTTTGTGGTAGTACATTTCATCTTATCAAAGACTGTGATTTTTATGAAAAGCAAATGGGTGTTTGTACTAATAAACAGAGACATAGACAAATATGGAAGGATGTGACCAAAATTCCTCCATTTGTTCCCTCTAGAACACATGTGAGGACTGGCAGAACCAATTCGCCGGTAGACTGTTTCATCGGTAGACCGACTCCCCGCTGGTAACCCAATTTCTTCCAATAGACCATCTTCATCATGTTGGAGAAGAATGTTCCTAGGCCATTAATCGACCTACTAGTACTTATTTTCAAAATGGATATAGGCCATTAATAATGACCCATTGAATAAAAGGGGGGCAGGTGGAATATCTTTGTTAAGCCTCAAGCAGTTGCTCTTGGATACATAATAGACCATCATTCATGAAGGATTCCAAGTACAATGGTGGATCTCATCAATTTGCAGGTTTTTCTAAAATGATCCACAAGGCAGGCCCAAGTTAGTAATGACTTGGGTCTCCATGTATTCAAATATTGTTGTATATCTTTTAACTTGTAGGATGATCCTCATACAAAAAAAAGATTTAGGTATTGTTGATAGTGGATGTTCTAGGAGTATGACAGGGAACAGAGACATATTGCATAATTTTGTATCCCTTCATGGAGGTACTGTTACATTTGGAGGTGGAGATGGCAAAATCACAGGGAAGGGAACCATTAGAACTTCCAAGCTGGACTTTTAGAATGTGTATTATGTGGAAGAACTTAGAAATTTTAATCTATTTTCTGTGTCTCAAATCTGTGACAAGAAAATTTGTGTTTTATTCACTGATAGTGAATGTCTTGTACTTTCCAAAGACTTCAAGATACCTGATGACAGTCAAGTTGTGCTGAAGGTACCCAGGAAACATAATTTGTATACATTCAACCTCAATGATGTTCAGCCTGAAGGAGATTTAGCTTGTTTGGTGGCAAAAGCATCCTTTGATGAATCTAATAAATGGCATAGAAGGATGGCTCATGTCAATTTCAAAACTATCAACAAGCTGGCAAAACATGGTTTAGTTCATGGACTTCTTTCCAAAGTCTTTACTAATGAGCACAATTGTGTGGCCTGCAACAAGAGAAAGCAGCACAAGGCTTCCTATAAATCCATTACTGCTGTCAACACTATCTCAGATCCTTTGCAGCTTCTGCACATGAACCTCTTTGGTCCCACATCCATCAGAAACATTGATCACAAATACTACTGTTTGGTGGTTACTGATGACTACAGTAGGTAGCGCTGGGCATTCTTTTTGGGAACTAAGAATGAAACATTTCAGGTTCTTCAAAACTTTATTGCCCTGGTTGAGAATCATCTGAATAAAAAGGTCAAAGTCATTAGGTGTGATAATGGGACAAAGTTCAAGAATGCCAAATTAATTAAGCTCTGTGCTTCTAAGGGGATAAAAAGGGATTATAGCAATGCCAGGACTCCACAACAAAATGGAGTTGCTGAAAGGAAGAACAGAACCCTAATTGAAGCAAAGAAGGTCTATGCTTGCGATTCAAAGTTACCTACCATGTTCGGATCAAGGCCAAGATCTTGCCGTTATGTTTTGAACAGGGTGTTGATAACTCATCCTCACAATAAGACACCTTATGAACTTTTGTCTGGCAAGATTCCCACCATAAGCTACTTTAAGCCTTTTGGTTGTCATGTGACCATCTTAAACACCAGTGATCATTTGGGTAAATTTGAAGGAAAGGCTGATGAGTGTTTTGTAGTAGGCTATTCTGCTCATAGTAAAGCTTACAGGGTCTATAACATCTCTACAAGGAGGATAGAAGAAACACTGAACCTGAGATTTTTGGAGGACAAGCCTAATGTTCAGGGAGCAGGTCAAGAATGGTGTCACAATTCTCAATTTCCGGTCATTTCTCAAATTACTATTCATTCCCGGAGAAAAATTTATATTTCATTAAACGTTTATTTTCCTATTAAATAAACGCTATCACGTAACTATTTATTTTGAACATTTGATCCGACACTTTCAAAAATTATCCCGATATATTTTTATACTCATATTAAGATTATAAAGATAATATTATTAGTTTACCCGGTGTTTTAAATTTATTTTGTATATAAATTGTTATATTTATATAATTACGACGGTTTTCTTAAAAACTACACGATAATTATTATTTCACTCAGTTTTTGTAAGCAATGTATTTTTATAATTTTTATGACTTCAAAATATTTTATTTTGACCCGTTAAAATTTATTTTTAGCTAACGCTACCCTAAATGCTTAAATAAATATACAATTTATTAACTATCCTTAAATAATCATACATTCTACTACACATCTATACATTTAAAAAAAACAAAATGTGCAAGGTCTTCTACTAAAACCCCCTTGTCGACAAGGGGATGAGTCATATCATGAGGATGCAAAATATCTACTTAAAAACTACATTTATATTTACAAATCATACACATAGTTAACTAATTACAAAGTGTAAAATCAAACTACTCTCTCCTCTCTTCTCCCTAAGAACCGGCCACCATTGATAAACAAGAAGGAGATCACAAATTTTTTTCAAGACAAGTTCTTTACAATCTAGTCACACTCTTAGTTAAGGTTTTGAAATAAAAACCTAGGGTGTTAGGATTAACCTTGTTCATTTAACCTCATCAAGTAACTAGTAAGCATTTCATGGTCCTTTTCATCTTTCATATTCATATTATGTTCATTTTATCATGCTTGAAAAAAATAATGCAAGTCATATGGATAGCTATACCACTTTAAATGTTTTTAAGTGTTATAAATATATATTCATCATCCTATAATTACTCCTTGAAACATATCACTTTTGGTGATGTCTAGGAACCCATGACACCCTAAGAAGGTGTATGGTAGGATTAGAATAACTTCGAGTTGTTTTGAATTGGTTAGAATAGGTTTTATGCGTGAAAAACTCATTTCGACAAGTCTAATTAAGGGTCTGATCAAAATTGTGAAATCTGGAATTTTCGACAGTGGATAAAACTTTTGGGCTAGACATTTGGAAAATACACTTTAAAACGCAAACGTGGTCGCTTGAGCGGATTAAACGGATTTATAACGAAGAAGTTATGAATTTTTGAAGTTTGACGACGAAAACTAATAATTTCGTAAATTTCAAGATGTAAATGTCACTCTTTACGAGTCAAAATGAGGCTTAAGCATTATGAAATGTGTCGACTTATCAAAATATATTAGTATACTTTAATACGAATCTAAGGATGTAGAAAACGAGAAAACGGACTTGTAACGATTAAATTACACTCGTTAAACAAAGTTGCCGTAACTTTATTTTATAAGCAACATTAATATATTTTCTATTAAACGTAAACTACGGCAACGAGGGACCATGTTGAGGGTCGTTTTTAACAATGACGGAGTACTTTTTATAAAATGATGTCTTCTAGTAAAAGTAAGTTCGCCTAGCCTATTTTCCAAAATGTCCAACCGTTCGTCAAGCGGGGTTGTAACGTGTAAAACCTGACTAAAGACTAAAATACCCTTGGAATCGAAATTTATAAAATACGTAAAATACATTTAGATCATTTAACGAAATTTAAAACTTAACTTACGAATAAATAAAACTTAACGAATATATTACGTGATCGATTTTGTTACGACGAAGATTCAACGTCTCGCGTAAATAATTTGGGTCGTGTTTGTTTTGTGTCGTGTGGACTCAAGAGCCCAAGGGCGTGCGTATGGTTGTGTTCGGTTGGGCCAAGCCGAAAACCCAAGCCCCTCCTAAGCCTAAACCGAAAATACTACTACTATAAATACAACACATAATCACAAAAGTGAAACCCTAGTTTAGCTTTGCCTCTCTTTTCTTTTCTTTGCTCCATTCGGCCGAATACCAACAACCCTTGGTGTCGAGTTTTTGCTTCAACCAAGTCAAGGTATAACATATTCTCATTTTATTTTGATGCACCTTAAGTTATTGTATTGTAACTTGTTTCGTTTTGTCGACTTGTGTTTTCCTTTTCTTTGTGTCGAGCCGTATGAAACCAAAACAAGGCAAACCATATGATTTAAACCTTATAAGTATTAAAGAGCTATGTACGTAATATGTATTATTGAATCGGGTCATGACTATGTCGAGTTACATAAGGACCGAACCGTATGTCTTATAACCGAACCATGTATATGTTCGGCTAAGGTATAAAACATGATAACTTAAATATGTAAAGTACGTAGATGAGTTAAGACTTGCGTAATAACCTATTAGCCGAAACCCTAGATTGAACCGAACCACATATGAGTTTTAAAAGTATATTAAGTAAGTAAAGGTCATGTAAATATAAACCCTAGTTTGATATGTAAACCGAATAAGGTATGCCAAACCCTAATGGTTTGTGAATCGTGTCTCATATGCGTGCATTATTATATGTCAAGTGGACTTGTAAATGTTAAACGTGTAATTAATCCGAGTAATAAGTATCTTGTATGTCACATAAAATCATAAACGTGTATGGTGAAACATAAAAGGAAAGATTGTTTTATGACGTGTTAGGTTAAGTAACGAGTCATTAAAAGACGTAACATGTAAGTAAATGCATATTAATAAGATATTAAAGAATGAGAAAACCCTAGAACATTAATGAGAGTCGATTAGGGTTTGAAACTAAGTGTGTGTTAATTCGTTATTTTATGTGTGAGTTATGACGTTTAAACTATTTTCACATTTAACCCTAAACTTTAATAAATGACATAATGAACCTTAATCTACGATATTGTTTATAAAACATTTAAGTCTCATTTAATTATAAAACCCTAAAGTATTAAGATCATTAAATATACTAAGTATGAACGCCAAATATTAAAAGATCATTTCGACGATTATGGAATCATAAATAACATGTACGACCGTTAATGTGTATAGGTTCTGTGAAGAAGGAGTAATCCTTTGCTTTCCTTGTTTCTACTTTTCGATCATTTGCTTTGGAATAAGGTACAGATATTCTGACCTTTTCAATAAAGGTTCCCTATAACGTTTTCTTTTCGTTAACTTTTGTATTAGGATTTCCTAAGCCTTTGCTATGAACCCTAATGTGTCTATTTGATGTTGTTATCTCGAACTTTGATTTTGAATCATAAAACATTTGATTTTGAACTATATGATATGAAACTTTTGATTTTGAAAACATGATTAAACATTTGATAAAGTATGATCTATGTCACCATGACATTCTAATCGACCTAAGATAGTTTGACACCCGAGCCAATTATTAACTAGTCATGGGGTTCCATGTCCGTGTCATAATGCACTTCGACATGACTCTAGGGCGAGAGAGTGAAGTTCGCTTACGTCCCTTATCTGTTATTTGTTATGAGCTCAAATTATATTATATTATCAATGTATGTTTGTGGGCGTATGGGTGCATCCTAGATCATTATATGTTATATATTATATGTTATATGCTATATGTTATCGATGATTGATCTGCGTGCATGCACGCCCTTCATAACTCGTAGGTCTCCCTACAAATGTTGCCTTATGTGATTATGAATATGTTATGATATGGCATATGTGTTTGGGCTCGAGGTAGTTAGCTATAAAACTTATTCTATTATCCCGATTTATAATTTGAAATGATTATGATTTCACTATCTTTCTTTCACTTTATTTCGTGATTCGCTCGTTTCAGATTCGCTTTTGCTTGTATATCTGCTCACCTGGGCTTTTGAAGCTCGACCGCATTTCTTTTCTTCCATGGCGGTATCTAAGCATTGAGCTGAGTATTGCTTTGGGATGAGTGTCAGTGGACTTACCTTAGAGATTTTAGCTTTGATCTTATGATGCCAATTAAGACTTTATATTTTATACTTTTCATTTGGAGTTTATTTTTCCGCTCGGACCTATGTATTGAAGTCTTTCGACTTGGATTATTTCAATATTTATGTTGAGATTTCTTTTGGATATTTATGTTTGCTTTGATATGACACCATTACTTGTGATTCCTTTACCCTTGTCGGGTCGGGGCGTTACATAACGAATAAAATATAGTCACTCAAACTTTGCCGAAATCCACCCTTAAGCAATATTTTGGACACAAGTACCATACTTTACCTATATTTTTCTCTATGATCGAGACCTCTATGATAAAAACTTAAAAGCTAAAACTTTGAGATAATGATACAAGCTTTCCAAAACCGTTGAGTTTGTTTCTAACACTCATGCACCATTTTACGACTAGCTTTTCAAGGCCGTTTAGTCACTTTCATGAAATTGTCAAATGACATTATTTTACTACGAAAGTTATAATTTACAATAAATCATTAAATGATTATCGTTGGATATCATCTCAACGTAAATACTTGTAAAGTATTTTATAATATGACGAGACGTTATAAATTTTATTTTCAAAAGTGTACAAGTGGTATGGATATCATATGAGTTTGCATGCACGACATTGTTTCATGACTTATATTAGATCATATCATTCATAATAGGTCGCGGTTAGAGAGTTGCGTCTCATTTCTGTGCATCCACTTTGTCATCATAACTATTGCAACAGGTGAGTTCGTAGCCCCACTTTTACTCGTTTAATTGTTTTATAAACTCTTCGGGGGAGATACATGCTCAACTTCATGCTTTTACTTTACACATATACAAACTTAAACTATATTGTTTGAACTATCATGAACTTGTTACCCTTTTGTTTCACTACTTATGCTAGTATGTAGATTGTGCCCGAACTAAATTGATCACTATGTTATGAACGTTATTATTTGAATCACTTTCCTTGATTTTGAACCCTTCGACGTGTATATTTGAACTCTCTTTTAAATTGATTTGGACCCTTTAACATATAAGCGAACACTTTGGACTTGATTTGAACTTTTTGACATATAGTTGAACTCTTTTAACTTGTACAAGGACCCTTTTGATATATTTTAAACTTGTTTGACGTGATTTTGAACGCTCGACTATCTTGAACCTTTTGATATTATTCGAGCTCTTTGACTTACAACTTTTGAACTCGACTTAAATCTTTGAACTTAATTACGAACTTTTGAACGGAACTCTTGAACTTAAATACAAACTTATGACTTGTTTGAACTTATTGAACCGTGCGTGTTATGACCTTGACCTAAAGTCTCCCATGATCGAACATCACTATAAAGTCTCCTATGTTCGAGCATCACTATAAAGTCTCCCATGTTCGAGCATCACTATAAAGTCTCCCTTGTTCGAGCAAATTAAAGCCTCCCGGTCCGGAGCGAACGTCTCACTATGTTACGGAGCGTTCTCAATCTAAAGTCTCCCATGTTCGGAGCAGTGCAAATTCTCCCATGTTCGGAGTGTTCTTAATTGTATATAATAGTTGTATGATGTACTGTTCGTACATTCGCATTGTTAGTCTCCTAATAGTAGGTAGTATGGATAGCGCTATTAGAGGTCGGCCAACCTCTCGTCCACTATGTTACGGGACGCATATTATTTATTCTAGTGGCTTTGCCTGGCATACATTATTATATACGTGGTGCGATACTATGAATTATTATGATAACGTGCACTTGACTATTAGACATACTATATTTTGTACAATGGGTTGTGAACACACAGGTTGCAAGTTTTGTATGGGCGGAACTTGGGCCGAGTGGATTTACAATGCCTTTGCTTTGTGAACTCATTTGACAACGTGTGCATGAACATAAATTAGACATATTTTGGCAGTGGGTTGTGAACACACAGGTTGCAAGCTTTGTATGGGCGGAACTTGGAACTGAGTGGATTTGCAATGCCTTTGCTTTGTGGACTATTCTAAATGACCAAAAACTTTGCCTTTGTTGCATGAACGCTCTTTAAAAGCTTTACTTGTTAACCAAACTCTATGAACTCACTCAACCATTGTGTTGACACTTTTAGCATGTTTTATCTCAGGTATCTAAGGCATTCACTTCATGGCATGCATGTGGACTTATCATAGAGTCGCGGTATCGACGCGTCTCACCTATATTTATGCACTAACCATCGTTTGATTGTAACAAACTTATTTTGGTACCTTGAAAATCTTTTGGGACCTATGTTTGTAAACTCTAATTATTTTAATGAATCAAACGATATTTTCAAAACGACACTTTAGGTCATTCGATATAAGCAGAACTTTGATGCTATGACGGTCATCCCCGGAGTTCCATTCCATGAAAAACAGTAATTTGGGTGTGTGATGATTGGTATCGAGCATCGGTTATAGAGAACTAGGTTGCATCATTGACCTAGACTATAACTACATCATTATAGCATCTCATCATATCATTATAAGTGCATACTCATTATACATGCGGACTTATGACTCAACACCCAACATCATATGAGTCGATTAGTCCAAGCATTGCATAGTTACTCCTAAATTATACATAGCACGATCACCTATGTCTAATTCGGGAAGAATCATGCAATGAAGGGAGTAGTAGTCTCATATGTATAGCGATTCCGTGTCGAGCCAAATTTTCAAAAGGTTTTCTTCAAACCACTTGTTTCGGTTTGATCCGAAGCGACAATTCTTGTTTGATGAGTTGCAAAGATCAAGCTAGAAACAAGTTGTTGCTCAAACCGATTTAGCCTAATCGTATGATAGTTCTTGTTTGATGAGTTGTGGGATTAAGTAAAAATCGGTTACCTAAAAGTCTTTTGAAAATTTTGTTCGAGAATAGGAAAGCTTGCCTTACCAAACCTAAACCATAAGAGAGCATGTCTTTAGAATGGAATATAGTCACGATATATGCATGAGCATTGACATGATCATTTAGACTATGCACGAGCATGAATTTTTAGAACCCTTGTCGAGGATCGGACTATAGTTATCATTAATTGAATCACGAGGACGTGATTCCTCTGACATGGGAAGAATGTCACAATTCTTAATTTCCGGTCATTTCTCAAATTACTATTCATTCCCGGAGAAAAATTTATATTTCATTAAACGTTTATTTTCCTATTAAATAAACGCTATCGCGTAACTATTTATTTTGAACATTTGATCCGACACTTTCAAAAACTATCCCGATATATTTTTATACTCATATTAAGATTATAAAAATAATATTATTAGTTTACCCGGTGTTTTAAATTTATTTTGTATATAAATTGTTATATTTATATAATTACGACGGTTTTCTTAAAAACTACACGATAATTATTATTTCACTCAGTTTTTGTAAGCAATGTATTTTTATAATTTTTATGACTTCAATATATTTTATTTTGACTCGTTAAATTTTATTTTTAGCTAACGCTACCCTAAATGCTTAAATAAATATACAATTTATTAACTATCCTTAAATAATCATACATTCTACTACACATCTATACATTTATAAAAAAAAAATGTGCAAGGTCTTCTACTAAAACCCCCTTGTCGACAAGGGGATGAGTCATATCATGAGGATGCAAAATATCTACTTAAAAACTACATTTATATTTACAAATCATACATAGTTAACTAATTACAAAGTGTAAAATCAAACTACTCTCTCTCTCTTCTCCCTAAGAACCGCCACCATTGATAAACAAGAAGGAGATCACAAATTTTTTTCAAGACAAGTTCTTTACAATCTAGTCACACTCTTAGTTAAGGTTTTGAAATAAAAACCTAGGGTGTTAGGATTAACCTTGTTCATTTAACCTCATCAAGTAACTAGTAAGCATTTCATGGTCCTTTTCATCTTTCATATTCATATTATGTTCATTTTATCATGCTTGAAAAAAATAATGCAAGTCATATGGATAGCTATACCACTTTAAATGTTTTTAAGTGTTATAAATATATATTCATCATCCTATAATTACTCCTTGAAACATATCACTTTTGGTGATGTCTAGGAACCCATGACACCCTAAGAAGGTGTATGGTAGGATTAGAATAGCTTCGGAGTTGTTTTGAATTGGTTAGAATAGGTTTTGCGCGTGAAAAACTCATTTCGACAAGTCTAATTAAGGGTCTGATCAAAATTGTGAAATCTGGAATTTTCAACAGTGGATAAAAATTTTTGGGCTAGACATTTGGAAAATACACTTTAAAAGCAAACGTGGTCGCTGAACGGATTAAAGCGGAGTTATAACGAAGAGTTATGAATTTTTGAAGTTTGACGAAAACTAATAATTTTAAATTTCAAGATGTAAATGTCACTCTTTACGAGTCAAAATGAGGCTTAAGCATTATGAAATGTGTCGACTTATCAAAAATATATTAGTATACTTTAATACTGAATCTAAGGATGTAGAAAACGGACTTGTAACGATTAAATTACACAGCGTTAAACAAAGTTGCAGTAACTTTATTATATAAGCAACATTAATATATTTTCTATTAAACGTAAACTACGACAGCGAGGACCATGTTGAGGGTCGTTTTAACAATGACGGAGTACTTTTTATAAAATGATGTCTTCTAGTAAAAATAAGTTCGCCTAGCCTATTTTCCAAAATGTCTAACCGTTCAGTCAAGCGGGGTTGTAACGAATAAAATATAGTCACTCAAACTTTGCCGAAATCCACCCTTAAGCAATATTTTGGACACAAGTACCATACTTTACCTATATTTTTCTCTATGATCGAGACCTCTATGATAAAAACTTAAAAGCTAAAACTTTGAGATAATGATACAAGCTTTCTAACACCGTTAAGTTTGTTTCCTAACACTCGGTGTGCACCATTTTACGACTAGCTTTTCAAGGCCGTTTAGTCACTTTCATGAAATTGTCAAATGACATTATTTTACGACGAAAAGTTATAATTTCATAATAAATCATTAAATGATTATCGTTGGATATCATCTCAACGTAAATACTTGTAAAGTATTTTATAATATGACGAGACGTTATAAATTTTATTTTCAAAAGTGTACAAGTGGTATGGATATCATATGAGTTTGCATACACGACATTGTTTCATGACTTATATTAGATCATATCATTCATAATAGGTCATGGTTAGAGAGTTGCGTCTCATTACGTGCATCCACTTTGTCATCATAATCATGTACACAGTGAGTTCGTAGCCACTTTACTCGTTTAATTGTTTTATAAACTCTTCGGAGAGATACATGCTCAACTTCATGCTTTTACTTTACACATATATGAACTTAAACTATATTGTTTGAACTATCATGAACTTGTTACCCTTTTGTTTCACTACTTATGCTAGTATGTAGATTGTGCCCGAACTAAATTGATCTCTATGTTATGAACGTTATTATTTGAATCACTTTCCTTGATTTTGAACCCTTCGACGTGTATATTTGAACTCTCTTTTAAATTGATTCGGACCCTTTAACATATAAGCGAACACTTTGGACTTGATTTGAACTTTTTGACATATAGTTGAACTCTTTTAACTTGTACAAGGACCCTTTTGATATATTTTAAACTTGTTTGACGTGATTTTGAACGCTCGACTATCTTGAACCTTTTGATATTATTCGAGCTCTTTGGTATTACGAACTTTTGAACTCGACTTAAATCTTTGAACTTAATTACGAACTTTTGAACGGAACTCTTGAACTTAAATACAAACTTATGACTTGTTTGAACTTATTGAACCGTCACGTGTTATGACCTTGACCTAAAGTCTCCCATGATCGGAGCATCACTATAAAGTATCCTATGTTCGAGCATCACTATAAAGTCTCCATGTTCGAACATCACTATAAAGTCTCCCTTGTTCGAGCAAATTAAAGCCTCCGGTCCGGAGCGTAATCGTCTCACTATGTTACGGCGTTCTCGATCTAAAGTCTCCCATGTTCGGAGCAAAGCAAATTCTCCCATGTTCGGAGTGTTCTTAATTGTATATAATAGTTGTATGATGTAATTGTTCGTACATTCGCATTGATAGTCTCCTAATAGTAGGTAGTATGGATAGCGCTATTAGAGGTCGGCCAACCTCGTCCACTATGTTACGGGACGCATATTATTTATTCTAGGTGCTTTGCCTGGCATACATTATTATATACGTGGTGCGATACTATGAATTATTATGATAACGTGCACTTGACTATTAGACATACTATATTTTGTGCAATGGGTTGTGAACACACAGGTTGCAAGTTTTGTATGGGCGGAACTTGGAACTGAGTGGATTTATAATGCCTTTGCTTTGTGAACTCATTTGACAACGTGTGCATGAACATAAATTAGACATATTTTAGCAGTGGGTTGTGAACACACGGGTTGCAAGCTTTGTATGGGCGGAACTTGGGCGGTGGATTTACAATGCCTTTGCTTTGTGGACTATTCTAAATGACCAAAACGTTGCCTTTGTTGCATGAGCGCTCTTTAAAAGCTTTACTTGTTAACCAAACTCTATGAACTCACTCAACCATTGTGTTGACACTTTTAGCATGTTTTATCTCGGTATCTAAGGCATTCACTTCATGGCATGCATGTGACTTATCATAGAGTCGCGGTGTCGACGCGTCTCACCTATATTTTATGCACTTAACCATCGTTTGATTGTAACAAACTTATTTTGGTACCTTGGAAATCTTTTGGGACCTATGTTTGTAAACTAAATTATTTTAATGAATCAAACGATATTTTCAAAACGACACTTTAGGTCGCTCGATATAACCGTAACTTTGATGCTATGACGGTCATCCCCGAATTCCATTCATTGCAAAATGTAATTTGGGGTGTGACAAATGGTACTTGATCTTGACTATTTAAGCGATCACTTAGGTTATACTCGTTATAAATCTAATCTTTCTACGAACCACAAGCTTCTCAAACTAACATTGCGGTTCTTGAGATGATGAATCGACTTCAGTTGTGGTGATCAAACTATTGGTGTTCCTTCTTTCCTACTAACCACTTTTCGTGTATGATCGGTGCAAAACCGTCTAGTTATCTCACGCAGCTAGCCACTTGTGAATGACCAACCGTAAGAAACTCAAAAGCAGCTCACACACCAAATGCAATTTAGATCGGAGGAATATAGGAATTCCTGGGTCGTTAAGTCCACGGAGGATGAATTGGTGTATAAACACTTGATCGATGATAAAATGATCACTAAGGATAGTGATCGATGGGTTTTGAGAAATTTATACCTAAAGAAAAGATCTACAAATTACAATGACTTAAATGCAAATTAAGAGAAATTAAAAGTTAAAAATATATTAAATAAACGCTATCACTATTTTTAAAATGATGAGCGTTTAAAACCTAAAACGACGTTTAAATAAAATTACGTAACGCACAAAATAAAACGTGAGTTTTAAGAAATAAAAGGCCTACAAATATGAAAATGATATTTTACAATCCTAATAATAAAATAAAAGTATTAGAAAAAGAAAATTATTTTAAAACTATTTATCTAATTATTATTAATTAAAACTATTTATTAAGTATTTAAAATGCACTAAAATATAAGAAAATACAAAATTAACCTAGAAAATGAAATTATAACTTAGAAAAATCTAAAATATGATAAAACTTATTTTAAAACTGAAAATATATTTTTAAGACTTTTATGTATTTATTATTAATTTAAAACTATTTAAAACTAATTAAAATGCTAAAAAAATACTATTTAAACCAAGAAAATTATGGAAAATACTTTTTATACTTTTATATTTATCTTAATCTAGGAAAATTGAAAACATATTTTTTAAGCTTTTCCGATTTATTTGTATTAAAAGCTATTTAAAAGACTTAAAACTATTTTAAATAAAGAAAATAGAAAACAGTGATGGAAAAATATGAAAAATTCAGGAAAACACTAAAATATTATTCTAAGTTTATAAAAATATAAAAACATATGCTTATGTGGAGGAAAATGCAACTGCAATGGATTAGCTTATAAATAAGACTTCAAAATAAGCTAAAAGCCACAAATGGACACCAAATTAACACATAAGCTAGGTTATGCTATATTAACTAAATACTAACCTATTCCAATCATCCTAAACTTGAAAAGCAGCTTAAGCCAAAGATTAAGCAAATCAAAACTAGCTTATTTAGGAAAATGGGACAACATGTTGGTACGATCTAAGAGTGGGGTCCACAGAGCTTAAGCTCAAAACCTTTCTTGAAATTGATAGTCACTGGGTGGTGAGTGATAAGGAACCAAGATTGAGGGTATGGAACCCACGATGAGCTCGTAAAGAGCTTGTGAAGTGAGGGTCCAAACCGATTCACTCGATTATATGAGTGAGTGAAATAAGCTTGAAAGCTTGGTACAAGCTTTAAAACAAGCTTAAGAAAGAAAACAAAGGATAATTACTATGTATATATGGTATATTATGAGATATGAACAAGTGTGTTCATTTGATTTGGCTAATAAGCTTGTTATGTTTATAAGCACTTCCAATAAACCGAGATCCAAACACCCTAGGCAGCAACCAAAGTGGACAAATTGAGCTTATGAAATAAGCTCAAAAGAACTTATTGAATGTTGAAGTACTAAGTGGGGCTGGTAAGGATTCCAAAATGCCAAAGCTTGACCAATGGGGACCATGGTTAGCTTTTGCGGGCTTATGAAGTTGGGTGGGTTGATCGAGTCACTCGGTGAATGGAGTGAACGGACAAGCTTGGCGAGATGCGACCCTAGTAAAAGGACTTGTGAATGAAAATTAAAGCTTGAACTGTGAAGATGAGTGCTTAGCTTTAATGAGCCAAAGATCACAAGCTAAAGCTCGATGAGCTTATGATTAGCTTGAGAAGTTGCTTATTTATACCTGAATGCTAAGTGATTAGGTTATTTTGATAGCACAAGTTAAAGCAATATAAGCGATGGATAAGCAATTAAGGACAAATAAGCACTTAGTTCAGATAACTAGCCACATGGGCATCACAAACAACCAAAATACTGCACTGACACTCAATAAACAAGCTTATGCAAGCTTGTGAAAGTGGTGTCAAAGCTGTGCATGTGGAGGTTTTCAATCAAGGGGTCAAAGAAGCTACAAAATAAGCTATTAATAAGCTAAGTTTATGAAAGCTAGTATTTTTATAATTTTATTTAGCAACTAAATATTACTATCCCAAAAGGATTTAAGCTAAAACTTAATAATGAATCCTATATAAAATTATACATTTTATTCAAAACGACTATATTGAAAGTTGACTTTTTATTACACTAGCATTTGACTTTTATGAACTTGTGATGATCCTAGATGACTAAATATGTTATATTAAGCTATGATAGGATGAATTTAAGCTACTATATTAAGTTATAAGCTTATGTGATGAGATTAGCAATCTAGAATTTTAACAGCTTATCGGCAAGGTGAATTTAAACTTGATTTTGACTTTTCAAAGAAAGACGAAATCAACTGGAGCTTAAATGAGTTTCAATGTCCACAATAAGACTTAACCAAAATAAAACAAACTTCAGTTTAACTCTTTAATACTAACATATGCACAAATCCAAACACTCCTCAATAATCAATTGTAATAAAACTAAGCAAATCCTAAATCTTACCAATGCCATTCATAACACGATACTACTACTCAAATTAGATCAAGAATGAACAGATTATGACAATAAAACTTATTCAATTCAATACTACTAGATTATGCAGCTATGATAGAAATGAAATAGAAATTTAAAATAGCACTTACATAAGTCTAGTCACAATGACTTGCTTATGAAATCAGAGAACCACTATCTTATAACTGATATAAACACAAATTCTTTCACAAGCAACCCAAATCCATCCATTGATCAGCAATCATATCCATATCACTATTGAAACTGAACTTTTGACTTTAGTTGACCAAGGGTGATTGAGAGTATAACTGAGTAGAAGCTTATAGAAGCGAAATAAGCTATGGAGAGCTTATAAGAGCTTATCATCCTTAGCAACAACTAAGTACAACATTTGAGTGTTTTGAGAATTTAGACATAAAAGTAAGCATAAACTGAATTTATGAAAACAAACTGAAATTAATACTTGTAATAGGTTTAGATTACATTAAAAACTTTAACAATACAACTTGGAAACTTAAATAAATACTGAAAAGTAAATTTTAACTAAAACGACATTTTTAAACTAAAACTACACTACTTAGTTCTTCTCTCTGCTTCTTTTCTTCTTTATAGACTTTCAAAAGCATCCTCTCATATTTCTGATCATTTCCCACCATTGGATAGGTCAAAGTAATCACAACCTTTGATTTTTACTTTTTGGCGCCAAAAGTCTTTGGGTGGGTTTCTGCAATTAATGCAGTTTGGGAGGATATGGAGGTGGAGGGGGACAGGGTGTGAAGTGGGTAAGGAGCTGGAAAGGTAGTGGACAGGTGGTAGTGAGCAGGTGGCGGGGAATGAGTGGATACAGGTGTTTGGGGGGAAGAAGATGAACAGTGGCGCGTTTCTCTGTTTTAAATTTTTGGGCCGGGTTATATATATTGGGTTGGGGCTTGGTTTGTTAATAATAAAGAGGTCCGTTTGGTATTATTAGTACAAAAGCCCAAGGACTTCTTTTGCAAATCTGCCAAACTTGAGGGGCTTTGACTGCCACTTTTCCAAACTTTCTTTGAGGACCAAACCTGCCATAACACAATAAAGTTGTATTTTATTTCATTTTAAACTTTAAGGACCTTTTATGTAAATTTGGATACTTTATTAAAACATAAAGAAACTAAAACTACTACTACTACAATCGCTCTATCGTTTGCTAGACTCTCATTAGGAGATGTCGGCTATGAATATAAGATGAAAGGATACTTGAAACCACAGCCGCCATCCTCTTTTATATAATAGAGGAGGTTCAAACCACAGCTTACTAGAAAGCTAACTATTTGTATTTGCTCTCATTGTTTCTTCTTTCTTTATTCTTGCTCAACTATTACATATTAGGTCCTCATTGTTTCTTCTCTTCATTATTGCTCGTTTTGTAATCTTATTGACATAATCACTTCTTATTGAGAATCATTGGTGTTGAGAATCCATCGGTGAATTCTTAGCCGCCATCCCTCTTTATATAATAGGAGGTTACAAACCTAGCTTACTAGCTAACTATTACATATTTGGCCCTCATTGTTTCTTCTTTCTTTATTCTTGCTCAACTATTACATATTAGGTCCTCATTGTTTCTTCTTTCTTCATTGTTGCTCGTTTTGTAATCTTATTGACATAATCACTTCTTCGAGGAATCAACAGGTCGTGAGAATCCATCGTGATTCTTATTTAGAAGAATTCCCAACAATCTTCCCTAGCTGGATTTGACTATGTTAAGTTCCGGTTCTCGATAATACAAAACCACCGTATGAAGAAACAATGGTAAAACATGCCATCCAAATAATCCATGCACATCTACTAATCTTCTTCCCTTCATCTAATAGGGTCTTGTGCAAACATGGCGTTTCCTCAGTGATGCATGTAGATGGTAAGTATATAAACCATAAGCTTCCCTTAAAATTATACTAACCATCTCAATTTTTTTTTTTCTTTTTAATAATCAAAATAAATAAAGCATAACGTGAAACCAAATCGTCGTGGAATCCAAATAGTGCGTGAAGAAACTCAAAGCATCGTCTTATATCTTGTACTATCCACGTGACTCCAAACTCGGATGATACACTAGCAAATGTGAGCATTAAGCACATTTTCTATAGATCTCGCCCCTTCACTAACATTGGCACTCTGATGTAACTCCTTAAAGTGATAGCAAATCGAGCATTAAGTACTACGTGAGATCACTTCACTAGAACCATCAAGACTTTGTCACATCATTAACGTACAAACAAGTTATCTCAAAGTTCGACTCGCTTTGAGATATGATAAGACAACGCGCCCGGCGAAACGGTCGTGAGAAACGAAACCATCGTGATAACAAAAATATACGGACCAATGAATGACCAATTACACAACGGTACCACGAAACAACCATAGACCGTATACCACCGAATCATCCAACTAATGGTACAAAATAAGATTTTATAATTCGGTCCAATCAAATGTTCTTGCCTACCACATACCATAACAACAATATACCATAACACATTGAATCAAATCTCACAAAATGCATACGGTAGACCTCAAAGCGAGCAATCAATTGGCGACAATGAATACAAGAAAAATAGCCCCATGGTTGACCAATATCAATCAAACCTTCATAACCTTGAGATAACCAATGGTGCCGTCCATGAGACCAATCAATTATAATCTAAAACATACCCACGGGGCAGATCGAAAGAAACAAAATCATTACATGGCCATCAATATTAATTTACTAATCAAAACTGTCCAATCTTGAGACCACTAATACCAATAACGTGCAATATCTAATCTTCAATATGCAAGTCAATATACAAAATGACAAAGATTGGTGCTTATGACCAATACCGATGGACCCATGAATGAATATATCAAACTAATATCATGCCGAATCAAAATGAGATCGAGAATATGAATTTAATAGAAGCCATGATCAAAGTTGGGACATACCGGTACCAAGCGAATGTCAAGAGGTTTTACAGCGTGACCAATCATTTACCAAACAAAGCTCTATCACTGAAATCAACACACTCCATGTGGTACTCAACGAATAAGAACCAATCACAAGCAATTTAATATTCCCTTCACAACCAAAAAATGTCGGCATTGACTTGAATTTTCCCTATCGGATCCAAAATATTAGCTTCTTGCGGTAAAACCCCTTTATACTGCTGCCTCCATTTGTTTCTGGCTAACATAAACCCTAATGACATGAAAACCTTATAAACCCTAGATCGAGAGCCACCTACGATACCAATTGTGATAAACCAAGATCGGACTCAACTAGGGTATAAGCAATATTGATTGATTAGATGCGGGTGGAATAATAAGAACACAATCAAAGTTACCAACAAGGTTTTCTATTAAAACTAATGATCCTCTATGGATCTTTACACCCTCTCATGGAGGTTTTTCTTGAATGTTTTTCTAAGAGTTATTTTAATACATAAGACCTATGTTCCTTTTATAGACAAGGAACCTAAAACATTTCTTGGGGCGTCTAAGCATGCAAGCATGCAACTAAATATTGTTTTACCCATACGAATAAACATGGGAAAACTCTAAACAAGCCCATGTACTAACCTTGGCGGTACAATAATAAATATGGGCTAACATATAAATAATAAAACTCATGCGTACAACTTGGTAGAATCCTTGATGAATACTATCTTGCTTGAGAATCCTTACTTCACTACTTGATGATTCCAGCCACTACTTAATGGTCACATTTCGAATTCCCAACAGTTGTTTATTCTCATGTTAGTCTTTGTGAAAATGCTTTATTTTGTTTTTTAACCTCGTCTTAATTACATATAAAGGTATTTTACAAAAGATAAGTGTAGGGAAGATCACATAAGTTTTAAAACGAGGAACATGAGAATTGCAACTATGGAAATTGATATATATATGTGTTTGTTAGAGTCAAATGCTTGTATCGAGTCATAATGGATGTTTTGCAAAAAAATTCTAGGTTTTAATGATGTAATTTTTCGAACCAGACCCGAGTTTTGTCGAGACAACTGGCATCAAATTAAAGCTGACGTCGAGCTATGTAAAACAGAATGTTCGACTTTCATTTTACGTGTAACTTGTAAATTTTGGAAATTCCCATGTCTTAATTTTTCTAGAAAAGCGCAAACATCCATTCCACAAGCATTATATCTTACTTGCTTTCTAGTGTAGTTGTGTGTCATATATAGTTTTACCGATTTTGTGAAGGTTTTGTTTGTTTTCTTATAAGTGTGCGAGGTTATATTGGACAAGAAGAAAAACACAATTGGATGAAGCTTATTACTTATGCATTCTTGGAAGAAGATTTAACCATGACTTCACACATATCCTACCAGAAATCGGGGGAGTATTAGTTTTTTCTTACCTTCCTTTATCATAACTTTGATACTTCGGAGAACATTGGGGACAATGTTCGGTTTAAGTGTGGAGGCGAGAATAAGCGGGAACTTAGAAACTATTCACTCACTTGATTATTTGTCTTGTCCTTGGTAATTAGTGTAATAAACCATAAGAAATATTTGTTGGGAAATTTTATCACCAAATTTAAATTTTTTATGACATTCTGAGCTAAACTTTAGTCTTAATAAAGCGTCTCATGGATAGGAATTATATGACTAGCACAAAAACCGTTTACCACTCAAATTCCACCCAAAAATGTGAGGTTAGCCCTAGATATTTAGGAATAAAAGCATTCACCTTTAATGCTTATTGAGGTGTCTTGGTAGTATAATAGATTCTAGAGCTTATTTTTGATGCATTCCGAGATCGCTAGTGAGACTACACTTGTGTAGTTATGAGTAACTAAATGATAAGAGGCATTAGGATAACCCTTGTTTGAAACTTGTATTATATACATCTTCCACATTAGTTGAGTAACTACCCGCACCCTGCGATGTATTCATCTTTAGTACACGATACCCCTAGTTAACCCTCGAGCCAATCCTTGCGGTTCTCATGATGTTTGAGTTTTGAATATCAATGAAAACCTTTGTTACAATCCACCCCGAATGTACACCCAATCGCCTTAGCCTACCTTATATGCACTCATCTTTAGTACATTATTGTTATCACTATTAAACCCTTAGTTCAATTATCTAGTTACTTGCATGGTTGCTAAGTCGAGTCATATCTTTTGTACACAGTTTTGAGGCGATTGGGACTCATGGGTAAAGTAATATTTTATGGATAGCGGGGAAAACGATAAATTCAAATTCCCTTTGTCTACGTAATTAAAGACTCGAGTTTTGATCTTTTAAATCGGGTCAATTAGTGTTAGTTAAATAAAAACTCAAGTGTAGCGATGCTCCTATAAATCCCTTATATTTTGATGTTATCGTAGAGGATGATAGAGTAAAAATGTATGAAAAAATCAAAAAAAAGTGAAAAGAAAAAAGAAAGAAAGAGTTGTCAAAAATCAAAAAAACATACGGGCTACCATTCTTCATCTATCTTTATGTTTATGTTTTTAAGTTTATGTTTGTTTTGTTTCAAGTTATCTAGTGTTAGTCGAGTCTTGGCTTAGCAGCACACTTTACATGCTTGTAACATAAGATTTTGACTTGCCACCACTAAATATCCCATATCTAACATAACCTTTACTTCCCACCCTAAGCCTAACGTTACAACCCTTGTAAAGACCTCTTAGATAGTTATTCCTAGGTACTTACGCCAAAGCGGTGGAGGTTTGATCTATTCTCAAGCTTATGGTAATCTATGTACTATGCCGGGTAATGAGTGTTTATCTTCCATTTCCATTCATATTATATTTCATATAAACTTGAGAGATTAGAGAATCCAAACACCAATTGTGAGGTGCTAGTGTAATAATTTTGTTGTTATAACTATTGTGGCGCTTGTACTTGTTGTAAACTATCTTAAATGTTTCATGCCCCAACTTATAAATTGATTGGCCAGCGGTTTGCTTGAGGACAAGCAAATACCAAGTGTGAGGATATTTGATAAGGATTTAAAACATACGTAGGGGTCATTTAAGCCCTAAATCGACACATTTTATATCCGTTCTTGCTTAAAATCGTTCCTTTTACTTTTAGGTCTTTTGGAAGCAAAATCTTGGAATGAAGCATATTTGAGACGAAAAAATGACTTATGAAGAAAATGGAAAAGTCGATCGAACTCAAGGTATTCGGCATCGGCGTCGACTAAAAGCGGATCCCTCACAATAAGACTTGATCAAAAGTACGAGGCGGCTCGTGAATTTCGGTCCTAAAGCACGGCGTGCGCCGTATATTCATGGAAACGTCACTCGCACTTTCTACACCAAACGAAGATCCAAGATTCGAGACGGACGTCACCTTGAAGACTAACGTCGCATCTCTCAGTGGGCCGTCCTAACGATGACTTGGCCCAAACAAAACCCTAATAGCGGCTGACGTGGCGTCACTAGAGTGACGTCGTCGCGATTGTAAATCTATATAGAATTCGATTTTTACGTATTTTAAGTAGTAGAATTTTGGAGCAAACCTTAACTCGGTTGTAGTCCGACTTGGACAATATTCTAGGATCCCATACCTATTTTACACATCAAGATAAATTTGTTTATCCAATTTATCATTATGTCTACCCATGTTCAATTGATTGTGTGTATGCTTGCTTGTTTAACATGTCTAGTTAAATTACTTGTGTGTTTGATTAGATCTATGAAACCTAGTTGTTGATTGTTGTTAGGTTGTCTCTTGTCTTAATTGAAAAAGCCATAGGAGTGCACCTAGCTATCGTTGTGTTTATTGCGTGAGTGCTTTATGACAATAGGAATTGGGGTGAATCTTGTTGCACTTAGATCCGTGTATTCTAGGAGAGCTACATATCATAGAGATAGGGAATAGGCACCCCTACTAATTGGAATACAACGTTAAGATAAAGTGAAAATTCAATCGACCAATAAAAGATAACTAGGAAATGGTATCTAAGTGAACACATCTTTAATCATCTGAGCACACCTCAATTAGCATAAACTATCTCAGTAGTTAAATTAGATAATTAGATAATTAGTAGAAGTAGTGAAATCGGTGAAGTACCACTCCCGATCATATACCAAGATTTTACCCTTGCTTCCTAAAACATAAAAATAATCATTCTCAACCCCACCTTCATAAATCTCTTTCTAGCATTCCTATTCTCCTGAAACGAAATCAATCTCCAGGCTTACCATACTACACTAGCGATTAGGTTCCTTTGGTAGAGGGTTGAAAAGCTTGCTCGTAGAAAATGAGGTTTTCGACCCGAACCGCATAAAAAAATCAAAGAGTTTGGTTTTGTTCAAATTATGATCAAACATGTGTGTATACTGGTGGGAGTGATGCAATCTTTCTAATCTTATATCGATGACATATTAATCATGGTAAAAACATTCCAAAACTACAAGATGTAAAATCACAGTTGAAGAAATGTTTTCCATGAAAATTTAGGAGATGTTGCATACATTACGGAATCAAGATCTATAGGGACAGATCAATTAGAGGACTAAGTCAAAGTGCATATGTTGATAAAATCCTAAAATGATTTAGGATGGATGGTTCCAAACGAGTCTTCCTATGCAAAATAATGTAGAATTAAGAAAGTACCAAGGACCTACACACACGAAGAGGTGGCGAATGAGTGGAGTTCCTTATGCTTTGACTATAGGATCCATCAACGGGCGGTGTTAGAACTTCGTAGTATCTAAGAAATAATAAAGATATGTTTCTTGTTTACGTGGTTTCGATTAAGGCGGTTATAAGTGCTACATGGACTGGATTCATAAGCGATAAAGATGATACCAAATCTCGTCGGGCTATGTTTTCATCTTGAATAGAGCACATTTGACTCGACAAGTGCTAAGCAAAGACTATAACGATGTATTCTACAAAGTTGAATACATAGTTGCTTCAAGCGCAATGAGTCGTTTTTGATAAGAAATTCATATATCGACAGCGTACTCCGGTATTGAAAGGCAGGATGGATATGTTTTCGACAATTCGGAGTTATTGTTATAGCTAATGAACCTCAACGAGGTGCAAACACATTCTTCGCAAGTATCATTACATTTGAGAAATAGCTGAAATAGGCGAAGTGAATCTTCTCAAAGTTCAGACAGATGATAATCTAGTTGATTCATTTACTAAGCTAATGTGTGTAACCAAGCATGTCGAACACGCAAGGAACATTGGACTTAGACATGCTACTAGTATAATGTAATATGTTATTTTTTTTATTTGAATAATTAAATGTAAACATTGATATTATTTATTTAATTTGATGTACTTGATTACGTAATCAAATTTCTTTTATATTAATTGTTTTAAATATTTGCATGTTTAAATCCAAGAATAGTGAATTATCCTAAATATCCATTTGTCGGTTGATGTTATAGGAATAACATTGAATTAAAACAAATGTGAGAGTGTTGATTATATTCATGAATGAATATTTAATAGTTAAATTCATCGATTCATGTATTTATGAAGATAAATATCGGATCGACCCAACTTACAAGTTTTCACTACATGGATTCTAGCATTTAGTAAAACTTAAAATGATTTAGTCAATTGTTTCCTTAGACTTGAGATACTCATGAGTTATGCGTGTGGAACATTACTCTTTAATATGATCGAACATTGTCACGAATAAGGTTGCTATAAAGATCTATCATTGGGAATAATGTAATGTACATGACTAACACGTGCATTCATAATGATATTTGTTCCACCAAGAATCATGGATTTAGATATACGGCCCTTGATGATTTGAACAAGATGTGCGCGACCGTGACTAAATATAATTAAGATGAATCTTGAATTAACTTAGTAGTCTAGTTCAAGATATGAAATCAAGAAACAAAATTGTTAAATAAATAAGAATACTTTATCCATGTCTTATATTTAACTAAGTACATGAAAAAAAATTGATTATAAACCATTATCCTTAAAGGTTTAACAAACTAAACCTCACATATTTTAGGAGCATTGGCGTGTTGCTGAGCGCTAACTATTGTGCAGTATAAATGCAAGGTAAGTATGTCATTCACAAGTGAGAGCGATGGAATATGCTCGGCACATTACATATTTATACGGCTAAGTTTATGTGAGCATAAGTTACTGAAATACTTAGATACACTAAGTTATAATATAAATATTGTATTTATATTATATTAACACAAAATGATATATAAGTCATTTTAGTTGTGTATTTATTATATATCATATTAATATATAATAACATAAAAGACTTATTATTTAAATACTAATAATGTATTAACAATAAATTAACTAAATCAAATTATTAATAAATTAACTAAATCAAATTATGAAATACCCTAAAAATCCCTTGTGAAAATCGGCTAGGGGAGAAACCAAGGAGAAATTGAATGATTTGATTAACTTATGGATTAAGTTAAAAAAGACCTAAAACCTTTGGATTTAGTATAAATACAAAAAGATCATTCAATAGACTTAATAACTTAACACAAACTCTCCCTTCTCCTTCTTGTGTCGCCAATCGTCCAAACTCAAAACCAAAGGTTTTGGGTTTGCTACTGTGTTGCAAGTCTCTAAGTAAGGGTAAGTTTAAATCGCGTATTCAAGGGTGTTCGACTAGTATCGCTAGGTATCGTGTAGGGTGTTCATCGATTCGGTTTCGGTTTCGTGGGTTGTATGGTTTGGGTTAATCGGTTTAAAATTTTAAAACTCTAAACCAGCAAACCAAACCAATTTAGAGCAGATAAAACCAAACCATACACAAATTGGATCGGTTTGGTTTCGGTTAAAACAAAAACCAAATTCAAGTAAACTTCAAAATATAATCTAAAAGTTACAAATAAAACCTAAAAGTTCAAATAAAATTATCAAATCAAAAGGTGCACAAGTCTTAAGTAATCAACAAAACAAAGTTTAAGAAACCAAAGGTTTCATAACTTAACGAAATAAATGAAGCGAAATATGGGAGGAGAGATCGATATATGTGAATTTATAGGAATCAACTAGTTAATTGCTCCTGAGTCTAGATATCGCATCAATCCATTTAAGGGTGGTTAGTTTATAAGATATTTTAAATTATTAGGATTTTTTAGGAAGATGAACATATAAAATTTGTATATATGTAATTTAAACTTTTGTGTGATAGATATATATTCGGTTTTTCGGTTTGGTTTGGTTTTGTATTTGTCAAACCAAAGCCAAACAAACACCAATTAAATACTTGATTTGGTTTTAACCAAATACACCAATTAAAATTTTGGTCGGTTTTATTACATTTATATTTCGGTTTGTTAGGTCAACCAAACCTTGAGCACCCTAGTATCGTGTAATGTGGTGTGGATCAACCGTGAAGAATAATTACTTTTTGATTATTAGTTTCTTGATCATACCAAACATAAAAGGTTGGTATTACTTTTATTTTAAGCATGATTAATTGCATAAATCACATGATCCAAATATGAGTTTTACATGCTTCCTTACTCGTTTAATATATTTGATTGTCAATATGTTAATTAAATATTAAATAGTTTAATAAAACCGTAGACTCTAAGAAAAACAACGGTGGTTAGCAACGTGCTTACCAAATGAAACCGCCAAAGACGTATCGAAGAAGAAAGAACAGTTCCAGAAAGGGTTAGAAACGTTGGTTCGACTTTCGAGGTGTCACGAGGATTAATGGGCCGAACTAAAACTTATTAGGCCGAACTAAAAGCCTCTCACTTTCTGGGCCACTTAATGGATATGTCGAAACGACGACGTTTCAATCGGTCTATAATCTATATAACTTTATTATGAACAGATGTAAATTCATCATGCTTCGCTTAGTTACATGTCAATCTGCCCATGCATGGGTAACTCGGGTATGTTGTATGCCCATAGCGTACATTTCTGCTTAAATGTGCTCGAAACACTTGGCACAAAAGTAATATAATCCCATAGGTGGAAGTAAGATGACAAAAATATATCAAAAATGCTACATGTAATATTAGTCATCGCCCGCAAGATCACCCAGCGGATTGTATTTGCAGCCAGATAATGAGCTCCAACCGTCCTCTACTACCATACGGATATAACTCGGTGCAATCTTGTTAGACTCAAGTTCTTTCAACAATGGGGTAAATATAGACCATGCAGCATCAAGCTCATCACTTCTTATAAACAATCTCCTTTCTCCTTCTATCGCGTCCAATAAAAGCCTCGTATGCATCCGGTATTTCCTTTGGATATCTTCATCATCAAATGCAAATTAACCTCATTTAATTTCAATAAATATGCAAATTGCAAAGAAAGGTAACTAGAAATATCAAATTTGCCAATGTGGGTCCGAGTAACATTTGTCAAAAAATTTGTCTTTAAACTTGTACCGTTTATATAGGTCAAGAATTACTTTTCCCCATACTGCTCCGGTGAGATTAGGTATTGTTGGCGGTGTTGTTTATATAGGTCAAAAAATAAAAGTTCATCCATGTATTAAGCAAATTTGGGTTATTTTTAGCTACCTTTTTCTAGCAATTTCCTCTTCAGGATATGAAATAATTTACCTCGTGCTGTAGAGCAAATTAAGGTCACTTCTGTCGAGCCTCATACCAAGACCAGGGATCTTGTTATTGATTTTAAAATATGGCTTCATTGGGCTGCTACGAAGCACAAGTTCGTTTAGCTTTGTCCATATCTGTCCCAAAGTTTCGTTTATACAGGTTACCTGGAACATGTCTGAATTGAACTCTGATCTCCGCCTTTGGTCAAAAAAGACAGGTTGGATAACTCGTCAAAATAGGTTTTTGGCCAAAACTGGTATTTTAAAAACAAAGATATACCATACCGTCTAGTATTCAGGGCCTTTCCAGCTTTCATGAGGAAAGGAACACCATCCCGAGCATTATCAATAAAAGTGCTGCTGCTGCAAAGTTGGAGTGATGCTATCGTTTGGGACAGTCGGGTCCTCTGTGTATCCTGGCGTCTTTCCCCCTTGCTATGCCCTTATATTGACCGACAACTACATCTTGAGTTTAAGTTGTCTCATGACCTCAAAACTTTGACCTGTATGTATCAATAACCAACTAGTAATTATGCTTGGCGCTAAAAAAGCGGTTTATTTCATTTATTTTATTATTAAATTAATTAATTTATTTCTAAATAAAGATATGAAATATCAATGTACTTTTCATTTGTCTTGTTTTAGTCCTTAAAGATTCTTTCTGCATCTCAACCATTAAGAGCATACGTGGATGTTCTGCGACATTTGTTGTCAACATAGCATCACAATTCACTCCTACTACTTTCTCATCAGTTTTACCCCAATGGTCACTGCCCACCACTAACCATTTTTAAATTAAAAAAAATAATAAAAAAAAAAAAAAAAAAATTGCCTTGTTATGCCCGGCTTAGTGAGCATGAGCAAGCCCACTATCTCCACCACAATAGTGACCACTTGCGAGCCGACCACAACCTCCTCCACCCGAGCAAACCCTCCCATTGTGCATGCTCTAAAGATGACTTTGTATCCCATTTGAGTCATTTGCTACAAAACCCTATAAACCAACTTTTAATAAAGGATTTTAGATAAAAATCTTGAATTTATCAAAATGTCAGATTTATATGTAGCGTTAAGTTCTATAACAAAATGTTAAAGAATCGAGTACACAATGACTCAAACGAGAGACATAAAACATCTTCTAATAACTCATATGTAAAAAAGAGTACAAAATAAAAAGTGCAAAAGAAAAAGTATATTGGAATTTATGCAAAGAATAATGCCTTAAAGAAATATCTTTTCAGTAAAAAAAAATACCTTTTCATTTCTAATGTCCTCGTCTAAACTAACAGGTGTTTCCATTGCAAACAATGCTAATATTTGCAGAAGGTGGTTTTGCATTATATCGAATGATTCCATAGTTGTTAAAGTAACTACAAGAACAAAAAATATAACCTTTAATTCAACATTCAAAGCATACACAATTACGCAAAAATTCACTGCAAATTATCCATAACTCACCCTCCTCGTCCTTCTGTACCAAAGTCTTCTGAAAATATGAATTGTACACTGCGAATGTAGTTTCTTGACCAAAGTGGTTCAAAAACAAGATTTGAGAAGCGAAGAACTGATAGATTCTCCACGAGCTCCTTTCCCAAATAATGATCAATTCTGAAACGGAAAACACTTAGAAGGTATAACTTCATGAATCAGTAGAGATAGAAAATGGGCGGGTCAGGTAACGGCCTTGGGGTGAGGCGTCCTAGGTCATGACAGGTTGACCTGAAACACTGTTTGTCCAACTTTTATTGACTTTTACTTTTATTACCTTGTCGAATATGGTCACAAAGTACATAGTAATCAATAGTAATATAGAATTCTTTAAATACCTTTGGTACCTGTTTAGTGTTTAACCCATTCCTTTTTGGTTTCTGCTAAACACACTGTGGGTGACTTCTGATTCATTTGGCCCATTTCTTGTTTTTGCTACTTATCTTTAATATTTTACCTGTGTGACCCATTTAATTTTGTCCATGCTGACAGATTTAGCCCCCCTTTTTTTTTTCCATGTTTGACCTATTTGAGGCAATTTTTATATCAATTACACTTTGAGAAACTTTCAAATCGTTTGACCCATTAGAGACGAACCATAACTTGATCGACAGACTTATAAGGTAAATGGGTCAAAGTTATCACCACATTTATTAGACACATACCTAAAGATTTGTTCCTCAGCTAAGTACTTCTTCAGGCTTCTTGTTAGCTCTCCAGGCGATTCAGTCACGCCCAAATGGTTTCTCGACTATCACCCGTGTCCACCCAGTTTTAGAAGCTCTTTCACTTTCGCTGGCGTACTACATCCACAAAAATGTCTGGAGGTATTGACAAGTAAAACAACCTATTCGACATTTTCCGCCCTAGAATAGTTTGTCATAATATCCCCTTAAGTGAAACAGCACATATCACATAAGGTATCACATCAATGCATCTAATAGGAAGTAATGAAGAAAGCGAACCTCTTTCTGTTTTAGCTTAGTGTCTAATTCTGCAAAATTTTCCTCAGACCCATATTGACCCGAATGGTAAAAGCATCTATTAAGAAACTCTTCCATTTGTCACCACAGTTTTCCCTGCCATTATCCTTGTTATTAACAATGTTTGTATATTTAAAGGGTATTTTAGATATTTGACTAATGGCGTACATGAAACTAAGGAAACAAGTGTTACCTCTTATCAATTCTGCAAGTTAATGTTCTACTAATCATTTCCTCAGCTCCTCATCGGTCATTTTGAGCATAACCAAATATAGTAAAATTCTTCAAAAATGGAAAAGATACATGTACAACATAAATATTTACATTAATACAACAACCATAACATATATTAATAATCAAATGAAGAACCTGTGGTAAACAGCCCTCATAAAAGAGAGCAAAAAGGGCAGGGAAAATCTTTTTCTTAGCAAGATCGCCTGAAGCACCGACAACCGTCACACTAAGATTTGTTTCAGTTTGTTCTGGTAATACTACAGTTTCTTTTGCTAGAGGCTTTTCTGCTGCACTACCGAAAAGCCAGCAGACAATGATAACACGAAATCAAGAACAATCGTCTCAGCGGTTTGAAAGAAGATAGAACTGATTCGTTCATATTTGAACCGACTGAAATGAGTAACAAAATCTCAAGTTGATTACTAGAATCTAGCATTGTGATCCATAGACACGATTGCCAAATAGCTTGATTACATATAATAATTACCCTATATCAAATGATATAGTAAGAATAAACTTTAGAGGCTACGATTTTATGTTAAGGCGTGCTTAGAAAGGAATAGTATGACAAGTAAACTCAATGTAGTGTTGTATTTTATTGTTTATGTTATCATTTCACTTTGGTGCACGGACGATATCTGTATTCCGTACCAAAGATTATAACAAGTAAACTCATGCGGTATGTTCAAACCAAAGGCGTGATCACTATCTTATCAAAACTGCAGGGGCGCCACCTGTGGGAAACCTTTTGGTGGATATCGTCCATGCACCAAAGTGAAATGACAAAATCTCAATGAAAAGCAAAGGCATTTTAGTCATTTCACTGAAAGACGTTATCCGCGCAAAGGTTTCACACATGGACGGCGGCTGCATAATTCTATCCAAACAAATAAATATGCCTAATCAAATATCTTGCATTTCGCAATGTGACTACCTAGTCAAAACAAGTCTATACCAATGTATAAAAAAACTTACCATCATGCAAAGAAACAGCATTAAGAGGATACCCATTTGAGGACTTAAGTTCAAATTGTTTTTGGTTGAAATTTGACTGAATCTTGAAAACCAATCTTGATTTTGTTGAAATGTTTTAACAGATTGTTGATTGAATGAAGAAGGTGAGATTAAGGTGGTGGTAGTGGAAGATGATGGATTCAATTGTAGCCATGCAAAATGACCTTAATTTTATTACCTACTAAGTTTTGATCATATAAAAAGATTGTGTTTCTTGATGATGTTTGTAACAAGGGTTTTGTTTATGTTTGTATATACTTGTTGCTGCATAAGATCAGATTTTTGTTGGATTTTTGTTTTTGATGGGACCTCATTTTCATAAGTTATCTTGTTTATGAGGCCTATAAATTTTCGGATTTTTTTTTAATTTTATTATTATATATTTTTGTTTTCTTATTTCTCATTTTATACAAAATTTTATCTTATTCGTAGTCATTTATGAAAATTGATCACTCATCAATATTTTGATCGTAAATCATAATTTATATATTCTGATTAGTCGTCTGATATTATAATCTGTGAGTGTGGTGCGTCGTGAAAAATGTGATGTGAATATCACCCCATTTAAATGACAATTTTGAAATTTACAGGGTCGTTGCGTTATTATGAATGATTATAAACGATGTTTAGTTCGCCATTAATTATGAACTTAGGTTTTTTTTTTTTTTTTTTTTTTTTTTTTCTGATTAAATATCTTACATTATATCACTTTAAAATCTATCTCGCGTGTATTAAGCGTGACGCCGTACCCCATATTAGTTTGGTCGAAGAACTTTTCATACAACATAGTTCTTATGAGACTCGTATATGATAAACATAATTTAGATGCTTATAATAACGATTTTTGTGATAATAAAATTTTGCATTTTACACATTTTATAGCTGAACATAAATTTTAGATACAAATATTTGTATATCATAGACCGGTTTCAATGATTTTTGGATTGTTTGCCAGTTGCCACTATATAATCTCCTGAAATTGTTGAGAAGATATATGAGTTACAAAGAACCACAAAGACTACAAAATCAGGGTGGTGTTTAATAGTTTGACAGCAAGTCTTAAACACTTTTAGCCTCAAAAACCAAGTTCAAGCAAAATACAAACCATATTTTTTATACTTATATGAGTTAACAAAATTAATTCTAATTATCTTACTTCGTAATTATTTCTAAGGGCATTTAAAAAGGCAAAGATGACACTAATGAGAATCAAGTACAATGGATGAATTAGCTTCAAGATGCATTGTTAGCCAGCTTAGCCTCATTCTATGTATAAATGCATCACATTTCTGGTTTAGCTCATTTACATCTTCTTCTTGATCATCATGTCCTTCCTCTTCAGTTTCACCTTCAGATGTTAATATCGTTTCGTGATGACAGTTAGCATGAACAAGCGATTCTATATCCATGTCGTCAGTCTGATCTTCATGATCATCAGCATCAACCAACAACGTCTCAATATGTCCTTCCTCTTCCTCTTCAACTTTAACTTCAGTTGTCAATATTATTTCATGATGAAAGTCTGCCCAACCAACGTCTTCTGCTTCTATATGTTCAGCTTGATCTTCACCATCATCAACTTTTACTTCAGTTTCTTCTTCTAAAACACTACTTACTGATATCTCATTATACTCAATCTGTTTTGCTTTTGGTCTTTCATCTATAGCGACTTGTTTAGGTAGATCATAGCCATTCATAGATAGCGGATGACTTATGATCCGTCGTTAGGATAGTTAGATTCAAGGATGAGACCGATGGCGTTGCCTACCAAATGTCATTTAAGATTGAGAAATTCTCATGACTATCCAATGATGAGAAGGAACTTAAGCTATCGGTCACTATAGCAATGAGGAATATAAGAGAGGATTAGACTATGTGATGAGTAAGATATTTGGGTTCTATAAAGAATGTGTGAAACTAGGACGAATATAGAACCAATTGGGGCAAGATGACTTCTTAGAAAGATGCACAATAAGGCATAACTATGCCATGGAAAACCGATAGAAACCGGTCATGAGGAAGAAGATGACGGTAAGGAAGTCAATGAACACGACTTGAGTCTAGCTACAAGACTCATAAATAAAGAAAAGCGCTTCATGGGAGGCAACCCATGCTTAATTTTGCTTGTTTTGTTTTCAATTTTTGTGTTTTATATCTTTTCATTGTTGTTGTTAAATCCTAAGATCGGACTCAACTAGGGTATAAGCAATATTGATTGAATGATGCACGATTGGAATAGATGAAACACAATCAATATCACTAATAAGGTTTTCTTTATTAAAACATAAAGAAACTAAAACTACTACTACTACAATCGCTCTATCGTTTGCTAGACTCTCATTAGGAGATGTCGGCTATGAATATAAGATGAAAGGATACTTGAAACCACAGCCGCCATCCTCTTTTATATAATAGAGGAGGTTCAAACCACAGCTTACTAGAAAGCTAACTATTTGTATTTGCTCTCATTGTTTCTTCTTTCTTTATTCTTGCTCAACTATTACATATTAGGTCCTCATTGTTTCTTCTCTTCATTATTGCTCGTTTTGTAATCTTATTGACATAATCACTTCTTATTGAGAATCATTGGTGTTGAGAATCCATCGGTGAATTCTTAGCCGCCATCCCTCTTTATATAATAGGAGGTTACAAACCTAGCTTACTAGCTAACTATTACATATTTGGCCCTCATTGTTTCTTCTTTCTTTATTCTTGCTCAACTATTACATATTAGGTCCTCATTGTTTCTTCTTTCTTCATTGTTGCTCGTTTTGTAATCTTATTGACATAATCACTTCTTCGAGGAATCAACAGGTCGTGAGAATCCATCGTGATTCTTATTTAGAAGAATTCCCAACAATCTTCCCTAGCTGGATTTGACTATGTTAAGTTCCGGTTCTCGATAATACAAAACCACCGTATGAAGAAACAATGGTAAAACATGCCATCCAAATAATCCATGCACATCTACTAATCTTCTTCCCTTCATCTAATAGGGTCTTGTGCAAACATGGCGTTTCCTCAGTGATGCATGTAGATGGTAAGTATATAAACCATAAGCTTCCCTTAAAATTATACTAACCATCTCAATTTTTTTTTTTCTTTTTAATAATCAAAATAAATAAAGCATAACGTGAAACCAAATCGTCGTGGAATCCAAATAGTGCGTGAAGAAACTCAAAGCATCGTCTTATATCTTGTACTATCCACGTGACTCCAAACTCGGATGATACACTAGCAAATGTGAGCATTAAGCACATTTTCTATAGATCTCGCCCCTTCACTAACATTGGCACTCTGATGTAACTCCTTAAAGTGATAGCAAATCGAGCATTAAGTACTACGTGAGATCACTTCACTAGAACCATCAAGACTTTGTCACATCATTAACGTACAAACAAGTTATCTCAAAGTTCGACTCGCTTTGAGATATGATAAGACAACGCGCCCGGCGAAACGGTCGTGAGAAACGAAACCATCGTGATAACAAAAATATACGGACCAATGAATGACCAATTACACAACGGTACCACGAAACAACCATAGACCGTATACCACCGAATCATCCAACTAATGGTACAAAATAAGATTTTATAATTCGGTCCAATCAAATGTTCTTGCCTACCACATACCATAACAACAATATACCATAACACATTGAATCAAATCTCACAAAATGCATACGGTAGACCTCAAAGCGAGCAATCAATTGGCGACAATGAATACAAGAAAAATAGCCCCATGGTTGACCAATATCAATCAAACCTTCATAACCTTGAGATAACCAATGGTGCCGTCCATGAGACCAATCAATTATAATCTAAAACATACCCACGGGGCAGATCGAAAGAAACAAAATCATTACATGGCCATCAATATTAATTTACTAATCAAAACTGTCCAATCTTGAGACCACTAATACCAATAACGTGCAATATCTAATCTTCAATATGCAAGTCAATATACAAAATGACAAAGATTGGTGCTTATGACCAATACCGATGGACCCATGAATGAATATATCAAACTAATATCATGCCGAATCAAAATGAGATCGAGAATATGAATTTAATAGAAGCCATGATCAAAGTTGGGACATACCGGTACCAAGCGAATGTCAAGAGGTTTTACAGCGTGACCAATCATTTACCAAACAAAGCTCTATCACTGAAATCAACACACTCCATGTGGTACTCAACGAATAAGAACCAATCACAAGCAATTTAATATTCCCTTCACAACCAAAAAATGTCGGCATTGACTTGAATTTTCCCTATCGGATCCAAAATATTAGCTTCTTGCGGTAAAACCCCTTTATACTGCTGCCTCCATTTGTTTCTGGCTAACATAAACCCTAATGACATGAAAACCTTATAAACCCTAGATCGAGAGCCACCTACGATACCAATTGTGATAAACCAAGATCGGACTCAACTAGGGTATAAGCAATATTGATTGATTAGATGCGGGTGGAATAATAAGAACACAATCAAAGTTACCAACAAGGTTTTCTATTAAAACTAATGATCCTCTATGGATCTTTACACCCTCTCATGGAGGTTTTTCTTGAATGTTTTTCTAAGAGTTATTTTAATACATAAGACCTATGTTCCTTTTATAGACAAGGAACCTAAAACATTTCTTGGGGCGTCTAAGCATGCAAGCATGCAACTAAATATTGTTTTACCCATACGAATAAACATGGGAAAACTCTAAACAAGCCCATGTACTAACCTTGGCGGTACAATAATAAATATGGGCTAACATATAAATAATAAAACTCATGCGTACAACTTGGTAGAATCCTTGATGAATACTATCTTGCTTGAGAATCCTTACTTCACTACTTGATGATTCCAGCCACTACTTAATGGTCACATTTCGAATTCCCAACAGTTGTTTATTCTCATGTTAGTCTTTGTGAAAATGCTTTATTTTGTTTTTTAACCTCGTCTTAATTACATATAAAGGTATTTTACAAAAGATAAGTGTAGGGAAGATCACATAAGTTTTAAAACGAGGAACATGAGAATTGCAACTATGGAAATTGATATATATATGTGTTTGTTAGAGTCAAATGCTTGTATCGAGTCATAATGGATGTTTTGCAAAAAAATTCTAGGTTTTAATGATGTAATTTTTCGAACCAGACCCGAGTTTTGTCGAGACAACTGGCATCAAATTAAAGCTGACGTCGAGCTATGTAAAACAGAATGTTCGACTTTCATTTTACGTGTAACTTGTAAATTTTGGAAATTCCCATGTCTTAATTTTTCTAGAAAAGCGCAAACATCCATTCCACAAGCATTATATCTTACTTGCTTTCTAGTGTAGTTGTGTGTCATATATAGTTTTACCGATTTTGTGAAGGTTTTGTTTGTTTTCTTATAAGTGTGCGAGGTTATATTGGACAAGAAGAAAAACACAATTGGATGAAGCTTATTACTTATGCATTCTTGGAAGAAGATTTAACCATGACTTCACACATATCCTACCAGAAATCGGGGGAGTATTAGTTTTTTCTTACCTTCCTTTATCATAACTTTGATACTTCGGAGAACATTGGGGACAATGTTCGGTTTAAGTGTGGAGGCGAGAATAAGCGGGAACTTAGAAACTATTCACTCACTTGATTATTTGTCTTGTCCTTGGTAATTAGTGTAATAAACCATAAGAAATATTTGTTGGGAAATTTTATCACCAAATTTAAATTTTTTATGACATTCTGAGCTAAACTTTAGTCTTAATAAAGCGTCTCATGGATAGGAATTATATGACTAGCACAAAAACCGTTTACCACTCAAATTCCACCCAAAAATGTGAGGTTAGCCCTAGATATTTAGGAATAAAAGCATTCACCTTTAATGCTTATTGAGGTGTCTTGGTAGTATAATAGATTCTAGAGCTTATTTTTGATGCATTCCGAGATCGCTAGTGAGACTACACTTGTGTAGTTATGAGTAACTAAATGATAAGAGGCATTAGGATAACCCTTGTTTGAAACTTGTATTATATACATCTTCCACATTAGTTGAGTAACTACCCGCACCCTGCGATGTATTCATCTTTAGTACACGATACCCCTAGTTAACCCTCGAGCCAATCCTTGCGGTTCTCATGATGTTTGAGTTTTGAATATCAATGAAAACCTTTGTTACAATCCACCCCGAATGTACACCCAATCGCCTTAGCCTACCTTATATGCACTCATCTTTAGTACATTATTGTTATCACTATTAAACCCTTAGTTCAATTATCTAGTTACTTGCATGGTTGCTAAGTCGAGTCATATCTTTTGTACACAGTTTTGAGGCGATTGGGACTCATGGGTAAAGTAATATTTTATGGATAGCGGGGAAAACGATAAATTCAAATTCCCTTTGTCTACGTAATTAAAGACTCGAGTTTTGATCTTTTAAATCGGGTCAATTAGTGTTAGTTAAATAAAAACTCAAGTGTAGCGATGCTCCTATAAATCCCTTATATTTTGATGTTATCGTAGAGGATGATAGAGTAAAAATGTATGAAAAAATCAAAAAAAAGTGAAAAGAAAAAAGAAAGAAAGAGTTGTCAAAAATCAAAAAAACATACGGGCTACCATTCTTCATCTATCTTTATGTTTATGTTTTTAAGTTTATGTTTGTTTTGTTTCAAGTTATCTAGTGTTAGTCGAGTCTTGGCTTAGCAGCACACTTTACATGCTTGTAACATAAGATTTTGACTTGCCACCACTAAATATCCCATATCTAACATAACCTTTACTTCCCACCCTAAGCCTAACGTTACAACCCTTGTAAAGACCTCTTAGATAGTTATTCCTAGGTACTTACGCCAAAGCGGTGGAGGTTTGATCTATTCTCAAGCTTATGGTAATCTATGTACTATGCCGGGTAATGAGTGTTTATCTTCCATTTCCATTCATATTATATTTCATATAAACTTGAGAGATTAGAGAATCCAAACACCAATTGTGAGGTGCTAGTGTAATAATTTTGTTGTTATAACTATTGTGGCGCTTGTACTTGTTGTAAACTATCTTAAATGTTTCATGCCCCAACTTATAAATTGATTGGCCAGCGGTTTGCTTGAGGACAAGCAAATACCAAGTGTGAGGATATTTGATAAGGATTTAAAACATACGTAGGGGTCATTTAAGCCCTAAATCGACACATTTTATATCCGTTCTTGCTTAAAATCGTTCCTTTTACTTTTAGGTCTTTTGGAAGCAAAATCTTGGAATGAAGCATATTTGAGACGAAAAAATGACTTATGAAGAAAATGGAAAAGTCGATCGAACTCAAGGTATTCGGCATCGGCGTCGACTAAAAGCGGATCCCTCACAATAAGACTTGATCAAAAGTACGAGGCGGCTCGTGAATTTCGGTCCTAAAGCACGGCGTGCGCCGTATATTCATGGAAACGTCACTCGCACTTTCTACACCAAACGAAGATCCAAGATTCGAGACGGACGTCACCTTGAAGACTAACGTCGCATCTCTCAGTGGGCCGTCCTAACGATGACTTGGCCCAAACAAAACCCTAATAGCGGCTGACGTGGCGTCACTAGAGTGACGTCGTCGCGATTGTAAATCTATATAGAATTCGATTTTTACGTATTTTAAGTAGTAGAATTTTGGAGCAAACCTTAACTCGGTTGTAGTCCGACTTGGACAATATTCTAGGATCCCATACCTATTTTACACATCAAGATAAATTTGTTTATCCAATTTATCATTATGTCTACCCATGTTCAATTGATTGTGTGTATGCTTGCTTGTTTAACATGTCTAGTTAAATTACTTGTGTGTTTGATTAGATCTATGAAACCTAGTTGTTGATTGTTGTTAGGTTGTCTCTTGTCTTAATTGAAAAAGCCATAGGAGTGCACCTAGCTATCGTTGTGTTTATTGCGTGAGTGCTTTATGACAATAGGAATTGGGGTGAATCTTGTTGCACTTAGATCCGTGTATTCTAGGAGAGCTACATATCATAGAGATAGGGAATAGGCACCCCTACTAATTGGAATACAACGTTAAGATAAAGTGAAAATTCAATCGACCAATAAAAGATAACTAGGAAATGGTATCTAAGTGAACACATCTTTAATCATCTGAGCACACCTCAATTAGCATAAACTATCTCAGTAGTTAAATTAGATAATTAGATAATTAGTAGAAGTAGTGAAATCGGTGAAGTACCACTCCCGATCATATACCAAGATTTTACCCTTGCTTCCTAAAACATAAAAATAATCATTCTCAACCCCACCTTCATAAATCTCTTTCTAGCATTCCTATTCTCCTGAAACGAAATCAATCTCCAGGCTTACCATACTACACTAGCGATTAGGTTCCTTTGGTAGAGGGTTGAAAAGCTTGCTCGTAGAAAATGAGGTTTTCGACCCGAACCGCATAAAAAAATCAAAGAGTTTGGTTTTGTTCAAATTATGATCAAACATGTGTGTATACTGGTGGGAGTGATGCAATCTTTCTAATCTTATATCGATGACATATTAATCATGGTAAAAACATTCCAAAACTACAAGATGTAAAATCACAGTTGAAGAAATGTTTTCCATGAAAATTTAGGAGATGTTGCATACATTACGGAATCAAGATCTATAGGGACAGATCAATTAGAGGACTAAGTCAAAGTGCATATGTTGATAAAATCCTAAAATGATTTAGGATGGATGGTTCCAAACGAGTCTTCCTATGCAAAATAATGTAGAATTAAGAAAGTACCAAGGACCTACACACACGAAGAGGTGGCGAATGAGTGGAGTTCCTTATGCTTTGACTATAGGATCCATCAACGGGCGGTGTTAGAACTTCGTAGTATCTAAGAAATAATAAAGATATGTTTCTTGTTTACGTGGTTTCGATTAAGGCGGTTATAAGTGCTACATGGACTGGATTCATAAGCGATAAAGATGATACCAAATCTCGTCGGGCTATGTTTTCATCTTGAATAGAGCACATTTGACTCGACAAGTGCTAAGCAAAGACTATAACGATGTATTCTACAAAGTTGAATACATAGTTGCTTCAAGCGCAATGAGTCGTTTTTGATAAGAAATTCATATATCGACAGCGTACTCCGGTATTGAAAGGCAGGATGGATATGTTTTCGACAATTCGGAGTTATTGTTATAGCTAATGAACCTCAACGAGGTGCAAACACATTCTTCGCAAGTATCATTACATTTGAGAAATAGTGAAATAGGCGAAGTGAATCTTCTCAAAGTTCAGACAGATGATAATCTAGTTGATTCATTTACTAAGCTAATGTGTGTAACCAAGCATGTCGAACACGCGAGGAACATTGGACTTAGACATGCTACTAGTATAATGTAATATGTTATTTTTTTTATTTGAATAATTAAATGTAAACATTGATATTATTTATTTAATTTGATGTACTTGATTACGTAATCAAATTTCTTTTATATTAATTGTTTTAAATATTTGCATGTTTAAATCCAAGAATAGTGAATTATCCTAAATATCCATTTGTCGGTTGATGTTATAGGAATAACATTGAATTAAAACAAATGTGAGAGTGTTGATTATATTCATGAATGAATATTTAATAGTTAAATTCATCGATTCATGTATTTATGAAGATAAATATCGGATCGACCCAACTTACAAGTTTTCACTACATGGATTCTAGCATTTAGTAAAACTTAAAATGATTTAGTCAATTGTTTCCTTAGACTTGAGATACTCATGAGTTATGCGTGTGGAACATTACTCTTTAATATGATCGAACATTGTCACGAATAAGGTTGCTATAAAGATCTATCATTGGGAATAATGTAATGTACATGACTAACACGTGCATTCATAATGATATTTGTTCCACCAAGAATCATGGATTTAGATATACGGCCCTTGATGATTTGAACAAGATGTGCGCGACCGTGACTAAATATAATTAAGATGAATCTTGAATTAACTTAGTAGTCTAGTTCAAGATATGAAATCAAGAAACAAAATTGTTAAATAAATAAGAATACTTTATCCATGTCTTATATTTAACTAAGTACATGAAAAAAAATTGATTATAAACCATTATCCTTAAAGGTTTAACAAACTAAACCTCACATATTTTAGGAGCATTGGCGTGTTGCTGAGCGCTAACTATTGTGCAGTATAAATGCAAGGTAAGTATGTCATTCACAAGTGAGAGCGATGGAATATGCTCGGCACATTACATATTTATACGGCTAAGTTTATGTGAGCATAAGTTACTGAAATACTTAGATACACTAAGTTATAATATAAATATTGTATTTATATTATATTAACACAAAATGATATATAAGTCATTTTAGTTGTGTATTTATTATATATCATATTAATATATAATAACATAAAAGACTTATTATTTAAATACTAATAATGTATTAACAATAAATTAACTAAATCAAATTATTAATAAATTAACTAAATCAAATTATGAAATACCCTAAAAATCCCTTGTGAAAATCGGCTAGGGGAGAAACCAAGGAGAAATTGAATGATTTGATTAACTTATGGATTAAGTTAAAAAAGACCTAAAACCTTTGGATTTAGTATAAATACAAAAAGATCATTCAATAGACTTAATAACTTAACACAAACTCTCCCTTCTCCTTCTTGTGTCGCCAATCGTCCAAACTCAAAACCAAAGGTTTTGGGTTTGCTACTGTGTTGCAAGTCTCTAAGTAAGGGTAAGTTTAAATCGCGTATTCAAGGGTGTTCGACTAGTATCGCTAGGTATCGTGTAGGGTGTTCATCGATTCGGTTTCGGTTTCGTGGGTTGTATGGTTTGGGTTAATCGGTTTAAAATTTTAAAACTCTAAACCAGCAAACCAAACCAATTTAGAGCAGATAAAACCAAACCATACACAAATTGGATCGGTTTGGTTTCGGTTAAAACAAAAACCAAATTCAAGTAAACTTCAAAATATAATCTAAAAGTTACAAATAAAACCTAAAAGTTCAAATAAAATTATCAAATCAAAAGGTGCACAAGTCTTAAGTAATCAACAAAACAAAGTTTAAGAAACCAAAGGTTTCATAACTTAACGAAATAAATGAAGCGAAATATGGGAGGAGAGATCGATATATGTGAATTTATAGGAATCAACTAGTTAATTGCTCCTGAGTCTAGATATCGCATCAATCCATTTAAGGGTGGTTAGTTTATAAGATATTTTAAATTATTAGGATTTTTTAGGAAGATGAACATATAAAATTTGTATATATGTAATTTAAACTTTTGTGTGATAGATATATATTCGGTTTTTCGGTTTGGTTTGGTTTTGTATTTGTCAAACCAAAGCCAAACAAACACCAATTAAATACTTGATTTGGTTTTAACCAAATACACCAATTAAAATTTTGGTCGGTTTTATTACATTTATATTTCGGTTTGTTAGGTCAACCAAACCTTGAGCACCCTAGTATCGTGTAATGTGGTGTGGATCAACCGTGAAGAATAATTACTTTTTGATTATTAGTTTCTTGATCATACCAAACATAAAAGGTTGGTATTACTTTTATTTTAAGCATGATTAATTGCATAAATCACATGATCCAAATATGAGTTTTACATGCTTCCTTACTCGTTTAATATATTTGATTGTCAATATGTTAATTAAATATTAAATAGTTTAATAAAACCGTAGACTCTAAGAAAAACAACGGTGGTTAGCAACGTGCTTACCAAATGAAACCGCCAAAGACGTATCGAAGAAGAAAGAACAGTTCCAGAAAGGGTTAGAAACGTTGGTTCGACTTTCGAGGTGTCACGAGGATTAATGGGCCGAACTAAAACTTATTAGGCCGAACTAAAAGCCTCTCACTTTCTGGGCCACTTAATGGATATGTCGAAACGACGACGTTTCAATCGGTCTATAATCTATATAACTTTATTATGAACAGATGTAAATTCATCATGCTTCGCTTAGTTACATGTCAATCTGCCCATGCATGGGTAACTCGGGTATGTTGTATGCCCATAGCGTACATTTCTGCTTAAATGTGCTCGAAACACTTGGCACAAAAGTAATATAATCCCATAGGTGGAAGTAAGATGACAAAAATATATCAAAAATGCTACATGTAATATTAGTCATCGCCCGCAAGATCACCCAGCGGATTGTATTTGCAGCCAGATAATGAGCTCCAACCGTCCTCTACTACCATACGGATATAACTCGGTGCAATCTTGTTAGACTCAAGTTCTTTCAACAATGGGGTAAATATAGACCATGCAGCATCAAGCTCATCACTTCTTATAAACAATCTCCTTTCTCCTTCTATCGCGTCCAATAAAAGCCTCGTATGCATCCGGTATTTCCTTTGGATATCTTCATCATCAAATGCAAATTAACCTCATTTAATTTCAATAAATATGCAAATTGCAAAGAAAGGTAACTAGAAATATCAAATTTGCCAATGTGGGTCCGAGTAACATTTGTCAAAAAATTTGTCTTTAAACTTGTACCGTTTATATAGGTCAAGAATTACTTTTCCCCATACTGCTCCGGTGAGATTAGGTATTGTTGGCGGTGTTGTTTATATAGGTCAAAAAATAAAAGTTCATCCATGTATTAAGCAAATTTGGGTTATTTTTAGCTACCTTTTTCTAGCAATTTCCTCTTCAGGATATGAAATAATTTACCTCGTGCTGTAGAGCAAATTAAGGTCACTTCTGTCGAGCCTCATACCAAGACCAGGGATCTTGTTATTGATTTTAAAATATGGCTTCATTGGGCTGCTACGAAGCACAAGTTCGTTTAGCTTTGTCCATATCTGTCCCAAAGTTTCGTTTATACAGGTTACCTGGAACATGTCTGAATTGAACTCTGATCTCCGCCTTTGGTCAAAAAAGACAGGTTGGATAACTCGTCAAAATAGGTTTTTGGCCAAAACTGGTATTTTAAAAACAAAGATATACCATACCGTCTAGTATTCAGGGCCTTTCCAGCTTTCATGAGGAAAGGAACACCATCCCGAGCATTATCAATAAAAGTGCTGCTGCTGCAAAGTTGGAGTGATGCTATCGTTTGGGACAGTCGGGTCCTCTGTGTATCCTGGCGTCTTTCCCCCTTGCTATGCCCTTATATTGACCGACAACTACATCTTGAGTTTAAGTTGTCTCATGACCTCAAAACTTTGACCTGTATGTATCAATAACCAACTAGTAATTATGCTTGGCGCTAAAAAAGCGGTTTATTTCATTTATTTTATTATTAAATTAATTAATTTATTTCTAAATAAAGATATGAAATATCAATGTACTTTTCATTTGTCTTGTTTTAGTCCTTAAAGATTCTTTCTGCATCTCAACCATTAAGAGCATACGTGGATGTTCTGCGACATTTGTTGTCAACATAGCATCACAATTCACTCCTACTACTTTCTCATCAGTTTTACCCCAATGGTCACTGCCCACCACTAACCATTTTTAAATTAAAAAAAATAATAAAAAAAAAAAAAAAAAAATTGCCTTGTTATGCCCGGCTTAGTGAGCATGAGCAAGCCCACTATCTCCACCACAATAGTGACCACTTGCGAGCCGACCACAACCTCCTCCACCCGAGCAAACCCTCCCATTGTGCATGCTCTAAAGATGACTTTGTATCCCATTTGAGTCATTTGCTACAAAACCCTATAAACCAACTTTTAATAAAGGATTTTAGATAAAAATCTTGAATTTATCAAAATGTCAGATTTATATGTAGCGTTAAGTTCTATAACAAAATGTTAAAGAATCGAGTACACAATGACTCAAACGAGAGACATAAAACATCTTCTAATAACTCATATGTAAAAAAGAGTACAAAATAAAAAGTGCAAAAGAAAAAGTATATTGGAATTTATGCAAAGAATAATGCCTTAAAGAAATATCTTTTCAGTAAAAAAAAATACCTTTTCATTTCTAATGTCCTCGTCTAAACTAACAGGTGTTTCCATTGCAAACAATGCTAATATTTGCAGAAGGTGGTTTTGCATTATATCGAATGATTCCATAGTTGTTAAAGTAACTACAAGAACAAAAAATATAACCTTTAATTCAACATTCAAAGCATACACAATTACGCAAAAATTCACTGCAAATTATCCATAACTCACCCTCCTCGTCCTTCTGTACCAAAGTCTTCTGAAAATATGAATTGTACACTGCGAATGTAGTTTCTTGACCAAAGTGGTTCAAAAACAAGATTTGAGAAGCGAAGAACTGATAGATTCTCCACGAGCTCCTTTCCCAAATAATGATCAATTCTGAAACGGAAAACACTTAGAAGGTATAACTTCATGAATCAGTAGAGATAGAAAATGGGCGGGTCAGGTAACGGCCTTGGGGTGAGGCGTCCTAGGTCATGACAGGTTGACCTGAAACACTGTTTGTCCAACTTTTATTGACTTTTACTTTTATTACCTTGTCGAATATGGTCACAAAGTACATAGTAATCAATAGTAATATAGAATTCTTTAAATACCTTTGGTACCTGTTTAGTGTTTAACCCATTCCTTTTTGGTTTCTGCTAAACACACTGTGGGTGACTTCTGATTCATTTGGCCCATTTCTTGTTTTTGCTACTTATCTTTAATATTTTACCTGTGTGACCCATTTAATTTTGTCCATGCTGACAGATTTAGCCCCCCTTTTTTTTTTCCATGTTTGACCTATTTGAGGCAATTTTTATATCAATTACACTTTGAGAAACTTTCAAATCGTTTGACCCATTAGAGACGAACCATAACTTGATCGACAGACTTATAAGGTAAATGGGTCAAAGTTATCACCACATTTATTAGACACATACCTAAAGATTTGTTCCTCAGCTAAGTACTTCTTCAGGCTTCTTGTTAGCTCTCCAGGCGATTCAGTCACGCCCAAATGGTTTCTCGACTATCACCCGTGTCCACCCAGTTTTAGAAGCTCTTTCACTTTCGCTGGCGTACTACATCCACAAAAATGTCTGGAGGTATTGACAAGTAAAACAACCTATTCGACATTTTCCGCCCTAGAATAGTTTGTCATAATATCCCCTTAAGTGAAACAGCACATATCACATAAGGTATCACATCAATGCATCTAATAGGAAGTAATGAAGAAAGCGAACCTCTTTCTGTTTTAGCTTAGTGTCTAATTCTGCAAAATTTTCCTCAGACCCATATTGACCCGAATGGTAAAAGCATCTATTAAGAAACTCTTCCATTTGTCACCACAGTTTTCCCTGCCATTATCCTTGTTATTAACAATGTTTGTATATTTAAAGGGTATTTTAGATATTTGACTAATGGCGTACATGAAACTAAGGAAACAAGTGTTACCTCTTATCAATTCTGCAAGTTAATGTTCTACTAATCATTTCCTCAGCTCCTCATCGGTCATTTTGAGCATAACCAAATATAGTAAAATTCTTCAAAAATGGAAAAGATACATGTACAACATAAATATTTACATTAATACAACAACCATAACATATATTAATAATCAAATGAAGAACCTGTGGTAAACAGCCCTCATAAAAGAGAGCAAAAAGGGCAGGGAAAATCTTTTTCTTAGCAAGATCGCCTGAAGCACCGACAACCGTCACACTAAGATTTGTTTCAGTTTGTTCTGGTAATACTACAGTTTCTTTTGCTAGAGGCTTTTCTGCTGCACTACCGAAAAGCCAGCAGACAATGATAACACGAAATCAAGAACAATCGTCTCAGCGGTTTGAAAGAAGATAGAACTGATTCGTTCATATTTGAACCGACTGAAATGAGTAACAAAATCTCAAGTTGATTACTAGAATCTAGCATTGTGATCCATAGACACGATTGCCAAATAGCTTGATTACATATAATAATTACCCTATATCAAATGATATAGTAAGAATAAACTTTAGAGGCTACGATTTTATGTTAAGGCGTGCTTAGAAAGGAATAGTATGACAAGTAAACTCAATGTAGTGTTGTATTTTATTGTTTATGTTATCATTTCACTTTGGTGCACGGACGATATCTGTATTCCGTACCAAAGATTATAACAAGTAAACTCATGCGGTATGTTCAAACCAAAGGCGTGATCACTATCTTATCAAAACTGCAGGGGCGCCACCTGTGGGAAACCTTTTGGTGGATATCGTCCATGCACCAAAGTGAAATGACAAAATCTCAATGAAAAGCAAAGGCATTTTAGTCATTTCACTGAAAGACGTTATCCGCGCAAAGGTTTCACACATGGACGGCGGCTGCATAATTCTATCCAAACAAATAAATATGCCTAATCAAATATCTTGCATTTCGCAATGTGACTACCTAGTCAAAACAAGTCTATACCAATGTATAAAAAAACTTACCATCATGCAAAGAAACAGCATTAAGAGGATACCCATTTGAGGACTTAAGTTCAAATTGTTTTTGGTTGAAATTTGACTGAATCTTGAAAACCAATCTTGATTTTGTTGAAATGTTTTAACAGATTGTTGATTGAATGAAGAAGGTGAGATTAAGGTGGTGGTAGTGGAAGATGATGGATTCAATTGTAGCCATGCAAAATGACCTTAATTTTATTACCTACTAAGTTTTGATCATATAAAAAGATTGTGTTTCTTGATGATGTTTGTAACAAGGGTTTTGTTTATGTTTGTATATACTTGTTGCTGCATAAGATCAGATTTTTGTTGGATTTTTGTTTTTGATGGGACCTCATTTTCATAAGTTATCTTGTTTATGAGGCCTATAAATTTTCGGATTTTTTTTTAATTTTATTATTATATATTTTTGTTTTCTTATTTCTCATTTTATACAAAATTTTATCTTATTCGTAGTCATTTATGAAAATTGATCACTCATCAATATTTTGATCGTAAATCATAATTTATATATTCTGATTAGTCGTCTGATATTATAATCTGTGAGTGTGGTGCGTCGTGAAAAATGTGATGTGAATATCACCCCATTTAAATGACAATTTTGAAATTTACAGGGTCGTTGCGTTATTATGAATGATTATAAACGATGTTTAGTTCGCCATTAATTATGAACTTAGGTTTTTTTTTTTTTTTTTTTTTTTTTTTTCTGATTAAATATCTTACATTATATCACTTTAAAATCTATCTCGCGTGTATTAAGCGTGACGCCGTACCCCATATTAGTTTGGTCGAAGAACTTTTCATACAACATAGTTCTTATGAGACTCGTATATGATAAACATAATTTAGATGCTTATAATAACGATTTTTGTGATAATAAAATTTTGCATTTTACACATTTTATAGCTGAACATAAATTTTAGATACAAATATTTGTATATCATAGACCGGTTTCAATGATTTTTGGATTGTTTGCCAGTTGCCACTATATAATCTCCTGAAATTGTTGAGAAGATATATGAGTTACAATCCACAAGTGCCGTGAGGCCCAATAAACCACCCGACCCTTACATACATATGAGTCACAATGGTATTGTTGAAGCTTGCTTGAACATGAATAAGTCCTTTTGGTATTCTACGTGCACTCTTTAATTCCTATAGATCTAGGGGTGAACCTCACATTTTTGGGGTGGAATTTGAGTGGTAAATGGTTTATTTGTGCTAGTCATATAACTCCTATCCATGAGACGCTTTATTAAGACTAAAGTCCCACTCGTACATGTGATGAAAAAATTTAAATTTGGAGCTAAATATGCCCTAACAAATATTTCTCATAGCTTATTACACAAATGAAATAGGACAAGACAAATAATCAAGGATAAGCATAGTTTCAAAGTTCCCATTTTATTCTCCCTCCCTACACTTAAACTGAACATTGTCCCCAATGTTCCCCGAAAATATCAAAGTTATGATAATGGAAGGTAATAAAAGATAAAAGAAACTAGTATTCCCCTGATTGGCTAGGTAGGATCCGTGTGAAGTAGTGGTTAAATTCTTTCCCAAGAAGAATGTATGCGTGATAAGCTTCATCCAATATTATGTTTCTTCTTCTTGATAAATAAAACCTGCACATTTTAAGAAAATAGACTAAACCTTCTCATAAAATCGACGGTAAAATTATATATGACTCAACTACACTAGGGTATAATGCTTGTGGAATGGATGTTTGCAGATTTTCTGGAAAATTAAGACCTGAGAATTTCCAAAAATTTATAAATAGCACAAAAACGAGAGAAATTTTATAAAACATTTACTGCTCCTCGGCGTTGTCGGGTTCTAATCTGACGCCGTCGAGTTATCCCGACAGAACACAGTTGGTGTGTTTTTCGAAAAATTACACCTTTAAAATCTTGAAAAATTCACGGAAAACATCCATTATGACTCGATACAAGCATTTGACTCTAACAAACACACATATATATCAATTTCACTAATCGTAGTTCTCATGCTCACGTTCTTTGAAAACGTGTGTAATCTTCCCAACACTTATCCTTTTTGTAAAATACCTTTTTTTTTGAACGGCGAGTTAGTAGTTAGTGATCCGAGCCCACAGTGACATCCAATTGGGCAGTATGCAAGCCTCGAACCTATCTCCTTATGGGATAAACCCCACTCCTGCTTCTATGAGGTTAAAGACAAAATAAAGCATTTTACAAATTCAAACATGAGAACATACAACAATGAAAAGATATATGACACACATACAAGCAAACAATTAAGCATGGGTTGCCTCCCACGAAGCGCTTTTCTTTATTTATGAGTCTTGTAGCTAGACTCGAAGTTGTGCTCCTACATGACTTCATTTCCGTCACCTTCTTCCTCATGACGGTCTCTATTGGGGTTTTCCATGTTATAGTAATGTAGGGCTGAGCATCAAAGGTCCAAAACCGAACCGGACCGACAAAACCGACTGAACCGACTAAAACCGAGCCGACCTGACTGCCGTCGGTTCGGTTTCATGTTTTACATGTTTTCGGTTTCGGGTCGGTTCGGTTCGGTTCGACCCAAAACCGACAAAAACATACCTAAATACACCTAAACCGGACCGAACCGACGGCTCGACACAAAACGAACCGACCCGACGGCCCGTCGGTTCTATTTCGGTTTAGGTTTTTCATGATTTTCGATTTTCGGTTTTGTCGGTTCGGGTCGGTTTTGGCCCTATAGTAATGTCCTATTATGCATCTTTCTAAGAAGTCATCTTCCCCCCAATCGGTTCTATATTCCGGTCCTAATTACAAACAATCCTTATAGAACCCAAAAATCTTATTCATTACATAATCTACTCCTCTCTCCTTATCCTCCTCATTCCTATAGTAGACCGATAGCTTAAATTCTTTTTCATCATTGGTTAGTGATGAAAATTTCTCAATCTTAAATGACATTTGGTAAGCTACATCATCGGTTTAATCCTTGAATCTAACTATTCCTAATGACGGATCATAAGTCATCCCGGTGTTTCCTATGAAAGGCTTTCCTAGAATTACGTGGGACAAGCTAGGATCTATGGCCGTACTAATATCCTCTACAATTATGAAATCCGTAGGGTACGTGAAACTACCTACATAGACGTGCAATCCCTTAACTCTACCAAGGAAATTACAACTAACTCTAGGATCATCGGGATCTTACCTATTTGGGATAGGTTTCTTCATCACCCAATTATAGTATGTGCTAGTCATGATGTTTATTGAGGACTTGCGATCAATGTAGGCCTTTGCCACGAAAAGATGTCCTATGCAACATGGTATGTTGAGATTCCAAGGATTTCCAAATTTGATCCGAGGGCTTTTCCTAACATACATGTGACGAAGGTCGCGTACTAAGTATGGGTGGCGTGAAAGTTCATCTTCCGTAGGAAACTTATTGAAGTATTCATCACCTACTTCGTCTAATTCGTTGGTCGACTCCTTCTTAGGAGGTTCCCTATCCTCAAGCATAGTCTCATGGTTCGCATCGTCACTAGTCCTATTCGGTTTCACTAAAGTAATAGCATTGACGAATTGAACGTGCTTGGATAACTTACTTGGGTCCTTAATTTTCACACCGGAAGCTTCGGGAGAATGAGTCGAGATGGCATTAACCTTTTCGGTGGTCTTCCTATCACTATTGGTCATGGCTTTCAAAAGGTTTCCGAAAGCTTGGCTATTTGAACTTCTTGGGATGTAACTAGGTGTTGCAGCATCCCTTCTATGTTTTGCTGATTAGGGCCGTGGGACCATGGGGAATCATTAGAGGTGAATTCTTTGGTTTGTCCCCAATTGTAGTCGGGTTTGCCCCTTCATGCTTCTCGGGCATCATTGAAAGTCCTAGTTCCGGGTGTTGTGGGGAATCTCCCTCCCATTCCATTGGTACGCGAGGATGTGTAGTCAACGGAAGCTTGTTCGGGGAGTCTCGCGCAAGTACGAGTGTCATGGGGACCACTACATAGCTCACACAAGGAAGAGACTTTGTTCACTTGGCGTGAAGACTTAGGATTCTCGTAGGAGCTCATTAGAATTTGACTTGATCTTCAAGCTCGAGCATCCTCGATTGGAAGTTTGTGAGTCAATGGGAGGCAAGGAGATTGCCTTGACGGTTTGGGCAACTCACGGGGTCATTCCAACTTTCGTTGTCATAGGGCAAGGTCCTATTGTACCCCATGATTCTTCATGATGAGATCACTAAGTTTGCCACCGGCCGCAGTCGATGGATTGCTTAGTTGAGAAGTTGACATGATCGTAAAGATTTGGACTTGAAGCCAAAGATCGATGCGTGATGAGGACTTTATGGAGCAAGTCCTTAAATTGAGTCCATGCCTTGTAGAGATTCACCTTGGCGTTGTTGGAACATTAATATTTCATTCCTAAGTTTGGTAGTTCTCCCCGGTGGGAAAAATTGGGCAAACAAGCGAGTAGTGAGATCATCCAACTTGAAATGGATCCGTGGAAGTCGCTCAAGCCAATTACTAGCTTGGTCCCGTGAGAGAATTGGAAGAGCGCATGCGTGGTCTCCCGTGTGGTAGCATCAAGTTCAATGGAATCAACGATTTTAAGGAAGTCTTTGAGATGCTGATTAGGATCTTCAGAACGAAGTCTATGGAAAGCACATCCGTTTTGCACCAACCGGATGGTGTCGGATTGCAGTGTCGTAGTTTGAGCTTGATCGGGGAGCTCAATAGTGTTCCTATAGCCTTGGTGGCTTGGTCTAGAGTATTCACCAAGAGTACGGCCTCTTGTCAGGTCAATGAGTGGTGGCGGGTTATCACCTTCCATGATGAAAAGTGATGGGATTACTAATAAAGTCACGAAGAAGGGGGATAGACTACGAGGAAGCTAAAAATGAGAAAAAATCTTACTTGATAGGAATCAAGCAAGGGAACCTAAACGAGATAGAAATCTAACTAGCTATTCTATTCCCCGGCAGCGGTGCCAAAAAATTGTTGCGCATACAAGACACGTTCGGGTCAAAGAAACTTCCTTTTCGTCGAGCAAGTTTTTCAACACCCTAGGCAGTGAACCTAATCGTTGTAGTGTAGTATTGGGTAAGCCTCGGGAATTGATATCATTCTCTAGGGGAATAGGAATGCTAGTAAGAATTGTACTACGCTAAGGTTGAAGTTGAGGAAGATTATTTTTTATCTTTTTTATATTTTTTAGAAAACTAAGGGTAAAATCTCGGGGTTTGGATTTGGGGGGTGGTATTTCTACCGATTACTTCTACTATCTAATTATCTAAACTATTGGTAGTCTTATGTCTTTTGATGTGTGCTCGTATGATGATTAAAAATGTGTCTACCTATATACTATTACTCCCTAGTTATCTTTTATTGGTGGTTGAATTGTCACGTCCTTATTCTTAACGCGTTGTGTTTTCTAAGGTCGTAGGGTGTGCCTTTTTCCCTAACTCTTTGAGATTACCTTAAGGTTATTTCCTACAAAATTCTCTAAAATTCATAAACTAACTTTAAGGGTTATCTTTGGATGTTTAGCCTACATAATCCGCTAAGTGATTTATAAACTAAGGTTCACAAAGATTACTCAAGCATTTAAACACAACGATGGTCTAATCGCACTCCTAAGCCAATTACAATTAAGATAAGAGACAACCAATCAATAATTAATAACTATGTTTCATAGATCTAAGCAAACACACAAGAAATTTAGTCGGACATGTTAAACACGCAAGCATACACACATTCAATCGAAGACATAATGAAATCAATGAAGTAAAACACTTATCTTGATGTAAAATAGGGTATGAGAACCCTAAGATACTGTCCAAGTCGGACTACAAATGTTTTGGGTTTTTACTCCACAAGTCTACCTCTTAAAATTTTGAAAATTCGATTTCTATATATAATTTTACACTTACTGACGTCGCTTATAGGTGGGGCGCCATCGGATCGCCGTCATTTGGGTTTCGTCTTGGCCAAGTAATAGTTGGGGCGGCGTCATGTTGTAGTTGTGGCGCCGTCGGTTCCGGCGATGGCGTCTTCGATTACGGATCTAGGCCGTCAGGGATGAAAAGTCTTCGTGACGCCCTTCCTCTTCAAAGCCTGACGCCGTCAGGTGTATTTTAGCAAAATGTCTACTGAGTCGTCAGAGGTTTTATTACGTATAAAGGAGACGGTGTCGCCTTTTGATTGGGACACCGTCAGGTGCAATTCCAGCAGCTTGAGTGTCTTTGATCTTGACTTTGTTATTTTCTTCATATATTCACTCCTTTTCGTCCAAATATGCGTCATTCCAGCATTTTGCATTCAAGAGACCTAAAAAGTGAAAAGGAACGAAATTAAGCAGTAATGGATATAAAAGTGGGCGATTAAGGGCTTAAATGACCCCTTAAAAGTGTACGTTTTAAATCCTTATCAATACCACCCACACTTGGTGCACGACCTTCGTCCTTTTTATATTAGAAGATACCCACGAATCACCTTTGGAAATCCTAGAAATCTCAACATACCATGTTGCATAGGACATCTTTTCGTGGCAAAGTCCTACATTGATCGCAAGTCCCCAATAAACATCATGACTAGCACGTACTATAATTGGGTGATGAAGAAACCTATCCCAAATACGCAAGACCCAAATAATCCTAGAGTTAGATGTAATTTCATTGGTAGAGTTAAGAGATTGCCCGTTTATGTAGGTAGCTTCACTTACCTTACGGATTTTATGATTGTGGAGGATATTAGTACGACTATAGATCCTAGCTTGTCTCATGTAGTTCTAGGAAAGCCATTCATAGATAGCACCGGGATGACTTATGATCCGTCGTTAGGGATAGTTAGATTCAAGGATGAGACCGATGACGTTGCCTACCAAATGTCATTTAAGATTGAGAAATTCTCATGACTATCCAATGATGAGAAGGAACTTAAGCTATCGGTCTACTATAGCAATGAGGAATATAAGAAGAGAGGATTAGACTATGTGATGAGTAAGATATTTGGGTTCTATAAAGAATGTGTGAAACTAGGACGAATATAGAACCAATTGGGGCAAGATGACTTCTTAGAAAGATGCACAATAAGGCATAACTATGCCATGGAAAACCCAATAGAAACCGTCATGAGGAAGAAGATGACGGTAAGGAAGTCACGTGAACACGACTTGAGTCTAGCTACAAGACTCATAAATAAAGAAAAGCGCTTCATGGGAGGCAACCCATGCTTAATTTTTTGCTTGTTTTGTTTTTCAATTTTTGTGTTTTATATCTTTTTCATTGTTGTTGTTAAATCCTAAGATCCGGACTCAACTAGGGTATAAGCAATATTGATTGAATGATGCACAGTGGAATAGATAGAGCACAATCAATATCACTAATAAGGTTTTCTTTATTAAAACATAAAGAAACTAAAACTACTACTACTACTACAATACGCTCTATGCGTTTGCTAGACTCTCATTAGGAGATGTCGGCTATGAATATAAGATGAAAGGATACTTGAAACCCTAGCCGCCATCCCTCTTTATATAATAGAGGGAGGTTACAAACCCTAGCTTACTAGAAAGCTAACTATTACATATTTGGCTCTCATTGTTTCTTCTTTCTTTATTCTTGCTCAACTATTACATATTAGGTCCTCATTGTTTCTTCTTTCTTCATTATTGCTCGTTTTGTAATCTTATTGACATAATCACTTCTTGAGAATCATTGAGTCGTGAGAATCCATCGTGAATTCTTAGCCCATCCCTCTTTATATAATAGGAGGTTACAAACCCTAGCTTACTAGAAAGCTAACTATTACATATTTGGCCCTCATTGTTTCTTCTTTCTTTATTCTTGCTCAACTATTACATATTAGGTCCTCATTGTTTCTTCTTTCTTCATTATTGCTCGTTTTGTAATCTTATTGACATAATCACTTCTTCAAGAATCAACGGTCGTGAGAATCCATCGTGAGAATTCTTATTTAGAAGAATTCCCAACAATCTTCCCCTAAACTGGAATTTGACTATGTTAAGTTCCAGTTTCTCGATAGTACAAAACCACCTGTATGAAGAAACAATGGTAAAACATGCCATCACAAATAATCCATTGCACATCTACTAATCTTCTTCCCTTCATCTAATAGGGTCTTGTGCGACTTGTAAACGCGTTCCCTCAGTGATGCATGTAGATGGTAAGTATATAAACCATAAGCTTCCCTTAAAATTATACTAACCATCTCAATTTTTTTTTTTCTTTTTAATAATCAAAATAAATAAAGCATAACAATGAAAACCAAATCGTGAGAGAATCCAAATAGTGCGTGAAGAAACTCCAAAGCATGCGTCTTATATCTTGTACTATCCACGTGACTCCAAACTCAGATGATACACTAGCAAATGTGAGCATTAAGCACATTTTCTATAGATCTCGCCCCTTCACTAACACTGAGCACTACAATGTAACTCCTTAAAGTGATAGCAAATGCGAGCATTAAGTACTTCTAGATCTCACCCTTCACTAGAACCATCAAGACTTTGTCACATCATTAACGTACAAACAAGTTATCTCAAAAGTTCGACTCGCTTTGAGATATGATAAGACACGCACCTTCAGCAGAAACGGTCGTGACGAAACCATCGTGATAACAAAAATATACGGACCAATGAATGACCAATTACACAACGGTACCACCGAAACAACCATAGACCGTATACCACCGAATCATCCAACTAATGGTACAAAATAAGATTTTATAATTCGGTCCAATCAAATGTTCTTGCCTACCACATAACACGCCCACCATAACAACAATATACCATAACACATTGAATCAAATCTCACCAAATGCATACCACGTGGAGCCTCAAAACGAACAGAAATCAATTGGCAACAATGAATACAAGAAAAATAGCCCCATGGTTGACCAATATCAATCAAACCTTCATAACCTTGAGATAACCAATGGCGCCGTCCATGAGACCAATCAATTATAATCTAAAACATACCCACGAGGCAGTCATGCGAAAGAAACAAAATCATTACATGGCCATCAATATTAATTTACTAATCAAAACCTGTCCAATCTTGAGACCACTAATACCAATAACGTGCAATATCTAATCTTCAATATGCAAGTCAATATACAAAATGACAAAGATTGGTGCTTATGACCAATACACGATGGACCCATGAATGAATATATCAAACTAATATCATGCCGAATCAAAATGAGATCGAGATATATGAATTTAATAGAAGCCATGATCAAAGTTGGGACATACCGGTACCAAACGAATGTCAAGAGGTCACCTTTTACCCACGTGACCAATCATTTACCAAACAAAGCTCTACGTCACTCGTAAATCAACCTGCTCCATGTGGTACTCAACGAATAAGAACCAATCACAAGCAATTTAATATTCCCTTCACAACCCAAAAAAAATGTCGGCATTGACTTGAATTTTCCCACATATCAGATCCAAAATATTCGCTTCTTATGCCAGTAAAACCCCTTTATGCCTGCTGCCTCCATTTGTTTCACAACTGCTGCATAAACCCTAATGACATGAAAACCTTATAAACCCTAGATCGAGAGCCACCCGCTCTGATACCAATTGTGATAAACCAAGATCCGGACTCAACTAGGGTATAAGCAATATTGATTGATTAGATGCACAGTGGAATAATAAGAACACAATCAAAGTTACCAACAAGGTTTTTCTATTAAAACTAATGATCCTCTATGGATCTTTACACCCTCTCTATGGAGGTTTTTCTTGAATGTTTTTCTAAAGAGTTATTTTAATACATAAGACCTATGTTCCTTTTATAGACAAGGAACCTAAAACATTTCTTGGGAAGCGTCTAAGCATGCAAGCATGCAACTAAATATTGTTTTACCCATACGAATAAACATGGGAAAACTCTAAACAAGCCCATGCTAACCTTGGGCGGTACAATAATAAATATGGGCTAACATATAAATAATAAAACTCATGCGTACAACTTGGTAGAATCCTTGATGAGATACTATCTTGCTTGAGAATCCTTACTTCACTACTTCAGCAGATTCCACGGCTTCACTACTTCAGCAGAATCACAGTTTCACAGAATTCCCAACAGTTGTTTATTCTCATGTTAGTCTTTGTGAAAATGCTTTATTTTGTTTTTAACCTCGTCTTAATTACATATAAAGGTATTTTACAAAAAGATAAGTGTAGGGAAGATCACATAAGTTTTTAAGAACAGGAACATGAGAATTGCAACTATGGAAATTGATATATATATGTGTGTTTGTTAGAGTCAAATGCTTGTATCGAGTCATAATGGATGTTTTGCAAAAAAAATTCTAGGTTTTAATGATGTAATTTTTCGAGAAAACGCAGAGACCGATTTTGTCGGGACAACCTGACGGCATCAAGATTAAAGCTCGACGTCGAGCTATGTAGAAACAGAATGTTCAGCTTTCATTTTCTGTGTAACTTGTAAATTTTTGGAAATTCCCATGTCTTAATTTTTCTAGAAAAACTGCAAACATCCATTCCACAAGCATTATATCTTACTTGCTTTCTAGTGTAGTTGTGTGTCATATATAGTTTTACCGCTGATTTTACGCGAAGGTTTTGTTTGTTTTCTTATAAGTGTGCAGGTTATATTGGACAAGAAGAAGAAACACAAATTGGATGAAGCTTATTACTTATGCATTCTTCTTGGAAGAAGATTTAACCGCAACTTCACACATATCCTACCGAGCTAATCAGGGGAGTATTAGTTTTTTTTCCCTTACTTACCTTCCTTTATCATAACTTTGATACTTTCGGAGAACATTGGGGACAATGTTCAGTTTAAGTGTAGGGAGCGAGAATAAAACGGGAACTTAGAAACTATTCACTCACTTGATTATTTGTCTTGTCCTTGGTAATTAGTGTAATAAACCATAAGAAATATTTGTTAGGGAAATTTTATCACCAAATTTAAATTTTTTTATGACATTTACGAGCTAAACTTTAGTCTTAATAAAGCGTCTCATGGATAGGAATTATATGACTAGCACAAAAAACCGTTTACCACTCAAATTCCACCCAAAAAATGTGAGGTTCGCCCCTAGATATTTAGGAATAAAAGCATTCACCTTTAATGCTTATTGAGTGTACTGGTAGTATAATAGATTCTAGAGCTTATTTTTTGATGCATTCCGAGATCGCTAGTGAGACTACACTTGTGTAGTTATGAGTAACTAAATGATAAGAGGCATTAGGATAACCCTTGTTTGAAACTTGTATTATAATTACATCTTCCACATTAGTTGAGTAACTACCCCACACCCTTGCGATGTATTCATCTTTAGTACACGATACCCTAGTTAACCCTCGAGCCAATCCTTTTCGCGGTTCTCATGATGTTTCGAGTTTTGAATATCAATGAAAACCTTCAATCCACCCCAAATGTACACCCAAATCGCCTTAGCCTACCTTATATGCACTCATCTTTAGTACATTATTGTTATCACTATTAAACCCTTAGTTCAATTATCTAGTTACTTGCATGGTTGCTAAGTCGAGTCATATCTTTTGTACACAGTTTTGAGACGATTGGGACTCATGGGTAAAAGTAATATTTTATGGAGTAACGGGAAAGAACGATAAATTCAAATTCCCTTTGTCTACGTAATTAAAGACTCCAAGAGTTTTGATCTTTTTAAATCGGGTCAATTAGTGTTAGTTAAATAAAAACTCAAGTGTAGCGATGCTCCTATAAATCCCTTATATTTTGATGTTATCGTAGAGGATGATAGAGTAAAAATGTATGAAAAAAAAATCAAAAAAAAAGTGAAAAGAAAAAAAAAAGAAAGAGAAAAGAGTTGTCAAAAAAATCAAAAAAACATACGGGCTACCATTCTTCATCTATCTTTATGTTTATGTTTTTAAGTTTATGTTTGTTTTGTTTCAAGTTATCTAGTGTTAGTGAGTCGAGTCTTGGCTTAGCAACGCCACACTTTACATGCTTGTAACATAAGATTTTTGACTTGCCACCACTAAATATCCCATATCTAACATAACCTTTTACTTCCCTACCCTAAGCCTAACGTTACAACCCTTGTAAAGACCTCTTAGATAGTTATTCCTAGGTACTTACGCCAAAGCGGTGGAGGTTTGATCTATTCTCAAGCTTATGGTAATCTATGTACTATGCCAGGTAATGAGTGTTTATCTTCCATTTCCATTCATATTATATTTCATATAAACCCGAGAGATTAGAGAATCCAAACACCAATTGTGAGGTGCTAGTGTATAATTTTCGTGCTTGTTATAACTATTGTGGCGCTTGTACTTGTTGTAAACTATCTTAAACCAATGTTTCATGCCCCCTAACTTATAAATTGATTGGCCAAAAGCAGTTTGCTTGAGGACAAGCAAATACCAAGTGTAGGGATATTTGATAAGGATTTAAAACATACGTTTTTAGGGGGTCATTTAAGCCCTAAATCGACACATTTTATATCCGTTACTGCTTAAAATCGTTCCTTTTTACTTTTTAGGTCTTTTGGAAGCAAAATGCTGGAATGAAGCATATTTGGACGAAAAAGAGCGAAAACATGAAGAAAATGGAAAAGTCAAGATCGAAGACACTCAAGACTGTTCAGCACATCTGACGGCGTCCCAACTAAAAGGCGACGCCGTCCCTCTATTGAAGACTTGATCAAAAGTACACGAGACGGCTCAGCGGAATTTCTGGTCCTAAAGCCTGACGGCGTCATGCCGTATTCATGGAAGACGTCACTCACACTTTCTACACCAAACGCCCAAGATCCAAGATTCAGACGACGTCCTGCACGAAGACTAACGGCGTCGCATCTCTCAAGTGACGCCGTCCTAACGATGACTTGGCCCAAACAAAACCCTAATGACGGCGACGTGACGGCGTCACTAGCAAAAGGTGACGTCGTCGCGATTGTAAATCTATATATAGAATTCGATTTTTCTGTATTTTAAGTAGTAGAATTTTGGAGAGCAAACCTTAACTCAGTTGTAGTCCGACTTGGACAATATTCTAGGATCCCATACCCTATTTTACACATCAAGATAAATTTGTTTATCCAATTTATCATTATGTCTACCCCATGTTCAATTGATTGTGTGTATGCTTGCTTGTTTAACATGTCTAGTTAAATTACTTGTGTGTTTGATTAGATCTATGAAACCTAGTTGTTGATTGTTGTTAGGTTGTCTCTTGTCTTAATTGAAAAAAGCCATAGGAGTGCACCTAGGCTATCGTTGTGTTTATTGCGTGAGTGTGCTTTATGACAATAGGGTATTCGGGGTAGATACTGTTGCACTTGCCGATCCCGTGTATTCTATAGGAGAGCTACATATCATAGAGATAGGGAATAGGCACCCCCTACGACTAATTGGAATACAACGCGTTAAGATAAAGAAAGTGAAAATTCAATCGACCAATAAAAGATAACTAGGGAGTAATGGTATCTAAGTGAACACATCTTTAATCACCATACGAGCACACCTCAATTAGCATAAACTATCTGTAGTTAAATTAGATAATTAGATAATTAGTAGAAGTAGTGAAATCGGTAGAAGTACCACTCCCAATCATATACCCCGAGATTTTACCCTTGCTTCCTAAAAACATAAAAAATAATCATTCTCAACCCCACCTTCTCGTCATAAATCTCTTTCTAGCATTCCTATTCTCCTAGAGAACGAAATCAATCTCCGAGGCTTACCTCATACTACACTACAACGATTAGGTTCACTGGCTAGAGGGTTGAAAAGCTTGCTCGTAGAAAATGAGGTTTTCTCGACCCCGAACCCACGCATAAAAAAAATCAAAGAGTTTGGTTTTGTTCAAAATTATGATCAAACATGTGTGTATATGAATGCTAGTGGGAGTGATGCAATCTTTCTAATCTTATATGTCGATGACATATTAATCATGGGTAAAAACATTCCAAAACTACAAGATGTAAAATCCTGGTTGAAGAAATGTTTTTCCATGAAAGATTTAGGAGATGTTGCATACATTCTGGGAATCAAGATCTATAGGGACAGATCAAAGAGATTAATTGGACTAAGTCAAAGTGCATATGTTGATAAAATCCTAAAATGATTTAGGATGGATGGTTCCAAACGAGGAAGTCTTCCTATGCAAAATAATGTAGAATTAAGAAAGTACCAAGGACCTACAACACCTGAAGAGGTGAGGCGAATGAGTGGAGTTCCTTATGCTTTGACTATAGGATCCATCATGTACCTTGTAAGATGCACTAGACCTAATGTGGCATTTGCACAAAACTTAACCAGTCTATATCAACGTTAAGAACTTCATCTTGTAGTATCTAAGAAATAATAAAGATATGTTTCTTGTTTACTGTGGTTTCGATTAAGAACTGAGTTATAAGTGCTACATGGACGCTGGATTCATAACTGATAAAGATGATACCAAATCTCAGTCAGGCTATGTTTTCATGCTGAATAGAGGCACATTTGACTCGACAAGTGCTAAGCAAAAGACTATAACGATGTATTCTACAAAAGTTGAATACATAGTTGCTTCAAAAGCTGCAATGGAAGCTGTTTTGATAAGGAAATTCATATATCGGCTTGACGTACTCCCGAGTATTGAAAGACAGATGGATATGTTTTGCGACAATTCCGGAGTTATTGTTATAGCTAATGAACCTCAACGAGGTGCCAAACACATTCTTCGCAAGTATCATTACATTTGAGAAATAGCTGAAATAGGCGAAGTGAATCTTCTCAAAGTTCAGACAGATGATAATCTAGTTGATTCATTTACTAAGCTAATGTGTGTAACCAAGCATGTCGAACACGCAAGGAACATTGGACTTAGACATGCTACTAGTATAATGTAATATGTTATTTTTTTTATTTGAATAATTAAATGTAAACATTGATATTATTTATTTAATTTGATGTACTTGATTCTGTAATCAAATTTCTTTTATATTAATTGTTTTAAATATTTGCATGTTTAAATCCAAGAATAGTGAATTATCCTAAATATCCATTTGTCGGTTGATGTTATAGGAATAACATTGAATTAAAACAAATGTGAGAGTGTTGATTATATTCATGAATGAATATTTAATAGTTAAATTCATCAGATTCACATGTATTTATGAAGATAAATATCGGATCGACCCAACTTACAAGTTTTCACTACATGGATTCTAGCATTTAGTAAAACTTAAAATGATTTAGTCAATTGTTTCCTTAGACTTGAGATACTCGCAGGTTATGCGTGTGTGGAACATTACTCTTTAATATGATCGAACATTGTCCTGAATAAGGTTGCTATAAAGATCTATCATTGGGAATAATGTAATGTACATGACTAACACGTGCATTCATAATGATATTTGTTCCACCAAGAATCATGGATTTAGATACTTCTGGGCCCCTTGATGATTTGAACAAGATGTGCACACGACCGTGACTAAATATAATTAAGATGAATCTTGAATTAACTTAGTAGTCTAGTTCAAGATATGAAATCAAGAAACAAAATTGTTAAATAAATAAGAATACTTTATCCATGTCTTATATTTAACTAAGTACATGAAAAAAAAATTGATTATAAACCATTATCCTTAAAGGTTTAACAAACTAAACCTCACATATTTTAGGAGCATTGGCGTGTTGCTAGACGCTAACTATTGTCTGTATAAATGCAAGGTAAGTATGTCATTCACAAGTGAGAGCTGATGGAATATGCTCAAGGCACATTACATATTTATACGGCTAAGTTTATGTGAGCCTATAGGGTTACACACAAATACACTTAGATACACTAAGTTATAATATAAATATTGTATTTATATTATATTAACACAAAATGATATATAAGTCATTTTAGTTGTGTATTTATTATATATCATATTAATATATAATAACATAAAAGACTTATTATTTAAATACTAATAATGTATTAACAATAAATTAACTAAATCAAATTATTAATAAATTAACTAAATCAAATTATGAAATACCCTAAAAATCCCTTGTGAAAATCGGCTAGGGGAGAAACCAAGGAGAAATTGAATGATTTGATTAACTTATGGATTAAGTTAAAAAAGACCTAAAACCTTTGGATTTAGTATAAATACAAAAAGATCATTCAATAGACTTAATAACTTAACACAAACTCTTTTCTCCCTTCTCCTTCTTGTGTCGCCAATCGTCCAAACTCAAAACCAAAAGGTTTTGGGTTTTGCTTGCCTGTGTTGCAAGTCTCTAAGTAAGGGTAAGTTTAAATCAGCGTATTCAAGGGTGTTACGACTAGTATCGCTAGGTATCGTGTAGGGTGTTCATCGATTCGGTTTCGGTTTCGTGGGTTGTATGGTTTGGGTTAATCGGTTTTAAAATTTTAAAACTCTAAACCAAAACCAAACCAAACCAATTTAGAATGATAAAACCAAACCATACACAAATTGGAATTCGGTTTGGTTTCGGTTAAAACCAAAAACCAAATTCAAGTAAACTTCAAAATATAATCTAAAAGTTACAAATAAAACCTAAAAGTTCAAATAAAATTATCAAATCAAAAGGTCTCACAAAGTCTTAAGTAAATCAACAAAACAAAGTTTAAGAAACCAAAAGGTTTCATAACTTAACTGAAATAAATGAAAGCGAAATATGGGAGGAGAGATACGATATATGAATTTATAGGAATCAACTAGGTTAATTGCTCCTGAGTCCTAGATATGCATCAATCCATGATTTAAGGGTGGTTAGTTTATAAGATATTTTAAATTATTAGGATTTTTTAGGAAGATGAACATATAAAATTTGTATATATGTAATTTAAACTTTTTGTGTGGATAGATATATATTCGGTTTTTTCGGTTTGGTTTGGTTTTGTATTTGTCAAACCCAAAGCCAAACCAAACACCAATTAAATACTTCAGTTTGGTTTTAAACCAAACCATACACCAATTAAAATTTTCGGTCCGGTTTTATTCTGTTTATATTTCGGTTTGTTCGGTGCCGAACCAAACACTGAGCACCCCTAGTATCGTGTAATGTGTAGTGTGGATCAACCGTGAAGAATAATTACTTTTTGATTATTAGTTTCTTGATCATACCAAACATAAAAGGTTGGTATTACTTTTATTTTAAGCATGATTAATTGCATAAATCACATGATCCAAATATGAGTTTTACATGCTTCCGCTTACTCGTTTTAATATATTTGATTGTCAATATGTTAATTAAATATTAAATAGTTTAATAAAAACCGTAGACTCTAAGAAAAACAACGGTGGTTAGCAACGTGCTTACCAAATGAAACCGCCAAAGACGTATCGAAGAAGAAAGAACAGTTCCAGAAAGGGTTAGAAACGTTGGATTTCGACTTTCGAGGTGTCACGGGGATTAATGGGCCGAACTAAAACTTATTAGGCCGAACTAAAAGCCTCTCACTTTCTGGGCCACTTAATGGATATGTCGAAACGACGACGTTTCAATCGGTCTATAATCTATATAACTTTATTATGAACAGATGTAAATTCATCATGCTTCGCTTAGTTACATGTCAATCTGCCCATGCATGGGTAACTCGGGTATGTTGTATGCCCATAGCGTACATTTCTGCTTAAATGTGCTCGAAACACTTGGCACAAAAAGTAATATAATCCCATAGGTGGAAGTAAGATGACAAAAATATATCAAAAATGCTACATGTAATATTAGTCATCGCCCGCAAGATCACCCCAGCGGGCATTGTATTTTGCAGCCAGATAATGAGCTCCAACCGGTCCTCTACTACCATACGGATATAACTCCGGTGCAATCTTGTTAGACTCAAGTTCTTTCAACAATGGGGTAAATATAGACCATGCAGCATCAAGCTCATCACTTCTTATAAACAATCTCCTTTCTCCTTCTATCGCGTCCAATAAAAGCCTCTCGTATGCATCCGGTATTTCCTTTGGATATCTTCATCATCAAATGCAAATTAACCTCATTTAATTTCAATAAATATGCAAATTGCAAAGAAAGGTAACTAGAAATATCAAATTTGCCAATGTGGGTCCGAGTAACATTTGTCAAAAAAAATTTGTCTTTAAACTTGTACCGTTTATATAGGTCAAGAATTACTTTTCCCCATACTGCTCCGGTGAGATTAGGTATTGTTGGCGGTGTTGTTTATATAGGTCAAAAAATAAAAGTTCATCCATGTATTAAGCAAATTTGGGTTATTTTTAGCTACCTTTTTCTAGCAATTTCCTCTTCAGGATATGAGGAAATAATTTACCTCGTACTGTAGAGCAAATTAAGGTCACTTCTGTCGAGCCTCATACCAAGACCAGGGATCTTGTTATTGATTTTAAGAAATATGGCTTCATTGGGCTGCACACGAAGCACAAGTTCGTTTGTAGCTTTGTCCATATCTGTCCCAAAGTTTCGTTTATACAGGTTACCTGGAACATGTCTGAATTGAACTCTGATCTCCGCCCTTTGGTCAAAAAAGACAGGTTGGATAACTCGTCAAAATAGGTTTTTGGCCAAAACTGGTATTTTAAAAAACAAAGATATACCATACCGTCTAGTATTCAGGGCCTTTCCAGCTTTCATGAGGAAAGGAACACCATCCCACCGAGCATTATCAATAAAAAGTGCTGCTGCTGCAAAAGTTGGAGTGATGCTATCGTTTGGGACAGTCGGGTCCTCTGTGTATCCTGAAAACGTCTTTCCCCCTTGCTATGCCCCTTATATTGACCGACAACTACATCTTGAGTTTAAGTTGTCTCATTGACCTCAAAACTTTGACCTGTATGTATCAATAACCAACTAGTAATTATGCTTGACGCTAAAGAAACGGTTTATTTCATTTTATTTTATTATTAAATTAATTAATTTATTTCTAAATAAAGATATGAAATATCAATGTACTTTTTCATTTGTCTTGTTTTAGTCCTTAAAGATTCTTTCTGCATCTCAACCATTAAGAGCATACGTGGATGTTACTGCGACCACTGTTGTCAACTTAGCGCCACATCACAATTCACTCCTACTACTTTCTCATCAGTTTTACCCCAATGGTCACTGCCCACCACTAACCATTTTTAAAAAAAAAAAAAAAAAAAAAAAAAAAAAAAAAAAAATTGCCTTGTTATGCCCGGCCGTGAGCATGAGCAAGCCCACCACTATCTCCACCACAATAGTGACCACTTGCGAAGCCGACCACAACCTCCTCCCACCCCGAGCAAACCCTCCCCATTGTGCATGCTCTAAAAGATGACTTTGTATCCCATTTGAGTCATTTTGTAGCTACAAAACCCTTATAAACCAACTTTTAATAAAGGATTTTAGATAAAAATCTTGAATTTATCAAAATGTCAGATTTATATGTAGCGTTAAGTTCTATAACAAAATGTTAAAGAATACGAGTACACAATGACTCAAAACGAGACATAAAAACATCTTCTAATAACTCATATGTAAAAAAAAGAGTACAAAATAAAAGAGTGCAAAAGAAAAAGTATATTGGAATTTATGCAAAAGAATAATGCCTTAAAGAAATATCTTTTTCAGTAAAAAAAATAAAAATACCTTTTCATTTCTAATGTCCTCGGCGTCTAAACTAACAGGTGTTTCCATTGCAAACAATGCTAATATTTGCAGAAGGTGGTTTTGCATTATATCGCGAATGATTCCATAGTTGTTAAAGTAACTACAAGAACAAAAAAATATAACCTTTAATTCAACATTCAAAGCATACACAATTACGCAAAAAATTCACTGCAAATTATCCCTTAACTCACCCTCCTCGTCCTTCTGTACCAAAGTCTTCTGAAAATATGAATTGTACACTGCGAATGTAGTTTCTTGACCAAAGTGGTTCAAAAACAAGATTTGAGAAACGAAGAACTGATAGATTCTCCACGAGCTCCTTTCCCAAATAATGATCAATTCTGAAAACGGAAAAACACTTAAGAAGGTATAACTTCATGAATCAGTAGAGATAGAAAATGGGCGGGTCAGGTAACGGCCTTGGGGTGAGACGTCCTAGGTCATGACAGGTTGACCTGAAACACTGTTTGTCCAACTTTTATTGACTTTTACTTTTATTACCTTGTCGAATATGGTCACAAAGTACATAGTAATCAATAGTAATATAGAATTCTTTAAATACCTTTGGTACCTGTTTAGTGTTTAACCCATTCCTTTTTTTGGTTTCTGCTAAACACACTGTGGGTGACTTCTGATTCATTTGGCCCATTTCTTGTTTTTGCTACTTATCTTTAATATTTTACCTGTGTGACCCATTTAATTTTTGTCCATGCTGACAGATTTAGCCCCCCTTTTTTTTTTCCATGTTTGACCTATTTGAGGCAATTTTTTATATCAATTACACTTTGAGAAACTTTCAAATCGTTTGACCCATTAGAGACGAACCATAACTTGAATCGACAGACTTATAAGGTAAATGGGTCAAAGTTATCACCACATTTATTAGACACATACCTAAAGATTTGTTCCTCAGCTAAGTACTTCTTCAGGCTTCTTGTTAGCTCTCCAGACGATTCCGAGTCACGCCCAAATGGTTTCTCGACTATCACCCGTGTCCACCCAGTTTTAGAAGAAGCTCTTTCACTTGCACAACGTACTACATCCACAAAAATGTCTGGAGGTATTGACAAGTAAAACAACCTATTCGACATTTTTCCGCCCTAGAATAGTTTGTCATAATATCCCCTTAAGTGAAACAGCACATATCACATAAGGTATCACATCAATGCATCTAATAGGAAGTAATGAAGAAAACGAACCTCTTTCTGTTTTAGCTTAGTGTCTAATTCTGCAAAATTTTCCTCAGACCCGTATTGACCCGAATGGTAAAAGCATCTATTAAGAAACTCTTCCATTTTGTCACCACAGTTTTCCTGCCATTATCCTTGTTATTAACAATGTTTGTATATTTAAAGGGTATTTTAGATATTTGACTAATGGCGTACATGAAACTAAGGGAAACAAGTGTTACCTCTTATCAATTCTGCAAGTTAATGTTCTACTAATCATTTCCCTCAGCTCCTCATCGGTCATTTTGGTTCGAGCATAACCAAATATAGTAAAATTCTTCAAAAATGGAAAAAGATACATGTACAACATAAATATTTACATTAATACAACAACCATAACATATAATTAATAATCAAATGAAGAACCTGTGGTAAACAGCCCTCATAAAAGAGAGCAAAAAGGGCAGGGAAAATCTTTTTCTTAGCAAGATCGCCTGAAGCACCGACAACCGTCACACTAAGATTTGTTTCAGTTTGTTCTGGTAATACTACAGTTTCTTTTGCTAGAGGCTTTTCTGCTGCACCTACTCGAAAAGCCAGCAGACAATGATAACACGAAATCAAGAACAATCGTCTCAGCGGTTTGAAAGAAGATAGAACTGATTCGTTCATATTTGAACCGACTGAAATGAGTAACAAAATCTCAAGTTGATTACTAGAATCTAGCATTGTGATCCATAGACACGATTGCCAAATAGCTTGATTTACATATAATAATTACCCTATATCAAATGATATAGTAAGAATAAACTTTAGAGGCTACGATTTTATGTTAAGGGGGCGTACTTAGAAAGGAATAGTATGACAAGTAAACTCAATGTAGTGTTGTATTTTATTGTTTATGTTATCATTTCACTTTGGTGCACGGACGATATCTGTATTCCGTACCAAAAGATTATAACAAGTAAACTCATGCGGTATGTTCAAACCAAAGGCGTGATCACTATCTTATCAAAACTGCAGGGGCGCCACCCTGTGGGAAACCTTTTGGTGTGGATATCGTCCATGCACCAAAGTGAAATGACAAAATCTCAATGAAAAGCAAAGGCATTTTAGTCATTTCACTTTGGGCCAAAGACGTTATCCGCGCAAAAGGTTTCACACATGGACGGCGGCTGCACTTAATTCTATCCAAACAAATAAATATGCCTAATCAAATATCTTGCATTTCGCAATGTGACTACCTAGTCAAAACAAGTCTATACCAATGTATAAAAAAAAAAAAAAAAAAAAAAAAAAAAAAAAAAAAAACTTACCATCATGCAAAGAAACAGCATTAAGAGGATACCCATTTGAGGACTTAAGTTCAAATTGTTTTTTGGTTGAAATTTGACTGAATCTTGAAAACCAATCTTGATTTTGTTGAAATGTTTTTAACAGATTGTTGATTGAATGAAGAAGGTGAGATTAAGGTGGTGGTAGTGGAAGATGATGGATTCAATTGTGTAGCCATGCAAAATGACCTTAATTTTTATTACCTACTATAAGTTTTGATCATATAAAAAAGATTGTGTTTCTTGATGATGTTTGTAACAAGGGTTTTGTTTATGTGTTGTATATACTTGTTGCTGCATAAGATCAGATTTTTGTTGGATTTTTTGTTTTTTGATGGGACCTCATTTTCATAAGTTATCTTGTTTATGAGGCCTATAAATTTTCGGATTTTTTTTTTTTTTTTAATTTTATTATTATATATTTTTTGTTTTCTTATTTCTCATTTTATACAAAATTTTATCTTATTCGTAGTCATTTATAGAGAATTGATACCTACATCACATATTTTGATCGTCGTCATAATTTATGACATTCGGTTGTATCGTCTGATATTATAATCTTGCAAATGTGCGTCGATCAAAAATGTGATGTGAATATCACCCCCCATTTCTAAATGACAATTTTGAAATTTACAAGGGTCGTTGCCGTTATTATGAATGATTATAAACGATGTTTAGTTCGCCATTAATTATGAACTTAACAGTTTTTTTTTTTTTTTTTTTTTTTTTTTTTTTACGGCGATTAAATATCTTACATTATATACACTAAAAATCTATCTCGCGTGTATTAAGCGTGACGCCGCACCCCATATTAGTTTGGCGAAGAACTTTTCATACAACATGGTTACTATAAGACTCGTATATGATAAACATAATTTAGATGCTTATAATAACGATTTTGTGATAATAAAATTTTGCATTTTACAACATTTTATAGCTGAACATAAATTTTAGATACAAATATTTGTATATCATAGACCGGTTTCAATGATTTTTTGGATTGTTTGCCAGTTGCCACTATATAATCTCCTGAAATTGTTGAGAAGATATATGAAGTTACAAAAGAACCACAAAGACTACAAAATCAGGGTGGTGTTTAATAGTTTGACAGCAAGTCTTAAACACTTTTTAGCCTCCAAAAACCAAGTTCAAGCAAAATACAAACCATATTTTTTATACTTATATGAGTTAACAAAATTAATTCTAATTATCTTACTTCGTAATTATTTCTAAGGGCATTTAAAAAGGCAAAGATGACACTAATGAGAATCAAGTACAATGGATGAATTAGCTTCAAGATGCATTGTTAGCCAGCTTAGCCTCATTCTATGTATAAATGCATCACATTTCTGGTTTAGCTCATTTACATCTTCTTCTTGATCATCATGTCCTTCCTCTTCAGTTTCACCTTCAGATGTTAATATCGTTTCGTGATGACAGTTAGCATGAACAAGCGATTCTATATCCATGTCGTCAGTCTGATCTTCATGATCATCAGCATCAACCAACAACGTCTCAATATGTCCTTCCTCTTCCTCTTCAACTTTAACTTCAGTTGTCAATATTATTTCATGATGAAAGTCAGCACAGCAAACGTGTTCTGTTTCTATATGTTCAACTTGATCTTCACCATCATCAACTTCTACTTCAGTTTCTTCTTCTAAAACACTACTTACTGATATCTCATTACATTCAATCTGTTTTGCTATTGGTCTTTCGACTATAGCTATTTGTTTAGGTAGATCATCGGCATTGACTATGCTCGGCATATGATCAAGTTGTGACTGAGTTTGAGAAGAATCCTTCGTACCAGAACAAAAGGAGAGGAAAACTAGGATTACATTGCATAATAGAAATATGTAGTGTCTGTCGTTGGCATCAACGATGTTCGTGAACTTTAAACCAAAGGAGTAAAACCGAAAGGGATGAGAGACAATGAAGAAACGAACACTGCGATGAAAATGTAGAGTAGTTTCTTTGCAGTGTGGAGTTTACTCCATTGCTGTCTTGCTTCAAATGTTTTGTTCTCCATAGTGTAATAACATGTAAGTAAGAAGTATGTTTGATATGAAGAATTGGAAGGTGCATATTTATAATAGAGATTTATTTTATTTGAGGAAAAGGTTTGAAATTTGGTGGCAAAGGTATGAGAAGGGATAAAGAAAGGTGAAGGGACGAACGTGACAAGGAAGACAAAGGAAGCCAAGCAGGTGAACAATGGTACAGGTACGAAGTATCACCTCCCCCAAGGCGGTAGACGAAACACTGATTTTGACAAGGTAATGAAGAATAAAGCCTTTTCTTTCTTTTTTACTAACTTTCCGGAATCGTGGGACTCGGGTGCTTTATGGAAGATGTTCAGCCGCTATGGGAAAGTAGTGGACGTTTATATCGCGTTCAAGAGAACTAAGAAAGGTTCAAGATTTGGGTTTGTGAGGTTTATCAATATAGGGGACCTGATGTTGTTTGAGAAAAAACTCAAATCCATTATGATTGGAGAGTTGAACCTGGTGATTAATTGTGCAAAGTTCAATAAAGTTGAGGGAGTGAGTGTTCGAGCAGGTGACTTTCCTCCCATTAAACCAGGTTTTATCCCCAAACCAAGTGCTGTTAGGAAACCCCACAGGAGATCATTTATGGATGCCGTTATCGGTCATAATGGCCAACCCATAACTGAACGAACACAAAGTCTTGGTCAACTTATTATATTTGGTGGTAAATTGTGAAGATGTAATGTTTGAGCTAATTTCTTAATGGATTCCATATATTTTCAAAACCTTATGTCTTTTATCCTGATTTGGTTCTCAAAAACAAATTAAAAAGTCGAGAGTTTAGACATCAAGTCTTGGACGTCTGAAAGGATTCTAGCCCAAAATAAATCTAGAGAGGAGTTGACAAGTTCGTTTGCTTATTTGGGATTTGAGGGTGGCGGGTCTTATTGTTGATAGAGATGTTGAGAAAAGAGAGGTGGATCATGGACTTAGACATGTTGGTATTGTAATTTAACATCAAAGATGAAATATCAGGGATATGAATCAGAGTAAAATATGTCACAAGAATATGACTAGAAGCACTAAATAAGAACTAATTGACCCTTAAAGAACTAGAAGCACTAAATAAGAAGGTTAGTCTAACCAAGACCCCATTTATCTATTATGAGACAAATGGGTTTTGGTGTTAAATGGAGAAATGGATAGCTCCATCCAAACACCTTATAAGTAGTGTGGGGCAAAGCGGTCAACAAGATCGATGCTATCGTTGATTCCTCCACGGGACCAATACTTGGTTCGAGTCAAAGTGATTGATCGTTTTTTTCTTCACTCATCAGTGGCATGGATAAGTGGGTTTGGTGCAGTGACCCGTCTGGTACTTTTAAGGTTAAGAATTTAGCGCGTAACATCGACATCACATGTTCGGTGATTGCATTATTGGTGAGCATCTTTTCTCTTTTTTTTTTTTTTTTTTTTAAAGTGTGTAGTGTTTAATTTATGTAGATATTTAATTTGTGTAGTGTTTTTAGATTTTAAAAATATTCGACCTTTCAAAAAAAAAGCAGTAAAGTGAGATAAAATCTTCTTAAAATCCTTCGAATCGAACTGACGTCAAAATTTTTCGACTATGTTTTTTTAATTTATAAAACTGAAAACTGTATAAAAAACTTGTAAAACAAAAACTGAAACCTCAAAAAACTTTAAAAAAAAAACTTGTAAAAACTACTAGTAAAAATACTTATAACAAAAATTTGGCACGAAAATCGAGAAAAAACATTCTCATCACCTCCACTGCCACAGCACCCCCGTCACCTCCAAGCACCCCAATGATTAGATAGTACAAAATACCCCCTATGAGGTGCCTCATTAGCATGACCCAATAAGAAACAAGATATATGATGGAAGCAAATAGTCACCTTCACAATGGTCAACCAGTACACACTACACAGTCTAAGTTGTTTTTTCTTTTCTTTTTTTTTTTTTTCCACCAAAATTCTAAACTTGTAATTTGCCTAATTAAATTACAGTATAAGTTTTGTTAACAACAACTCTATTAGTCGTAATGAAATCCATGTTTAACATGTTTTATAACTAGATGAATACTGGTAACACTCTCATCTAAGAATCTAATAAAGTATTCTCATTCTTAACCTTTCATATAAAGATGCAAATACTCTCATTCTTAACCTTTCATATAAACATGAAAATATATTTGGGTTGGCCAAATACATCAAGATGGATAAAGTTATTCAAATGTATTAGACAATTACCCGTAACACTCTCATCTAAGAATCTAATAAATTATTCTCATTCTTAACCTTCCATATAGATATGCAAATACTCTCATTCTTAACCTTTCATATATACATGAAAATACATTTGGGTTGGCCAAATACATCAAGATGGATCAAGTTATTCAAATGTATTAGACAATTACCCATAACACTCTCATCTAAGAATCTATAAAGTATTCTCATTCTTAACCTTTCATATAAAAATGCAAATACTCTCATTCTTAACCTTCCATATGTAAATAAAAATACGTTTGGGTTGGCCAAATACATCAAGATGGATCAAGTTATTCAAATATACTAGACGAATATCCGTAACACTCTGATATAATAATCTAATAAAATATTCTCATTCTTAACCTTCCATGTTAATATGCAAATACTCTCATACTTAACCTTTCATATAAAAGTGCAATACGTACATAACACTCTCATCTAATAATCTAATAACGTACTCCCATTCTTAATCTTTCGTATAGAAATGCAAATATTCCTATTCTTAACTTTCCATATAAAAATAAAAATACGTTTGGTTGAGTTCGTCAACTTAAACCGACATATATTTTAGTGCCGTATTAACAAAATTTTCCTTCATAGTGTCCGGATGTTCATTTTTATACTAAAAATTCATAACAAACAATTTAATGCGCATAAATTATTTGTAATCGAAACTTAACTGTAATTATATCTATTCAATTCTCTTATATCGGATCTTTATTATCACAACATCACGTGGGTAATCTACAATTTTTATATGAGTTAACTTGTTATTACTTAAAATTATTCAAAACTAAAATTTTCGTCATCTGTAAAGTTATTGTATTGTAAAATATGGAAATGAAAAACATTTCTCGCTCTAAATTTTAATTGTATAGTGACTACATTGTTAGAACGCCTTCTAGTCTCTCTAGTTATATTGTATGCATAAAAGGTGATACCTCTTAAAAATTTTAAGACAAAATTATAGATTGTTTATAAAGGTGTAAGATTAACCATGGTTAAATTGTCTTAAGTTGTTAAAATTTGATGAAAACATTCATTTTGATGTCTATAGGTTAGTTTCTGTTGCTCAAAAAAGGTTAGTTTCTGGATATATTGCTCAAAGCTGTTAAACCATCATTTTCATAGGGTAACTGTAACTCTAAACTTGAAATGTAGGATCAACTCATATCGATTATCTTACTGGGTGATGTGTGACCGATTTAACGGTCAGTTCAACTAAGTTTAAGGTATTGATTAAAGAAAGAAAATTACTTGTGAACATAGACCAGCATCTCTATAGGTAAAACAAAGTCACAAAAGAACAAGGGTTCAGGGACTCAGGGTCATTAAAAATACCTAAACTTGTTTTACTTGGATTCTTTCAACAAGAAACTTCTTAAACTAACCAAAAAGTTAATTTGCTTCATATCTTATTCTTGAATTATCAAATGAATTAACAAAATAAGTGACACATATATTCCGTGATAATGTTACACTAAATATACAAGACATTATTTACACAAAAAAGATAATCGAGGAACATATAGCATTAAAATCCTAGTTCTAACCAAATGCTATGTATTCATTGAATCATGTTAAAAGTGTACAAGTTCAGCTTGAAGTATACTCACAGTGACTGGTAGAGTCTATCGGGTTAAAACCACCCAGAATCCATAAAAACGGTGCCCCTGCATATAACTGCAATTGCATCAATGTAAAAAGTTCAACATAAATTCCTTAAAAAGGTTCCAGCATTATCCTACATCTGTACTTTCCAATTGCGTCAATGTAACTATCTAACACGACATCAGGACTATAATCCTGTAAAGATGTAGCATCTGCCATATGACCACACGATATAATTTGGACCAAAATTTACATTAGATACAAAAGTATACACAATAAATGAAAGATCTATAATTCGCTAACATTGTTAGGTGCCAAATCCAGAGCACTTTCATCAAAATCAGGCATATTTCTAACAACTTCAAGAATCTGAGTCAATTCCTTATGAACATAACTAAAACGCTCCTTGGAGATCAGAGATTCCGTATATATGGATGAAGTTAACGAGTTAAAGGCCTCATAATACTCATCATTGTTGTCTTGTTGCATTATTTGATCATCGGAAAGAACTAAAGAACTATCCAACCGCCATCTTAATGGATAATATTTTTCAGGGATTTGAAAGTAGTTTTTGAGTACGAGTACTCTGAGTGAATGTCTGCATAAAATACCCGAGTGTTCATACTCTTTACAAGAACAATGAACTTGTTCATTATCTGGTATCCAAATCACAAGACACTCTCCTTCTAACTTATTGTAATGTCTAACAAGATACGACCCGTTTGCCATATCTGTTGTTGCATATTGCATGCATAGCACAAGTTCCTGTTGCAACGTGTTAAAGGCGTACGGTGAAAGAATATTTCGAGCATGTTCTTCAAGGGGCAAACAAGTCTTTAGGGGTAAATATGGTATCCTCTCTTTGTTTTGAAATGCAGCATTTGCTGCTACACTTACCTGGGAAGAAAGACAATAAAAATGTCAACTTTCTGGACTAGGTGAATGAAGAAGGCTTAATTGCATAAAAACTAACAAACTTTCGGCTAATTTCCGTTTTGTGTAACCAACTTATCTTAGGTCAGAACAGACCATTAAAGTTTCAAAAATTCAAAACAAGATAATTACATAGGATAACTGGTTTCTAGAAGCAACGTCAAGAAAAAAGTCAACAGTGTTTAAATTACCATTTTGACCCGTTACCAGATCCTATTTCCTTATATCACATTTTTGAAACTTTAATGGTTTTTTCCTGGCAAAAAAGGGAGTTGGTAAGCTAAAAAAGAAATTCAACCAAATTTAGTTACCTTTTATGCAATTAGCCCAAAATAAAGACAGTTTGAATAACAATAGCAAACAAACCTGCTCAAAGAAATTCTTGAAAGATGAATTTGGACTCAAGATATTCTTCATAAATTTGTCTATTGACTTCATGTAGTCAATCGTCATTGCACGAGCAAGGAAGTTGCCTCTAACATAAGCAACAGCCCAGGAAGCCCGGTAAGAATACAGGAGAGCTGCATGCTTATCTGAATCAACCCCAAACCGAGCAACAAGGTGGCTCCATTGGTTCTCAAAATCCTCTATATTTTCAAGATGCCACACCAACTCAAACTCAGATTTAAACTCCGGATACTGCAATCCAAGAGACTGAGAAAACCAGCTGGATAATTTGGACATCACATGCCATATACATATCACATGTTTAGTGTTTGGCAACTCAGTGGCAATAGCATCTCCAAGACCCGAACCTAAATCTGTTATGATTGTCTGTGGGTGATTTCCTCTCAAGAATCGGATGAAAGTTTGCAGGGCCCACGAAAAAGAGCGAGAAGTTTCGTCTTGAACCAAAACACACCCGAGCAAAAAGGGCTTGCCTTGGTTGTCAATACCAAACCAAGCACCGAGTACCATGTTGTAGGTGATGGACCTATGCGTGGTATCAAAAGTAACCACGTCTCCAAAAACTGAAAATGCGCGAATTGAATCCCCATAAGCCCACAAAAAGTTTTCAACTTTACCATTTTCGTCTGTTGTATAATTATACACAAATCCATCATCTCTTTGTGCAGTAACTCTGCAGATTTCAAGAAGTGCTAACATATCAATTTCTTTCTTTTCCGTAAGTAACGCATCGGTTTCTTGAACGGTTTTTTTACATGTTCTAACAAAGTTTCTTACGTCTTTTTCTATAAATGGTAGCTGTCCGGGTTGAACCCCTTTTTCTAATTCCAAAACCTTCACTATACGGTTTACTGGGAATCCAGCTTTCGTGAGTAACACAATCCGATCTTGATCGGATTCTTGAATCTTTCTATAAGCAGGAAGAAGACGAACTTGATCATCTTCTAACAACTCGTGATTATGAATATTACTAAACTGAGAAATGTACCACTGTGTTACACCGTCAACAATTTCCTTTGTTAAGTACATTTTTGCATCACAACCACACCTTACTGATTTCCGATCCCTTGGGTGTTCCACATTAGCCTTTTTTCTCGGCTGATTAAAACCAGACCGATAACAGACAAAGTCTCGTCTATAAACCCCAAGGTTTTGACTTTCGGTTGACCGTGCCTTCCTAATGGAGAAACCATTCTTTCTGGCAAAGTTACAGTAGTATTCAAAAGCTTCGTCATCAGTTTTGAATATTTGACAGACATATGGTGTGAAAATAACATCTGAAACTGATGATGTGGCTCCATCACTTTTTACTAAATCAGACCCTCCATTTGTGTGATCATCTCCTTCGTATTTAATATAGCATTTCCAATCTCCACAAGGGCATTGCTGGCGTCGAATCCAGATGTTGTTTAACAGCTTTGTTGACATCTCATACAACAGAATCACATAAGCTGCAAACATTCAAGAATGTTTGTCAGTATTTAGATAAAACGAAATGCATCTAACGTAATTGATATGACCACCGACTGGTACGTAGTTAGCTCCTAATAACTTCAACTTGCAAAATAAACCAAATCAAGCAAAGCATTAAGGGGGTGTTTGGCATTGTGTTTTGAAAGTGATTATCTAGCTATTGCGCTTTCTAAGCCTAATATAATCAGGCTCTAGTGTTTGTGTACAGTTAGAACCAATTCTAAACTAATCAGGCGTCATTTCACAATTAAATCCGTGTTCGTTACAAAAGATTACACGGTTCTAATCATTCTATATCACATAATCACTTTCAAAACGCAACACCAAACTTTTCGGCTTAAAGCATGGGGTGTGGTTACATTCAGTGTTAAAAAGTGGCCGCGCCAGTCTAGAAATTCATTTCGGACAATTGAACCTTCTCGAACTGTTTCTTTTTAATATTAAGGGGAAAAATGAATACTGTATGAATAAAGTATGATTTCACTACAACCAAGTTTAATAAAAGTTTACTTTTCACACATTAATGCACTAACCTAAGACTACTCATTATGGTGACCCTTGCAAGGGTTGGTCTACCCTTGCCTAGGCGACCCATCTTGTGCATTTGGTTTGCGTGTGCATTTTTTTTATTAATTTTTGTGGGTTATGTTTTTGGCGTCCACCGGAGTCGCTTTACTACGGGCTTAGGGTCATGCGTGTGGTCTAAGAGAGAGAACCTGATATGGCGCTGAAATCTTAGACTTTGTACAAAAATTAACACTACTAAACAAAAATTCATCAGGTAGGGGTGTCCGTGGTGTCACAGGACCCGATAGAATTATGTTTTGTGACCCGGCCCCTTTAAAACCTAGGTCAGTCGTAACACCAGTGCCATAGTAGACTAACATATGCTCACTTCATATCCAACCAACCAACAATTTACATATGAAAAAAAAACCCTTTGAATTGAAATTAGTTTGTATATGAGATGAAAATGAAAGCATGAGAATATAACTTTGGGGGTAATAAAAAGGGAAATTAGCGTACCAGAGAGAAGAAGTTAGTTAGTTTGGGATAGACAGTCGCAATATTTGACCAATTCCAAAAAAAAAAAAATTGAAGCAAACCAAGCACATATTGGGATTATGATCATAATCACATTAACAATAAAAAAACATCACAAAGATTGTGACTATGTTGCTGATTTGCTTTTTGGTCATTTCCTCTTTTGTATTCTTGGAAATTAAAAGTCAAACAATGGGCCTAGAAACAGGCAAATAAATGGGCTTTAACTAGGCCCATACCCGATGCAGTACGAGCGTTTAAGCTCAACTCGTTTTGAGATTTTATAGTCAATCGTCCTGACATGCACGAGCGTTTGGCTCATTGACAGCTCTATAATGACAACCTTTTACCGATACTAAAAAGGCATTTCAGCAATATGGCATGGTTACGAACTATGGATATGCAAGTTTTAAGAAACATTTTTTGGAAATACCATTTGAAACACTTCACTACATAATTTGAAACTTACAATTATGAAGAAAATACAATGCCATTATTCATTTATTCGTCTTTGATACAGATATACTAGGACTTAGTTTCTTCTTGTATTCCGTAGTGGCCTTACCCATCTGTCTTTCCTCGTTTCGAATCGTTTGATGAGCCTACCACTTGCATATCGAGAGCTCCCAAAAATAATTCCAACTACGAAACCACTGACTACTCCCAAGGATATAACGACCCAATCGATAATGTCACTTGGGAGTAGAGACTCATTAGACACAGGCTTCTTGTAGCTTGTTGGTGGAAGTACTGTTGATGCTTTTGAATCATGACATTGTCTGGATAATGGTTCTCCACACAATCTCGGATTACCTATGTAAGAGTTGTTCTGAAATGTATTGAACTGTTTACCTTTAGGTATGGGCCCGTAAAGGTTGTTGAACGACACATTCAACATGGCAAGGAAGCCAAGTTGCAACAATTCTTGAGGAATTTCTCCCGATAGCTCGTTGTTGGAGAGATCCAAAGATTCAAGGCTCTTTAGGTTCCCCAAAGATGGAAAGACACGACCCGTAAGATGGTTGTTGGAAAGATTAAGTGATTCAATTCCTTGAAAGTCTTGAAGTGCTAGCGGAATCTGTCCTTCAAAATTGTTACAAGAGAGATCAATGGCTTTGAATATGTTTAGAACATGCTCGTACTTTGTTTTCACGCCTTTGTTTGTTATAGTCATCGAGTACGAATAATCCTTCTGAAGACCATCAAAATCAGTCAATAGAGTCATAGCATATGATTCACCAACGTTAGCAGATTTCATTGCGTTCCAAATCTGGAAAAGGTTCTCAGGCAATTGACCATTGAAGCTATTATTGGAGAGGTCAATGATCCGCAACTTGGAGAAATGTGAGCTATGAATGATTGGACCTTGAATAACACCATAAAATTTGTTTGACCTCAAATTGAGAACTTGTAGCTCGGCCAGACTCCCCAACCAAAATGGAAAAACATCCTTGAAAGAGTTATCTCCAAGAGAGAGAACCTGTAAGTTGCTACAATTTGTTAATGATTTTGGAACTTGACCCATAAATCGATTTTCGCTCAAATCAATCCACTTCAACATGTTTCCTTGTGTGAACGTATTCATCATTTCGCCATGAAACTGATTTTGTTTGAGATCCAAAACCAACAACGAATTGCTTAAGTTTCCTAAACATGGAGGAAGACTTCCAGTCATGTTGTTAGAAGAAAAATCTAGCACTTGAAGGGATTTTACTTCACAAATCAATGGTGGTATTTCTCCAGTCAGGTTATTATTTGAGACATCATAATATATTGTGGTGGGTGGTGGAAGTGGAATTTGGCCTCGAAGTTTATTATGTGGAATGACAAATGCTTCTAAATGAACCCATGGGAGAAATCGGGGCTGCTGATGAAAGCCAGTGATGAAGTTGTATGAAAGGTCAATCAGCTGCAGTGTTTCTTGGCTGTTGTTCCAAACCCACTCCGGTATGAGGCCTCTGATTTTGTTGCCGTAAAGAAATAAGCCTATTAGTTTCTTTTGGTAGCGTAGGAAGCCAGGAAATTCAGCCAAGTTGCATGATGACAATCCAAGGATTTTTAGCTCTGGTAGGATGCCGGTTGTGTAGTTGCTGGTGGTGATGAATGATATTCTGTTACCATCCAACCTGAATTCTTCGAGTTTGTCAAGTCCTACGAAAGTCTGTAGTTCCACCTTACCGCTAAAATTGTTAGAATTTAGGTATAGGTATTGGAGACTTTTAAAATTGGAAAAGGCACTTGAAATTTGTCCTTGTAATTGATTTGCTTCAAGGATTAAAATTGTTAGTTGGGTGAGGTTCATAAATGAAGATGGGATACGACCATAAATACGATTTCCGGCCATTACGACAACTCTAAGTTTCGTTAGGTTTGCAAGAGAGGGTGGGATTTCATCATATATGTTCACACTATTTAGATACAACTTCTCAAGGTTAGTCGGCTCGCCAATTAAATTGTGTAGGCGTCCCTCATCAAAACTGTTATAACTAAGTTCCAAAACAATGAGTTTCGACAGCCTTGCCAATGAAGGAATTGGGCCTGTCAAGTCATTGGAGCGGAGACTCAAGCGAGTGAGTTGTGTCAAGTTAGAGAGTGAACCTGGAATGTGGCCTGAGATTTTGCTTTCACCGAGGGCCAAAAATACCAAATGGTTTAGGTTGCTTATGGATTCTGGAATACTCCCACCAAAATCTGTTGAAAGAAGATCAAGATGCTCAAGTATGGTATTGTTCTGAAATTCAGGCAACGACCCAGTGAGGTTGCGATTGATTGCCATGTTAAGATGTTTCAGCTTCGGTAAATGAAGTATTGGCAACGGAAATTCACCTTGAAGTTGACAATTTTGGAGTTTGATTGATCTTAAGGAAGAAAAATTGGCCAAGAAATGAGGTATAGAAGAACTAATGTCAACGCCAGAGAGATGTAGTTCTTCAAGCCTAGTAAAGTTTTGCAACAAATACTCGAGGTTAGGACTTTGAAGCTTTAGTGAGTTTTGTGATAGATCGAGTGAAGACATGTGAATCAAGTGTGAGATTTCCTTCGGGATTTGGCCACTGAATCCAGAACCAGAAAGATCAAGACTTCGTAATTGCTTTAGACTTGCAATCTGAGATGGAATTTGAGAGTTAACAAAGTCGTTCATCGAAAGGTTGAGCATTTGAAGATGAACAAGGTTGAAGATGGTACTATTAGAGTTGATAGGCCCATAGAGAAAACTTTGGCTCAAGTCAAGACCAATCACATCGCCTTTATTACTACACATCACACCATCCCACAAGCAACAATCAGATTCACCACTATATGATGCATTGCTTGTGATCTTCTTCCACGAGTCAAACTTATGAAAACCACGAGCAAGAGCATAATCTTGATGAAGAATGCTCGTTTGCTTAAACTGGAACAAAGCCGCACATTCCTCTTCATGGCTTGATAATGATGCCGCGGATGCGAGACCAATCAATAAGTATACAACGGAGATGGCTTGCAAGTAGATGAAATGATGAAAGCATGGATTAGCCATGAGAGGCTGTGTGTTGTTAATATTTGATTATAACAACAATGAGAAATGAGCAACGAAATTTAAAGAAAAATATGAAGGTAGACAGGTAGTGGTGTTCCAAAAAGTTAAAAATATGAGAAATGATTGTGAGGCCTAAATTCATGCCTAATTTTGTGACTAAAAGTTTGTGCCATTATTTCATTGGTTTATGATAAAGTGGGTCATAGGTTATAACCAAATGAAAAGTGGACACCTTGCTTTTAGCGTAATATTAGCGTGAGTTTAGGCTCAAATCATTCTAAAAAATATATAGCAAGTTATCATGATCAATGTGTGGATTGTGGAATTTGGAAAAGGCTAGGAAGGTCCGGCATTGGCAAAAGAATGCGTATGTTATCTTATGGTTTAATTTGTCTCAAATGCATTGTTTCATTTGCCTTTATTTGATCATTTTTTCAAAATTTAAAACATGTAAATTGAGTTTCCTTTTGTTTCGTACTTGAACGAACAACATTTATTGTTATTATTTTAATCGATAATGTTTTCATTTAGAGGACAATCAAACAAGTAGATTTAACTATGATAAACTCAATTTACGAGTTACGTCAAAGCCCTCCACGTGCGTGGGGTTGGGGGAGGGGGTGTTTCTAAAGCTAGTTAAATGTTACAAGAAAAAACTAAATGTGGAAGATTTTAATACTTTGCCTTATCTAGCGATTTCTTTATAACAAAATATACCCGCCGAAAGGGCTCTAAATTGCGAAAAAAATGAGTTCAATATTTCAATACTTTTGCCTTAGGATGATTTTACAAAAAATTATAAAGTTTAACAATATATTGTCTCTAAATTAAAAAAAAAAATAAGAATAATAAAACACACTCTTAAACTATCTAACAATTACAAAACTATCTTTGACTTATCTAAAAACACCCTCTCAGACTATGTGACGAGTTACAAAAATAACCATGTACTATTAGGCATTTACGATTTCTTTGTAAACAAACTTTCTTTATCAAATACTTGACAAATATCTAGCGATTTCCTTATAAAAATATATCGATATAAAAGTCTTTAAATTATGAACAAATGAGCCAAATATTGCAATACTTTTGGCTAACGGATTATTTTATAAAAAAATATTAAAGTTTAATATATGATTTTCCAAAAACAAAATAAATTCAAAACACACCGTTAAACTCTATAGCAATCTACACACTACCCTTAACTTTATTTCTTTACATTTGTATGTTATATATGTCTTTACCTTAATTTGTTACTGTTGGGTTCAGTAAATACCCAAACCTCTTAATCTAAGATTTGAATAGAAAATAACCTAAGTGCTTAGTCCGTTAAACACTAACAGGTCATCGAGTGCATAGTCTCATGAGCCACTTCAGACGCCAAGATGAGACATAGAAGAAGTCTCCACCAGTGAAGCGGAACTTAAAGGGTGAAGACCGAGTCGAAGAAGATGGTGGATTCGGTGGTGATGACAATAACTCACTGAATCCTCAAACTCCTCACATCTACAAACACTCAAGACAAACTGAAATCAAGATCAAGATTATGAAGGCGAAGAATGGGCGGAACAAACGGTTATGCTTGAGGCGATAAAGGCGGAGTGCTTATCTTCAAGAAGTCAACTTTCCCTGAAAGGCTCGGCATCGATCTTGACAAGTAGAAAGTGGGTTGGTCCCTTTACCTAATATAGTCTTTATGTGAGACAAAATACATCGATTTTGTCTTCTCGCAAATGTCGGTTGTCACTTAGGAAAGAGTTAAAACTCACACTTGTATAAATAGCATAAGAGATGAAGTGATAAAAAAGCTTGAATTGTAAAACACACACACTTGCAAGCCATCTTTCACCTCCAAAATACAACTTAATCCCCGAGATAGCTCGGTGGGTACTTGTAGTTATGCTCGGACTTAACTTTGAGCTTAGAGAGGAGTTACAACACTTTGTCATTTCAATCCCAGTCTTGTTCATAGTACTAGGGTAACATATTCTTTGATTCATTTCTAATAAGAATATGATGTTGAAAATTACTCTTAGTGTTTTACTTATATCTTTTCAGGTCATTGATTCACTATTAACTTGTTTTACATACTTAAGCTGTTGTAAGATAGTGAATAGGGAACAACAAGTGGTATTAGAGCAAGGTTGATTATAAAGCTGCTTTTTAAGCCGCTCTAACGTTTTTAAATCGGGATCCTAAAATGGCTGAATTTGATGTACCCCAACTAGTCGACAAAAGGGTGGAGCTTATTCATTTGTTGCTCTAGACTTGAAGTTGGTAAATTCAACAAATTGAAAAAGCGTATGCTTTGCTATTTGATTGGGATGGAACCTTATTGTATCAAGTGTATAAATGAAGGTCCATTTATCCCAAAGATTGTGAAGGTTTGCCTAAACTCAAGCTCGATGAACTTCGAGGATGAGAGGAGGTGGTCAACGGGACCAAAGACTCAAAAGTATCATAATATCTTGTCTTCTCGACGATATTATGGAGTCATTATAATTGTAGTACATCTAAACAAACACAGGATGACCTAGTTCATAGTCATGAAGGCCCATCGATACCAAGGAAAACATGATAATGGACACGAAACTTGAGTATAACACCTTGTGGCTAAGGACTCGAAACTTTGTCTCAAACTTACACCCGGTACAAAACTCTTTTAAATGAACTATCAAATGATGGTGTTAAGTTGTCCAAACATGAAATCAATGTTGGTTTTGTCAACATTTTGCACGAGAAGTGGTTGAATTTCTCTCGGGGACTAAGGAATGCTAATCATATCCGAATCTTGAGCTTCACGAAATTTATGGGAAATTTGTCTATGAGGAAAACCTCGTCAACAGACGATACCACGACTTAAAGAAGTCTCGGAAGTCAAGAAGTCCCGACCACCACCTCATCACCAATATCAACGGCTTTCTTTTCTAACAATGTGGTTCAAGATTTCCAAGAAAATTCGGATGATGAGCCGATGAGAGATCAAGTGAGGAGTACCTAAATGACCGAAGCTGAATTTCGTGAAAGGGCACTCCTTGCTAACTCTCGAAGGTTTATAAAAGAAACAAAGGTTTTCAACTGCTAAAACAATGAAGACACCGAATGCTTTAAGTGTCATAAAAGAGGTCATTTTGCAAAAGACTGTTTTTCAAAACAAATTTTGAACCCTCTTCTAAACCATCATGGTCTAATCGCTTGAGCTTTAGCAAATTTCAACCAAAAATCTATCGGTCTCATAAAAATTTTCAAAACAAATCGATCAAAACAAAATTGTGGATTTTGAAGCTAAATACAAGAAAGCCAAAGCTAAGCTAACATTGTTGAGGCCTACTTTCGAAACAACACAAACCATTAAATGCACGTAGGGGTAAAACAAAGGTCTTGTTCTTTGAAGTCTTCGATTGGGATGAAGAGCTTGTCTCATCCGATGACGAAATGGTGCAAGTCGGTGCACCGATGGCTCTCTCCGAAGAAGACAAGTGGCGGTGGGAAAGAATCATGCCGAAAATGGAGAGTGGGTCAACATTACAATGAAGAAGGTAAATATTTTACTTTCTGGATGATGACTCGATTGGCGATCATATATGAACTATATCAATGTCGATTTTAAGTTTGTAGAAAGCAACGATTAAATCTTTTTCAAAATATAACAAGCTAAGTTTTGAACTAAACAAGTGTAGGGATGAATTGCTTCTTTTAAAACAAAATAAGCTTGAGGCTATCACTTTGCAAATTCTAAACACTGAATTAGTTAAAAGAAATCAGGCTCTTCAAGAAGAACTTAAGTTAGAAAAGGAAATCATTGCTAGTTGGACTGCTAAGAATCCAAGAGTCTTTGATGCTGTGGGAGCTCCCAGTAGCAAAAAGAGAGTCATAGGTGAAGATCATCTCTCTGACTCTCACAACAAAGACCAGTCTCCCAAATCATTTGTGTCTGGTGGCATGATTACCAATGTGTTTACTATTCCCAAGCCCGGTGATTGGATTGATCGGGTTAATCGATAGTAAGCTTCTAATTTTGATTACGGAAGATGTCTAGAGCTGAGTCAAGCTCTTAAGAGCATGCTTGGACTCCAGATGTGCCCGTGAGTAATCTTGAACACATTGAGTCCAAGCGAGTCTAATCTGGCGCTTCCACCCTGAAACCTCTTGAGGTACTACACCAAGCTCGAGCTTACTCCAATGCAATTCAATCCTCATTCACCAAAGGAAAGGTGCATGTGGAAAACTAAAGGGGGTTGAGCAGGTTTGCCAATTAAAACTTCCTTTTAAACTATTTAGATCGACTTATGTCAATCTACTTGGATGTGTGTTGGATGTTGATAAACAAACATATATAGGTATGTAATGAAAAGGATAAGTAAGAAGCACAATACCACAACGCGAGTATTTATAGTGGTTCGGCTACAAGGACACCTTCCTTGCCCTACTCCACTCCCCGAGTCACCTACTCGAGAGTTCGTAATCACTACACCAATCTCCTTATGGCGGAGAAGCCTTCACAACGCCGCCTACCCTTTCGGTGCTAGGCTAACCACGGGTTCTTTCACCCAGGTGAACCACACCTACACAACGTCGCCTACCCTTTATAAGGTACTAGGCTAAGTACCTAGTTCTTTCACACCAAGGTGAACCACACCTACACAACGCCGCCTACCGCTTTATTAGGTACTAGGCTAGCACCTAGTTCCATTGCAATGGAGGAACTACTACCCAACACTACACCAACGACTAATCCCAAGGAGATCCACTCCTTTACAACATCATCAAGGATATCAATATCCTTAGATCTAGTACTAATCTATCTTGTACATCGAAACACACCATATCGAATGTACATCTAAGGCACCTTCACTAATGCCTTTAACTAGATCTTCAAGACACCTTCACTAATGTCTTGTGTCTTGACTTCTAAGCACCTTTCAATAATGCCTCTAGTCTTGACTTCTAAGCACCTACCACAGTGCTTATGGTATGGACGATAGATACCCTTCACTAATATCTTAGTCTTGACACTTGAGACACTTTTCACAAATGTCTTCAACACTTTTAGGAAAAGAAAACAATCATCAACAAGAAGACTTGGTGGTCTTGATGATGAGGAAGCATGGCAACTCATGGACTTGAGCTTGCTCGACTTCAAAGGTGGTGATCTTGCCTTTAAGAGGAACCTAGAAGATCACACAAAACAAACTACAAACATAGATCTCTTAGATCCGAGGTTAGAAGTTTTAACTCTAGGGAAAGTATGTTAGAAAGGGGTGAACAACAATGAAGAAATGGCTCACTATTTATAGAAGAAAAATCTATTGTTCCCCGGATCCCACGGATCCCTCCCAAGGATCCGTCTAGCGTAAAGCTAGGGATCCGTGGGGCCTCTCTTATCCATGGGTATTTTGGTTATGGTTCATAGGTCATGGGTTGATCCATGGGTCTTTAGCTAGATACAATGTATCTCTTGAGTGCAATGCACCTAGTCACATGGGTATGGGTCAAAACCATGGGTTATGGATAATATCCATATATGATATAAGCATGATGTCATGCAATGGGTTATGGGTCAAGCTCCATGGGTCATGGGCTTTGGGTTGTACCCAACTACATTCAATGTGTTTTCCCAATGGGTTGTGATACTTAAGTTTCTACCCATTTATATTACCTAATATACTACATACTAGTTATGTGTATATTTTACCCAAATATGTAAACACTAGTTGTTGTACATATGTAATATTAAATCATAAAATCACTTATACTTGTTTTAGTGTTTTATGTGAAAATGTGAATATGTTAGAAACTATTAGTTCAAACCATTTACGTATTTTATTTGTTTCGTTAAAATGATTTTACGTTTGTTATCGACAAAACATTAGAAGATCGTGAAATATAAATAAGCGTTTTTACGGCTTATTTGTATTAACAATCTCCCCTTTTGTTGATAACAAAACATAAAATTATTTTAAGGAAAAGCTAAAATTAAATAAAGTTTGAATTTAGTAGTTTTACTTTTCTCCCCACTTTTGTCGAAACAAAAAGAGCTTGAAAGAAACTAACACTTTGTTTTAGGAAAAACATGTGAAAGAAATAAAAGAAATAGAGAGCAAGTAGCGGAAAGGATCTCGTCTTTACTCCCCTTGACGAGTCCATCCCTATGTAAGGGCGTCAAGAAAGTAATACTAATCTAGTTTGTTTGCAAGTAAGTTTGCAAAAGATTTAAATCTATGTAATGAATGTGCTCCCCATTGATGATTGTAATTTTGCAAAGGAATTTCAAGAAATGTAATCCTAATATTGCAAGTAATTTGCAATGTATTGCTTTGACACAAAGCTCCCCCTAGCTTTAGGATGTCAAAGTCTTCATGTGTAAATTGAATAACTACAAAATAAAGATTAGAAAACCAAGTATAATGCACAATTTCCTGTAAATGTGATCAAAGTTAGTAGAAACATAGTTTTCTGTATCACGGATCCCACAGTTCCCTCCTAGTAGGGATCCCTCTAGGCATATTAAAAGAATCCGTCTGGCTGATGAATAAATTCAACAAATTGTGGTATAACAAATAATGTTATCACCAAAGTGAGATATGTATTATACAACATAATCATATACTCAGAAATATAACAAGTAGCATGTAATTTCATTCAATAACACTAGAGTTATGATATACATGACTCTAAAAATTAAGAAAATAAATGATACATGACTAGGAATTTCTAGACCAACTAACGCTTGATTTTAGGACACCACTAAAATCTTCTAGCTCAAGTTTGTTTAGGTTTAATCTCGTCGAAACATTCGAGGAGGTGATAGAACATGAAACGTTGGTCTTCTCGTACTTCATGTATCAAACTTTCAACATGTTGACAATGATAACAATCTTTGTCATGGCTAGGTAGTGGTGGTGGAAGAAATGAAATGACTTGATGCGAAGGATCAAGTGAGGCGGCTTGTGGAGCCTCAAACAACGGAGTAATTGGTGGGCGCATTTGAGAATGGCTCGACCAAGAATGATGGTGGTGGTAGAAGTGTCAACTTCCATATGGTCGGGTGGTTGACTTTGATGATTTCTCATAATCCAAATGGGATTATATGATGGAAGCGGCGAAAAGGAAACGGAGCTAATGTTGACTCAACACCTTGATTTTGTACCATTATTCCTCCTAATGAGGAGAATGTTGTCGTGGAGGTGGATGAGGCGGCCTAGGAGGAAAATCCTCTAAATTGTAGAGGTGTGGTGATGATAGTGGGATGTAAATGAAATAGCTCTAGGAACCAATGGTGATGGTTTAGTAGAGATGATATTGTTTGGCCTAGGAGGTATGGTGGTGTTTGGCATAGGTAGTTTTGTGGGTACTATCCTTTTAGGAATTGGTTTGATTGGTTGAGAAGAGATCCTTGCATTAGTTGGCTTGACCGGAGATGATTCGGTTGAAGAAATTTCGTGTACAGCACGAGCAATTTTCCTGGGTGGTTCTTTGGTGGATAAGTTACTACTTGGAGTTTTCCTCATGATGAGATGATTTCAAGAAGTTTGTAAGGGTTTCTTAAGTATTGAAAATTATGATGAAGGTGATGACTATGGAAGTCCTAACAATGTGGTTTATAAAGCAAGAGATTTGGCAAGTGCATTTAAGCCTTAAGCCACTAAAATTCATTGGAATGTGATGATTAACATGCACAAGAGTCAACTTCAGAGTTTGTACTGATCTAGGAACTCATTTAAGATGAGTTGGAGTGTTTGAGTTAGGAATATGAGTTGAAATGATTGTTTTAGCAAGGTTTGACATAATCATCATCCGGATCCCACGGTTCCCTCCTCGAGAGGATCCGTCTAGGCTAATCCTAGGGATCCGGCTCTCAACACTATGAAAGAGTAGAAATGATGTTTCTAAAGTCTAAGATCTATATCATCTTGTATGTTTCAGTCCTCTAAGTGTCTTAAATGAAGGGGTTCTTAAGTACTTGAAGGTAATGAGTGATGTAGCTTAATGATTGCCTTTTATGGAAGGAATTGGAACTTTCATGAGTACCAATGAATGAACAAGGATGACACTAAATATTTTTAGAGTGTCAAGTGAAGCTAAATGATCCTAGAGATCAGATAGTGACTTAGATAAATCCTTTGGAAAATATCCTAGAGGCTTAAGATGGAAAAACTAGGATTTGATCAATTTTGACCAATTTTGTCGTAAGGATGATTATAATCGATTTTGCTATAAAAGGTTTCCAACGTTTAGATATGAGAGATCATTGTGAAAAATGATGTGTGAGCTTAAGAGCGGAAGAGTAATGGATTAAAATGAAACGATAGATCTACAAGCATCTTTGGGTGTGGTCTAGGTGAGTTTATGTGTGAGTGGGAAGGATCTACTTAACTTGATAAGGACTTAATTTGCCTTAAGACACTATGTTTAGCTTAGTGTGAGGTGTTCTAAGGATATATTTGAAATATAATGCTTGCAATTGCATTTTCATTTGCGGATCCCACGGTTCCTAAGTGTAGAGATCCGTCTAGTACAAACTTTGGGATCCGTCCATCTCTCGTGAGAACCTTTACTAAAGGTATGCAATGATCTTGACAATGCATTATATCCCAAGGTTAGTTTGGAGGGTTCTAACACTAAGATATCAAATGTAAGATGTTTTATTTCATGAAGGAAATAGGATTACATTGATAAAGCACGTACAAGAGGATTGATCCTATTTGAAATACTACTAGGTTCCTTGAGTGTTTTCGCTAGGAGGATCATTATGTTGTTGATGAGTGTTGGTGGAATCAAGAATGAAGAAAGTCTTCATGAGAGATATGTTTAGCGGTTCCATCATCTTGTTCACAAGCACGCATAGCGGACTTTGAAATTGAGGATGAAAGTGCATAACGTTATGATAGAGCGTGTCAAGAACATTCCATAAGGGATGAGTTTATTCTTGGGGCCTTGAAGATTTACAATCGCCTTGTGAAGAAGTAGGCGAGATTGTATGGTTGTTGTGTTAGCAAACAATACAATATGTGAGCAAAACAAGCGGGAAGAATTTCTCGATTTCCCAAAGACTCCAAACATTTTCATGTAGGATGAGTGCAAGAGGCTTGTACTCTTCTCGGATGTCCCTTGTAAAGATAATGTTTGGATTGGAGTAATATGGTCGAGGTTTGCATATTATGCGATGTAAATCTTCCGGGAGGGTATGTGTGAACAATATGGACTATTTTCTTCACGAAAGTTGAAGAGAATCAAGTGACCAATCTTGGTGAAGGCACATTGTCCATGATTAGGAATTGGAGGATGTGAGCAAAATGCCCAAGGGTTAAAGTAAACTTTTGGTTTTGATATAAAACCAAAGAGATAGAGAGCGATCCTCGTTACGAACGAGTTCGACTTGACGGAAGAATTCCATTATGAACCTTGGACATATCTTCTCGTTGATTTCAAGAAGACATTCTAGTCCTATGGCTCGGAAGGAGGTATTGATACCTTCTTGAATTGTAGAGAGGTGTCTGTCGTCCCTTCGTGGAAGTGACGGTTTTGAGGTTATTGAACCGGGACATGATTGCGGTGTGTTGGGTTCAAGGAGATGTTCGGAGAGTGTAGACGCTGGTGAGTGAAAATCAAACTCATATTCATGCGTCATAGTTGAATCCTATAGAAATGAAGAGTTAATAGAAAGTGATGTTTGTGGTCAACCTATGATTATCTAATGTTTTACTAGATTTTTATTAACAATAGTTTTTAACAACAATGACACTTAACTCACTTATGGTTTTGACATTCTAGTGGAGTATTACTTTTAGAAGAAAAGTGGTTTTAATTTGCATGAAAAGCATTCTCCGAGTAAGACGGATCCCACGGTTCCTTTACAAAAGGATCCGCTAGTATATCTTCCGGGATCCGTAGATCCGTAGAAGCAAAGCATTTGATAAAACATAGGTTTTATACACCAAGATATATGTTTTAACCTACATTTTCTTTTAACATGCATACATGACTTCTAATGTATCACGAAAGAGTAGAAACAAATAAAACAAAGGAAATGACAAACACATTATGATAATAATAACCTAGATAAACTAGACTAATAATATTTCATTTCAATGCTTAGAATGATACAAAGGATTAGGTATATAATCCCAATGTAGATTAACAACACAAAGTAAATGTCTCTATATGTGAACTTCATCATAGGGAACACAAGTGCAATGAGTGTTAAGGAGATGAGCACGAGTGCGATGTAAACCATGTTGAAGATGATCCTTCTTGGTTTCGGTTGAGATGAAATGAGGAGGAAGATGAAATTTTTGAATGAGAGGAAATTTTTGAATGAGAGGAAATTTTGAAATTGGAAGATTTGAAAAGTGAGGATTTGATGGAGTGGTCGACGGTGGGTTTATTTATAGGGAAGGAGGAATTTTGAGATTTGTGTTTTGTTTTATTGGATTAAAAGAAAGATATGATTTTTATATACTACGACTTTAGAGAGAAATAAAACACGTATGTGAGAAAAAAAACTTCCTAATGAAGCTACATGTAAAACATGTGTATACAAAGATAATCATACCTAAATATCTAAATTTATTAAACTAATTATCATTTAGAGATAAAAGGAAAATCATACCTCAAATGCACTTAGAATGTCTTTACAAATGACACAACAAATGTCACTTAGACAATTCCGCCTCCTTTACGCTTAAGATACCTTCTTAGGAAGGTAATCTTTATTATCAAACAAATCCTAAAGCTTGATAGGTATGAGCTTTAACTAATCAACATGACAAAGAGGATTAGTGCAATTAAATGAAATAATAAAAAAAAATGTTGTTATCAAATCAACATCCAAACGTATAGTTTTAAAAGACATGGTGTTTGTTTTATGAAAAACTTTCTTTGTAGTTTTCAATTAATCATGGATCATATCAAGTTTTTAAAGTACAATATACTTCAAGAAACTTGGTAACGAAGCTCGATGCCAATTGTGGAAAACTAGAAGGGGTTCAATAGTTTTGCCAATTAAAACTTCCTTTTAAACTATTTAGATCGACTTATGTCAATCTACTTGGTTGTGTGTGTTGGATGTTGATAAACAAACATATAAAGGTATGTAATGAAAAGATAAGAGTAAGAAGCACAAAACCACAACGCAGTATTTATAGTGGTTCGGCTACAAGGACACCTTCCTTGCCCTACTACACTCCCGAGTCACCTACTCGAGTTCTTAATCACTACACCAATCTCCTTATGGTGGAGAAGCCTTCACAACGTCGCCTACCCTTTTTCCGTGCTAGGCTAACCACCGGGTTCTTTCACTCTAGGTGAACCACACCTACACAACGTCGCCTACCCTTTATAAGGTACTAGGCTAAGTACCTAGTTCTTTCACTCCAAGGTGAACTACACCTTCACAACGTTCCTACCCTTTATTAGGTACTAGGCTAAGCACCTAGTTCCATTGCAATGGAGGAACTACTACCACACTACACCAATGACTAATCCCAAAGGAGATCTACTCCTTTACAACATCATCAAGGATATCAATATCCTTTTATCTAATACTAGTCTATCTTGTACATCACACCATATCGAATGTACATCTAAGCCATATCACTAATGCCTACTAGATCTACAAGACACCTTTCACTAATGTCTTGTGTCTTCACTTCTAAGCACCTTTCACTAATGCTTCTAGTCTTGACTTCAAGCACCTTCACTAATGTCTTGTCTTGACTTCTAAGCACCTACCACAAGTGCTTATGCTATAGCGATAGATACCTTCACTAATATCTTCATCTTGACACTTGAGACATCTTTCACTAATTGATGTGCTCCGTTGCAAGTTTTAAAATTTATAATCACGAATTAACCAGTATAACCTTTTAACACATACGAGCAAGTATACTCGTCCATAATAGTAACGTTTTGGTAAGTCGAGATCGTCCCAAGGATTTTGTTTTGAAATAGATTTTATTAAAAGTTTCTAACAAGAAAGCTTGTCAAGGCTCTCTCGAATAAGTGTTCTAGTGAAAATCTGAATCAAGAATAAAAATATATACTTGTGTGAAGTCTCATAATCAACCATAGATAATGTTCATAAAGGTTTGGTGTATACTCTTATTATGATGCACAAATCATAAGCAAATGATTCCTCAACCATGGTATTTGTTTGTAAAACCATTCTAAGAACAAAAACATTTAGGTAATCCTTTCGGTCCTTATCCCAATGATTATCCTATAAAATTCCATTTGTTTGCAACATGCTCTCATTAAATTTGTTCTTACGAATCTTTCGACCCTTCGTGATGAAAACGTTCCTAGTCTTGTTTTAATAAGCAAAACATGGTGGATGTCAATCACCATATCCCCATACTAGTTTGTCACAACACTTTTGGAATAAAACACAAGAGAAATCCTTTCGGTCCTTTTTCTTAAAACATGTTTTATTGACAAATCAATCCAAGACTAGTATTTTCCAACAAACTCATTTAAACAAGATCATATATACATGCATCACATTTTGAGAACATTATTATGATTAATCACATTCCAACACACAAGTATAACACAAACTACTCCATGAAAACAATCATATCTAAACACAAGTCATAACAAAGTAATTCAAACAATTCAAGAGAATAGATTTCCATAACAAAGTTCATAGAATACCTAATCTTTTGAGATTACAAGAATTAGAAATCGTGGAATGTAGCAACCACGCGCCTCAATCACCTAGGATCACCGCACAACTCAAACCACGAAACAATGGACAAGAATGGTTCCTTCCTTGCTTACGGACGCTTTCCGGTAACTACCAAGCTTTTGGGTTGAAATAAATGGGTAAGTATGAGTTTTGGTGTAAACTAATACTCTATTTGTTGTGTCACACTTAGTATACAAGTACTAGGACCTTTAAATAGCCAAAGCACTTGCTTAATCGCCCAAAAACGTTCTCTCCAAGTTAATATCAAGAAATGATCGGACTCAATGATTATGGGAGTTAAGACAACAATAAATGCGAATTGTGTAATCAGCGGCGCGTAAACCGGATCGGTTTCTATGTCGACCGAATCGGTCACGCTTTGACCATTAGCCCACCGGATCCGGTTGCGGGTTGCGACCGAACGGCCGGGTTTTGCTCCTTTGACTTTTGCCGACTTTTCCCTTTACGCTTCGTTCTTTGCTTACGTTAATGATTTCCAAAGCCAAACTTGATCTTTCCTTGTCAGAGATGCTTGAAATCACTACGCTTCTATATCATTGAGTCCACAAGCTTCCAATCTCAACTTCCTTCCTTTAGACGCCCAAATGTGCATAAAACTTCATTTCTTCAATATTCGCAATACGGCTACATATATACACAAGACGCATCTTTGCACTTTTGCAATAGTTATGAGTAAATATAGCCGAATATCATGCACAAAACCGACAATAACGCTACTAAAACATGTTCATTTTAGACGTTATCAAATTCCCCCACACTTAAGCTCTACTAGCCCTCGAGTAGGTCAAACATTTGCAAAGATTGATTTCAATGGTCCATAACACCATGTTTCGTAAAATGTAACAATTACCATAAAAGATAATTATTATTTTGCTTATAATATGAGAAAATCTTCTAAAATGAACCAAACACTTTAGATAACATAACTAGGATACCTCACAAGTGGCTTTAAGATTTCACTCAACACTCATATATTGGTGGGTATATCACCAATGCCTAGTCATGATCAATGCTTTTACCATAAGCTTGTACAAGTATCAAAACAAAGAAAATAAATTCATCAAAGAGGTCTTTTATTCAGTTATAACGATAAGGCTATGGGTTCATAATAGGTATGGATAAGACATGGGATAGTTAATGAAATTGGTTTAAAATAAAATAAAATCAAGTCCAAACCTCCATGGTACTAGTCATCATACAAACCACAATCCCGAAAATGATTATTACTCCTCTTCTCATATCGATTATCAAATATATATATATATCGTCTTAGCACATTGGCTAATCGATAACTCAAACATACTTCATCTTCCTTCATCTTCATAATAATATAGCACATTGGCTATAATCACAATTTTTTTTTTTTTTTTTTTTTTTTTCCTTTCATGTATCACAACTCCCCACACTTAGTATAAGCATTACCACAAAATACAAATAAGAAGTATGCATCCTTCGTCTTTGTCGAAATGGCACACATGAATGACAAAGTGTAACTAACTCATAATCATCAAAAACAATCCAATCATTCCAAACAACTAGCAACAAACCATTAGACTTGATAAGGGTTGGCTAAGGTTTAAAGGTGTAAAATATTTTTGTATTTTTGGATTTATCAAAAAGCGAAAGGAATGGCTCGAAAGGTGTAACTAGGGGTATCTAGTGCTAAAATGAGCACTAACAAAATGGGTCCATGTGGGTGGTTAACTAACCGATGTGGTCACTAATATATCATTAGATGTAAAATGGAAGGCCATTTGGTTATTCCTAAAATGCCTCTTATCACTTGAAAATATTTAGATCACTCGAAAGTGATTTTAACCGTAATGCATAACTAGTACAAGTTCTAGAATCGACATAATCACCTAACACTCATAGCAAATATAAAACAAAAGATGTTTCATACAAAAGAAACCTCACAAAATGTGGGAAAAAGGCTATTATGCATGCTAGAAAATGCTATCGAATCCAAGATGAATTATTTCAAGAATTTGGTTCAAATCTAAAAATTTTCAAAACCTCATTTTACCATTGAAATCCCAAATTATGTATTTTAATTATCAATAACGCGAAAACCATTAGACCATCAAGGCTAATTTCTTCTAATCACTTGCATCCAAAAGTTATCTAAAAAAAATAAAAAAATGCGTATCATTTTCCTATTTTCTTCCCTCCCATACTTAAGTTTTGCATTGTCCTCAATGTAATGAAAATGAACTTCAAAGTAAAGAAAATGGGAAAAGAAATAGTTAAAAGATACCACGGAATAAAATATGCAATAAGCACATTGGGTCATTAGCAAGCCTCATGAGTTATCCAACTCGAAATATTTGACCATCAAGAAGCTTCCAACATATCCATCCTGCAAACAAAAACTGCAACACGAAATGCACAAAACAAACAAAACTACTAAAAACTAGATAAAACCAAAATATACCAAACATCCTAAAGAAAATCAATCAAAAGATAGAAATAGTTTAAAACACATCATGACCATTGTTTTTGAAATCATAACTCACGAATGACCCATAATCACTCGTCATCCTCGCTCATTTCTTCTCCTTCTTCATCGTCAAACTCCTCATCATCATCACTTTCGGTTACATAGTTTTCGTCTATGATTTCTGAACGAACTCTCCTCTTTTTCTTCTTACCTCCAACCCCCGATGATGATCCTCCAACTTCATAACTTGTTCCTCCAACGTGCAATCGACCATATGGGGTATTGGATCAGAAGCAGTGCGTACCGTGATATGGATACGGATAGGTCCGTGATATGAAGTGTAAGGAAAAGGATATGGTGGAACATTTGGTGGATTGTAGGGTGGCAACTCGTAATTGGCTTCTCGAGCCATGTGTTGAAAGATAGGCATCGAATAATCATTGATGTAGTTGTTCCTTAACATCATCGAATCTCTCACATCCCTACATTGAATCTCATCTAGATGTTGGTTCCACTCTCCCATCCCGAATCAAAACTACCGGACGTACCCATTTGCACGTTCTCCATTGGTATATTCCCTTCTTGCTGTGGTGGTTGTTGTGGTGGTTCTTGTTGTGGTCTTGGTTCAATCCATAACCCTACGGTTCCCAATCTCCTATTCAAAGCATTACCAAAACCTTTCGCATCCACGCTTCACTATACTTTGGCTCTCCACACTTAGCCAATTCCTCATCAACATAATACCCAAGATTCTTCGCCAATCTTGTCACAAAATGTCCTCCACAAATGTTATTGTTGCTCTTGATTCCTGGGCTCTCTAGACAAATATTCTACTACCGCCAAATAGCATTACCATCCTTAGTTTCTTCCAAAGAACTTCATAATCCATAAGTCCGGTTTCTGACATTTGTCCCTGCTTCCAAATCTATTAAATGGCCCGGTCACAATCAACTTGTGAAGTATCCTCATCAACGGATTCCTGATGGTTGAAGCATTCCTCCTAGCACAAGTAGGATCTCCCATTTGATTCCAATAAGCGGGAATACTAGGGTAATCTTTTTCAAACCTCCGAAGTCTAGAAAAGTGAGTTTCAAATAATCGATGATTTACCTCATGTGGCTCATACAAACCAAGAGCTACACCAAAAGCTGGCAATGTGTAAGCATGATCCCTACCACAAAGTCTAAACCAAATACAAATCTCCGACATCAAATTCCGAACATCTACTTTTCTTTCAAAATACATGGTTGAAAAGAATTCCATACACCATTCTCGGTAGACTTCTTCATTAACGCTAAATGCTCTTTCCCATGACAAATCATTGAACGAATCTCCATCCCCTGGATATACATAAGACGTTCGCATCATCCTTCTTAACTCATCTTCACACTCACATTCTTCAAATAAATCCCAATCAATCACCCTTGAACTAAACATTGCCTATGTTGTAACTTCGACAATCTTTCTCAAAAGCATGTTTCTCCATCGGTGAGATTTTGAATTTTAAATTAGCATTTGCTTCCTTCTTCACACTATACTTAACCTTCTTCTTCTCGTTTTTTCACAAAACTTCGTAACAAGCGGGTTAATTGGAATTTCCTCCCACTTGAGCTTCCTACAATAATTCTCTGAGAAATCACAAAATAAGATCATATAAGAGTGTTAGAACAAACAAAAGGTTAGAGAACCCTCTAGGATACATTTCAAAATTTCACAAAAATTCTCTCGAATCAAGAACCGGATTCGGTTGGATCACCAACCGAATCGGTTTCTATTCGAGTAACAACCGTTCGGTTGCCATGCGCAACCGAATCGGTTGTGCATCGCATAAGAAATTTCACCTTCAAATCCTCAACATCTCGAATTTCTAACGCTCAAACCACTCTTAGATCGCATTCTATCATCCTCAATGATTTCACATCCTAGAATTACTCTATCTTGCTTCCAAATCATCAAACATCTAATATCTAAGAACTCATCTCATCATTCTTAAAATCATAAGTTCTAATAGTGTAGCATCCATCACTCTTAAAAATCAAACATATCATTCAAAATGAATCACCAATTGTAACTTATCTCATTTCATAAGCATAACCCAATTAATTCAAAAATCTTATCATCTAAAATCCATTCATGGTGAATCAATCAATCAATCACTTATTGTAATGCACTCCTATATCAATCACTCACTCAATCCTAAAATATTACCACTTAATTCAATTATAACAAAACCCCAAATTGGTGACCTAAAATCCAATTCGAATCAAATGTTCTAAATAAAACCTTAATTGAGTAAATTGAGTGTAATTGCTTACTTGCTTGGGTGCCATGATGTTATCCTACAATTCAAAACAACTTCCAATCTGCTCTCTTGGATAAATTTTGCAAAACCCACCGGAAAATTAGTGTGTGTGTGTTTTGGAAAATGAAAATAATTTATATTTTGGTGCAACCGGTTCACCAAGGACACAACCGATTCGGTATGCTTTTGCTAAATTTGCTTTTTGTTTGTTTAACATGTTACTTAGGCATTTACCCTCCAAGCAACATATTTTTACTCAAAATTCACGCTAAAAATTCACACAACATTTATTTCACAAATGAAATTTTGAACAATTATTCAATCCAAAAAAAAACTCAACTCACCATATAAATGAACTAATCCAACTCAACTCAAACTCATAGTCATAATGTATTAAAACCAAATTACCTCAATCATAATATGAAAAATAAATAAGAAACAAAAATCCTAATGCATCAAATCAAAATAAAATAAAATAGTTCAAGAAATTCAAGCAAATGATTGCTTGTTATTACGGTCTTTGCCTTTCCTCAAAATTCCTCAAAATATTCTTGCCTAAGAATATCCTCGCTTTGAAATTTTCCGGTCAATTCACGGAATGTTTCAAAGTTTTAAATTTCCTCATAAATCTTCGTCCATCCGGCATAATATATCAAACTTCACATGCCATGCCCCATCTCCGCTTGCCTTTGTAAGTCCCAATCCTTCGGTTTCACTCCAAATTCTTAAGTTGCACCGGTAAAGATCCTAAAAAGTCGGTCAACTTTGTAAACCAAAATGTTTTGAATGGGTTGTAGAAAGCTTCTATCGCTAATGCACGCTCCATTTCGTCCTCTATATCGAAATAAGGTGGAGTTAAAGGTCCAGACATTGGATTACCGTGGACATCACGTCCCACTTCAAAACAAGTTAAATCATCATTTGCATCCATCCATTCCAAATCTTCCATACCTTCCAAAATTGGTCCTCTTGGTCTTGGGTAGTATGTTTGCCTCGAAATTCCATCGTCAATAGTCATGGTGCCTCTTCCCATGTCTATAATTGCTCCACAAGTTCGTAAAATGGCCTCCCAACAATAGTGGTAAACTCTTGTCCACCGGAATATCCAAGACAAGAAAATCGCCAAATACGGTTGGTAGCCAATTTGCACTCTTACATTCTTAACTTCTCCCATTGCCTTTGCTTGAGTGTTATCCGCCATAGTGAGCTTAGAATGATTAGGTTGCGGATTACTTAGTCCCAAAGTTTTGAACAATGGATACGGCATCACGTTAACACTCGACCCGTATCGCCTAAAGCATAAACCGTGTAGTTCCATTTACTTTGATTGGCAACACAAAATTACCCGGATCCTTTTCTTTCCTTGGCATGCCTTTAAACAAAATTCGATCTCGATCCTCATCCGTGAGATTCTTATCTTCCAACCTAGCCCTCGCTAGCATCAATGCATCCAACTTCTTTCGATAAAGCACATAATCTTGGAGAACTTCAATAACCGGTTTCTTTTCATTGAGCTCTAGAAATTTTGTTCTAGATTCTCTAAGATAGCTTCTTTTGGCTTTCGGTTAAGGGTTTGATAGTAGTAGTAGGTGACAATGGTGTATAATCATTTTTGGTGGTGGAGGTTGTTGTTGGGGTTAATTTATTTGATGATGGTTTCTTTCGGTTTGCTTTCCCATTTTCACCACTTCCACATTCTTCTCCTCCATATTTGCACACACTTCCACTAGCATCTCGTTGATCCTTTTCCTTCTTCCAACTCGGTTATGTTAATCCGCATCTCTCCCATACCAAAATCTACTTGACACTTGGTTGTGACAAGAAAATCTCTACCAAAACAAACATTTGGCTCATCCGCATTACCTTCCTCTAGAACAACAAAATCGCCAAACATATGCCCATGAATATTGACCTTCAAATTTTCACCATCTTTCTCCCATATGCCTCATAATCCATACGAACATGACCGATTTCACAAGAACCTCTTCCAAGATATAATTCTCCATACGCCATATTAAGTCAGGCATCCCAAGCACGTACTCCTTCCACTTCACAAGGTGTTCCAAATCTCATCATCGGTGAATCATACACCGTTGACGGTGCTTGTGTAAACACTACCACTCTTTTGTTTTTGGGTAGTTGAACCTTGTTTTCACATACTTCTTCCATATCACCCGTGTCAATTCCCCAATTCTTTCTTGCTTTCCTCCGAATTCCTCCAATCTTTCTAATGAACTTCCCGTATCCTTGAACATGTCATCCAAAGTACGAAGGTATTCCGAGATTCCGCTCAAACTATCCATGTTACTAGACAACTTAACAAAGCAAAACAAATCAAACCCGAATGATTAGCGTTAACGTTAGTAAAACAAGAACAAACTATAAAAACATATAATAAACAACTAAGACATCTAACAAAATTAAGAAAATCAAATAAAACTCAAAACCTCAAAATGATAAAACTCTAAGATAAACTCCAACCGGATTCGGTTGGATCACCAACCGAATCGGTTGGTTGAAAAATTCTGACGAAACACGAACCGGATCGGTTGCGGGTTGCGACCGATCGGTTTGTTTGAAATTTTTTTTTTTTTTTTTTTTTTTTTTTTATAACAAATTTAATAATAATTGAAAGCAAATTAATGTTATTAAGGATGTACTAACTCTAGTTAATTAAATAAAACTCTAAATAAACTAATAATTAAATAACTCATTAACTCTAATTAAAACCAAAATTAAAACTAAAACTAAAACTAAATAAACTACTAATAAATGCTATCATAAAATAAACTATAACTGAAAATAAGATACTATTAACCATTACCATCAACTATAAAATTAAAATAAATAAAACTAGATTAATTAAATAACAAATGTAAAGAAAAGAAAAGAAAATAAAATAATAAATCTAAGAACTGATTAAACCACACAATTACTCTAGAAATCAAAACACAATAAACTAAAAAGATAGAAATAAAATTCGAACTAAAGAAAAATTTTCACGAATGTCTAACCGGATTCGGTTGGCTAACCAACCGAATCGGTTAGTTTGTAACAAAACTTTTTTTTTTTTTTTTTACAAATTTCAAATTAAATTAAAAAATCCCCGTGGCGCCAAAACTTGATGTGCTCCGGTTGGTGCAAGTTTTAAAATTTATAATCACGAATTAACCAGATAACCTTTTAACACATACGAGCAAGTATACTCGTCCGCAATAGTAACGCTTTTGGTAAGTCGAGATCGTCCCAAGGATTTTTGTTTTGAAATAGATTTTATTAAAAGTTTCTAACAAGAAAGCTTGTCAAGGCTCTCTCGAATAAGTGTTCTAGTGAAAATACTGAATCAAGAATAAAAATATATACTTGTGAAGTCTCATAATCAACCATAGATAATGTTCATAAAGGTTTGGTGTATACTCTTATTATGATGCACAAATCATAAGCAAATGATTCCCAACCATGGTATTTGTTTGTAAAAATCATTCTAAGAACAAAACATTTAGGTAATCCTTTCGGTCCTTATCCCAATGATTATCCTATAAAAATTCCATTTGTTTGCAACATGCTCTCATTAAATTTGTTCTTACGAATCTTTCGACCCTTCGTGATGAAAACGCTCCTAGTCTTGTTTTAATAAGCAAAACATGGTGGATGTCAATCACCATATCCCATACTAGTTTGTCACAACACTTTTGGAATAAAACACAAGAGAAATCCTTTCGGTCCTTTTTCTTAAAACATGTTTTATTGACAAATCAATCCAAGACTAGTATTTTTCCAACAAACTCATTTAAACAAGATCATATATACATGCATCACATTTTGAGAACATTATTATGATTAATCACATTCCAACACACAAGTATAACACAAACTACTCCATGAAAACAATCATATCTAAACACAAGTCGTAACAAGGTAATTCAAACAATTCAAGAGAATAGATTTCATAACAAAGTTCATAGAATACCTAATCTTTTGAGATTACAAGAATTAGAAATCGTGGAATGTAGCAACCACGCGCCTCAATCACCTAGGATCACCGCACAACTCCAAACTACCAAACAATGGACAAGAATGGTTCCTTCCTTGCTTCGGACGCTTCCAAGAACTACCAAGCTTTTGGGTTGAAATAAATGGGTAAGTATGAGTTTGGTGTAAACTAATACTCTATTTGTTGTGTCACACCTAGTATACAAGTACTAGGTCCTTTAAATAGCCAAAGCACTTGCTTAATCGCCAAAAACGTTCTTCCAAGTTAATATCAAGAAATGATCGGACTCTAATGATTATGGGAGTTAAGACAACAATAAATGCGAATTGTGTAATCAGCGGCGCGTAAACCGGATCGGTTTCTCTCGTCGACGAATCGGTCACGCTTTTGACCATTAGCCCACCGGATCCGGTTGCGGGTTGCGACCGAACGGTGGGTTTTGCTCCTTTGACTTTTGTCGACTTTTCCTTTACGCTTCGTTCTTTGCTTACGTTAATGATTTCCAAAGCCAAACTTGATCTTTCCTTGTCAGTAGATGCTTCAAATCACTACGCTTCCATATCATTGAGTCCACAAGCTTCCAATCTCAACTTCCTTCCTTTAGACGCCCAAATGTGCATAAAACTTCATTTCTTCAATATTCGCAATACCGGCTACATATACATACACAAGACGATCTTTGCACTTTTGCAATAGTTATGAGTAAATATAGCCGAATATCATGCACAAAACCGACAATAACGCTACTAAAAACATGTTCATTTTAGACGTTATCACTAATGTTCTTCTTGACTTCTAAGCACCTACCATAAGTGCTATGGTATGGAGGATGATACTTCACTAATATCTTCGACACTGAGACACCTTTCACAAATGTCTTCAACACTTCTAGGAAAAGAAAACAATCATCAACAAGAAAACTTCAGAGTCTTGATGATGAGGAAGCATGGAAACTCATGGACTAGAGCTTGCTCGACTTCAAAGGTGGTGATCTTGCCTTTAAGAGGAACCTAGAAGATCACACAAAACAAACTACAAACATAGATCTCTTGGATCCGAGGTTAGAGAGTTTTAACTCATGGGGAAAGTATGTTAGAAAGGGGTGAACAACAATGAAGAAATGGCTCACTATTTATAGAAGAAAAGATCTCGTTCCTCGGATCCCACGGATCCTCCCACAAGGATCCGTCTAGCGTAGTTGTGGATCCGTGGACGCCCTCTTTACCCATGGGTATTTTGGTTATGGGTCATGGGTCATGGGTTGATCCATGGGTCTTTAGCTAGATACAATGTATATCTCTTGAGTGCAATGCACCTAGTCACATGGATATGGGTCAAAACCATGGGTTATGGATAATATCCATTTATGATATAAGCATGATGTCATGCAATGGGTTATGGGTCAAGCTCTATGGGTCATGGGCTTTGGGTTGTACTCAACTACATTCAATGTATTTTCCCAATGGGTTGTGATACTTAAGTTTCTACCCATTTATATTACCCAATATACTACATACTAGTTATGTGTATATTTTACCCAAATATGTAAACACTGGTTGTTGTACATATGTAATATTAAATCATAAAATCACTTATACTTGTTTTAGTGTTTTATGTGAAATGTGAATATGTTAGAAACTATTAGTTCAAACCATTTACGATTTTATTTGTTTCGTTAAAATGATTTTACGCTTGTTATAGACAAAACATTAGAAGATCGTGAAATATAAATAAACGTTTTACGGCTTATTTGTATTAACAGTCACCGACTTGGTAGAACCATCCCGAAAAGACCAACAAAACCAATTCAACAAGAATCTACTCCCACCGAGACTTCCACATCCTCTCGTCCCCACCGGTCGACCAAATTCAAGAATCGATCGAACTTGAGGAAGCTAACCGATAAGATGGAATCCATCAAGCTTCCTCTTGTTCCTCAAAGTCAAAAGCCACCACCAAACCAAAGCGTAAGGTGATCTATGCCACTATACCGCTTATACAACTGATAATCATATAGAATCCTTTTATGATCTCGCAAAAGGAGGATCACGAACTTCGATCACTTACAATACGTAAGTTCTCTCAAGAAAGCAAACTATACCAAATTTGGTCATCAAGATGCTTCAACCTCAAAATCGCTCAAAAGTTTAGAGCTAAACCCTTTCCTCCGTGCCTACATCTGTGGCTTTAATGATCATCATCCTCGATGATTGTCTCATGAACACATGCCGTGACATTTGCGAAAATCCACCATGAGACATCCCATAGATGACAAGGTCATTCAAGCAAGGAGAAGTTCCAAGCAACCCAAAATCACCGAGTCATCCTCGCCTCAAAATGCAAAACCTGTAGCACAATGCACTCAACCATCGACCATGAGTCAATTGCCAAATTTAAATGCACCTTTAAGCCCAAGCCCACTAGTATGTAGGTCAAGAAGAGAAACTAATCCACTTTACTACTTGTGCAGAGACACGCCAGTGAGCCTATCCGCATCTAGATAGTGGATGCTCAAGAAGCATGACCGTGTTAAGGAGTATCTGCACAAGTATGTAAAGGAACCAGACCCAAGGTAGTATTTGGTGATAACTCATCATGTCCCAATCAAGGTTATGGTTCAATATACGTAATGGAATAGTTTTCTAGAATAGCTTATGTCAATGGTCTAAAATACAATATCATCGCATCACCAACTCTGATGCTAAGTACATTGTGCAATTCAATGACAAACAAGGTACCATTTTCAATGCCAACAAAGAAGTTGTTTTGATAGCTCCTAGAAGGGATGATGTTTATGTCTTAGACATGTCAACACTCTAAAGATGGAACTTGTCTCTTTGCCAAAGCCAATTAAACTGCCAACTGGCCGTGGCATAAGAGACTCTCTCACTTAAACTTCAAAATATCAACAACTTGGCAAACAAAACAAGGTCTTTGGTTTACCATCACCGGTTTTTGCAAAAGACAAACCATGCTCACCACGAAAAGGCAAACATCAAAGAGCATCCTTCAAAAACAAAATTTCTCAATCAAAGCCGCCTTCACCTCTCGCATATGGATCTCTTTGGACCAATCGGTCCTAGATCAATCCAAAGATGAGAAGTATACTTTGTCATTGTTGATGAGTTTTTAAGATATACTGGGTATACTTTCTTTCCAAAAGAGTCAGCAACGACACTATAATGTCATTCATCGTGAACATTGAAAACCGTAATGACATTATTGTTAAACAAATCAGAATCCGACAATGGTACCGAGTTTAGAAATGAAGATCTTGAGAATTTATGTGATGAAAGTGGAATCTCCCAAAATTTTCATCTCCTTACACCCTCGAACAAAATGGGGTAATGAAAGGAAAATAGAACTCTCGTAAGCGGCTAGAACTATGTTAAATGGCTCACTTTTTCAAAACATTGGATCAAGCAATCAAAACCGCATGTTACACTCAAAACAGTCAATCATTTTCAAAAGACATAACAAAACCCCATATGAGATATTCAAAGGTAGACTTCGATATCGCCTACTTTCATGTGTTTGGATGTCCCGTGTTTATCCATAACCACAAGGATCATCTAGGCAAGTTTGATGCTAAAGTCGATGATGGATACTTTCTAGGTTACTCACCGATCTCCAAAACCTTCAAGGTATTTAACACAAGGAGACAACAAGTTGAGGAAACCTTCCATGCCACCTTTGATGAGAGCTTAGAAAGCATCAGTTCACCAACACCTCGTGGAGGAAATAGGAATTGATAACTCATCAAGATATCCTCCCGATGAGTATAACACCAAATCAATTCCTTATACCAAGTCGATGTCGACATCTCATATTATGTCTTACCTCACAACCTTCCTGCACCAACAATCAATGAATTCATTGAAAATCAATCACCCTCGATGGGATAGGTAACATCGAACCAAATGTTCAGAACCCGTGATTCAAGAACCCAACTCGAACAAGACATCTCAGCAGATGTTCTTAATGATTCTGTGGCTCCTCGCACCGAACTCACTCCTCGAGTTTCAAATGACCTCTTCAAGCTCGGATCCTAGACCACGGTGTAAGTGGATAAAATCTCGTGATATTGAACTTGTAAACATCATTGGTGAACCCACCAAGGCATGCTCACTAGAAGCATGGTCGCTAACTTAATCGCAGACTTCACCAATGAATGTCTATATGTCGATTTCCTATCGATATAGAACCCAAGAGTGTCACCGAGGCTCTAAAACATCCTAGCCGGGTTCATGCTATGCAAGAAGAACTTCAACAGCTTGATAAAAACAAGGTCATGACCTTGATCAAATGTCCTCGTGATGTCATAGTTATAGGAATGAAGTGGGTTTCGTGAACAAACTGATGAAAACGGCAATCACCATTAAAAACAAAGCCGGACTTGTAGCCAAAGGTTACAAACAAGAAGGCATTGACTATGATGAGACATTTGCTCTGTTGCAAGAATGGAAGCCATCGTGATCTTCCTTGCATTTGCTACCTACATGAACTTCAAAGTTTACTACATGGATGTAAAAGTGCATTCATGAATGGTGAACTCAAGGAAGATGTGTATGTTCAAGAACCTCCGGCTTTCGAGTAGTGAATTCTCGACTATGTCTCGCAAGCTTGATAAAGCCCTTTATGGATCAAACAAGCTCCTAGAGCATGGTATGAAACTCTCTCATCCTTCCCGATTCAAAACAAGTTTGTCGAGGAAAGATAGACAACACATTGTTTATCTATAGGACAAAACAAGATATGATACTAGGCCAAGTATATGTTGATGATATCATCTTTAGCTCAACAAACTACACTTTGCAAACAGTTTGAAAACCGATGACAAAGAAGTTTGAAATGAGCATGATGGGTGAACTCACATACTTCCTTGACTACAAATCGTGCAAACTAATAAAGGGATCTCCATCACCAAGAGAAATACACCGTAAATCTCTTGAAGTTGAGATATCTCGATCGTGCCTCGTAAAGACACCAATGGTCCCTCCTAACAACCTTAGACCCGATCTCTCCGCAAATCACCAACCAAACTCACTTCGAGGGATTGTTGGCTCACCGATGTATCTAATCGCTCAAGGCCGTACATACAATTCTCACCATTTTATTGCAAGATATCACCAATCCCAAATAATCCCACCTCATCTGCAGCCAAAAGTATACTCAGACACCGGGGAACTCCAAGCCTTGACTCTACTATCCAAAGTGCTCGTGGTTTGACCTCAAAGGGTATTCGATTCGATTATGTTATTGCAACATGGATGAGAAAAGTACCTCGTGGTCCCGCTAATTTCTTGGAGGAAAACCGTTTGTTGGAGTGCTAAAATCAACAATCGGTGGCTATGTCTTCACCGGTTGAGTATGTTGTCGCCACAGATGTCATGTGCCAATGTATAATGGATGAAAAGTCAACTCAATGACTATGACATCCACTACAAAATGGTACCCATCTTCTGTGATAACACTAGTGCCATTGCTATCTCCAACAACTCTGTCCTTCACCAAAGAACCAAACACATTGATATCAGATATCATTTTATCAGGGACCACATAATAAAAGGAGACATAGAGCTTCATTTCATTCCCACTGAATATCAACTTGCTGATATCTTCACAAAACCCTTAGATGAACCTACCTTCAGAGACCGAAAGTCGAATTGGGAATGCTAGACATTGAAAGTCAGCAACCTGAAAACCAATCCCAATCTCGGTGAGTTTTCACTGAAATGGTTCATCCTCCCTGAACAAATCCCAATTCCATCCTCTCACTGAATGAGTAAGACTCATTCAGGGACCCCGACTATAGATATTGAGCAATTGAATGAGTAACTAAATGCATCAAAGTATTAGTTACTTAAATGTCCTAGGTTGGAAGTCACACCAATTAAATATAGGAATATATGCCTTTGTATCTTCGCTGGGGTCCCTAATACTTACCTCATCCCACTTGGCATTAAATGACTCTCACATAAAATATCCCGTGGATATTTTATTACCGCAAAAGTGCACTTTTATCAGACATCGCAATCAAGCTTTCCTTGAAAAGTGATTTTATCATGGTAGTGGAGGGTGGCATTAAATGTGGAAATTCAAAACATTTTCAAAACCGACTTTACAAATCCACAAGTATGCACAAACAACCCTCTCATCACTCTATAAATACCTCACAAAATCCTTATAACACACACACAAGATTGCTAACAAAACTCACAAAATCTCTTTCAAACCCGTAAATCTTTGTGTTCTTCAAACCTTTAAAAAAATATTCTCTCAAACTTTACAAAAGGTTTTTTCATCACAACTTGAGAGATTCAAAACCCTTAGATTGTTCTTGTCAAGAAATTTTTCTTCAAACCCTAAAACCTTTTAATGGAAACAGCAAGAACACAATCTCTTCAGGCTTTGCTTTCCACAAGGGTAGGGATCTCAAGAATTTAATTTAAAACAAATAATGTCATAGGCAATTTTGAATACCCACAAAATGTCCCGTCTATAAGGACATAATGAAATTTTTGTACAACCGCCCACCGAAAACGGCTTTTGTTCGGTGTCCTCCATACTGTACTCAAAACCTCCTCGTGGATTTTGGGCAACAAATAAGGCCTTTGACTCGACACCTCCACCGATGAGAATAACCTTAGACCACCTGTGGAATATCTCATCGTTCGCTCTTAACGGGGATAGCACCGCCTCGGATTATAAAACATTTTGCACTTCAACAGGTTAGACTACAACAAGTGGAGTTTATGTCGCCCATCCCGAACCCTCCACAGTGAAGGATGGGTTAAAACAAATCGCTTTAGATCCAACATTTTGGACAAGACCCCAGGTCACCAAGAGTTCATTTCCGTGGCTTGGAGGATCATATTCACTTTTGTGATTCGTGTCCTCGGGGAACCACTCATCCACCGAACAAGTTAACTCTATTCATTGATGATGGCATACCGCTTGATGAATGGGGTCATCGTCGATTATAGGGAGATCATTTACGTGATCTCGTAGAACTAAGCTACTGAGCAAAACTATGACAAAATACGTTTCGTATCCTAGGTTTGTCTCTTGTGCTTTCAAGTGTTACTGGGTTCCAATTATCCTCGTGAATACCGTGCTTTACCCGCATCCCCGAGTCAATCAAATTTCAAAAGGACCCATCCCTTGTCACTAATATTGAATTGACGGCCCATATGGTTGTCAGAACAACTGTGAGGGAATCGCTGTCTCCCAACCCCGCTCCCATAAAGAGAAAGGGAAGTCTCTGCATCGACTAAGACCAAACCCAAGTCTCGTGGCCTTGAGGCTTGGAACACGCCCAAGAGGCAAAAGAAGCCTAAGATCGATCCGCCACCCACCGGTGACCAAGTTACATCCACCCGTGACAACGAAGGACACCGATAAATCACAATTAGTGCCCTTGGTCCCAAATACTACTCCCAAGATCCGTAGGAAACAAACAACCCACCGGTAGGGGAGCGCTTCCACTCGCCCAATGATGACATTAGCAAATCATAGCCTTTGTTAGAGGGCACACCGAATGATCCCAAAGACTCGTAGGAACTAAACAACCTACCGATAGGGATATCACTTTCACCGACTCGCTAAAGGCACTGAAAAACCCATCGTCTCGGGGTCTTAGGGGACAAAGACTCTGAGGAAAGGAACAACCCGCCGACACAGTAACCCACCACCAATCCCGACTCTGAGAAGGCACTAGGAAACACCCACCAAAGGTCCGAGGGTCAACGGGGACAAAGACTCGAGGAAATATACCACCACCGATATGGAACCCATCAACCCACTTTGTTAGCTATGGTCGATGTTACCGGATCTTATTCTCGATGAAGAGCGGTGAAAGTGAAGATGAAATTCTATCGGCGGGGAAGAAGTGGACGCCGATGTTCAAACCGAACAAGAGCATCACCGATCCACAAGACAATGATTCGACTCTTCATCCGGCCTCGATGAATTCAAGCGGTTTGATAATGTTCTTCAACCGATCGAAAGACAACCGGTTCAATGGATCACAAAAGCATCAAGGAAGCTATATCTTGAGCTATCAAACAATGGGATCAACATATCAAGTCGCCGCCGCCTATGCAGATCTCAAGGTCAAGTTTCGATTTCAACATCAACACCGATGAGCACAGGGATATGATGTATGACAATCTTCAGATCGGATGACAACTTGGCTAAATTTCTCGACACCTTGTGGTGTTAGCACAAAGATAGATGAAATCGGGAATCACAAAGAAGACCCAACGCCAACTCCAAAGTGTCGGAGGCTACCGAGGCTTACGTGAAACACTCCTCCAAATCACCGAACTAATCGAAATGCTCAAATCTACAAATGTTCGTGGTCTTCAATCTTCATCCGCCTCTTCATGCTACATTGGGCTCTTTGGATACTCTGTGGCTACTTTGGCTCAGCTCGCCTTCTATGGCTGGAATCTTGGGCCCAAATGACCGCTGGAAATATCTCAAAGCACTTGGAAGCAAGGTCGCTGCATTCAAACAGACACTTGATATCAAGGCTATGGTCACCGAGATTTATCAAGCATTTAAGGTCAAGCACCTCAGACTCCTCGCCACCTCCATCTCTTGCCCTCACCGACGCTACGGCAACAGCTTGAGGGGAGAATATAGCTAAAGAAACTCCTTCTCACATCGGTGGGGGGAGCCAACACCACCAAGATCTCGCAGCTCCATTATCATCATCACCACCTGCTTCAAAGAATACCCATCTCATCAATCCCACCACCAACATCCACAACAACAACATCGACAAATACAATATCAATCATGACAACACCACCACCCTTGGTTGCATCATCTTCATCAGACAAGACAAAGGGAAGGCCATAATGCAAACACCGAGCCTAAACCCGAGCCCGAGAAGATTCCTACAAAATCGGCGACATCAATACCCGCCACACCTCAACAAACTAAGTAAATATCTTGCTAAAGAAGAAAGGAGATTGAAACAAGTCGAGGAAGATAAGAAGAACAGAGAAGCATCGCAAAGGTAGTCAAGAAGTCGAGAACATGGAATAGATCCAAAGAAACTCCAAAAAGGTCAGCAGACAAAAGTTCAAGGATGCGCAGTCGCCTTCGGATGGTCAAATGAGAAAACAGCTTGGAAGAAAAGAAGAAGAAAGTCAAGCCCTCGTGCAAAGCGTAATTGAGCATTACAACCGACAATGACAAGTCAAGGCTACCGAAAATATCACAGATGTCAAAATCATCCCCAATTCCAAACCACCGCAATGAATGTATACAGGAGGATGATAAGAGACATTTCGAGGTTCATGATCCTTAACCTTCACCGATTTTGGGATCACCGAACTCGATGAGCTTGGTCCAATCATAGAGACAAAAAGGAATGCGGTTAAGGAACCGATGAAAATGCTCAAGAAGAGATATGAAAGATCGAGGCAAGCGCCAATGCAACTGGGATTCAATAACCTTAATAAAGACTCTCAAGGATCTCAACCACAATCATCCACCGCAAAAGGAAAAGAGTTGAGTTCTAGCCCGAGATTAAAGTGCCTGACCTGGAGTGTAATAGGAGCTCAAGGTGTAAAGTTCGTGAACTGTCTGGTGATTGAAAAGCTCGAAAGAGGGCTATTCCACATTGATGTCTATGGAAACCCAAAGATTTCAAAGATGGAGGACATTGATCGTGCAGTGTGGTCGCAATGTCGAGCTACATACCAATGGCCTCTCAAATTAAACTCCGCCAACGCCGTGTTCTCGTGCTAACCTAAACGCCAAGATAAGAGAGCACCTCGACGTAGAAACACTCATCACCAAGAAAGTAAAACTTGAAGCATCGATCCATCTTGATTGACATCATTTTCATTATCTTTTGTACTAGTGATAGGAACCTTGTAATTTGATCTATAAACGATGTATGTTTTGTTAAAATATTCAGTGTTCCTTATTGTATTCATTAGTACATTCAGTGTAAGAAGAAGCCATTTGCTCACTTACACTGATCAAACACTTAGTGTAACGCCCCGACCCGACAAGGGTAAAGGAATCACAAGTAATGGTGTCATATCAAAGCAAACATAAATATCCAAAAGAAATCTCAACATAAATATTGAAATAATCCAAGTCAAATGACTTCAATACATAGGTCCCAGCGGAAAATAAACTCCAAAAGAAATGTCTAAAAAATAAAGTCTAAAAGGCATCATAAGATCAAAGCTAAAATCTCTAAGGTAAGTCCACACAAAGACTCATCCCAAAGCAATACTCAGCTCAATGCTTAGATACCGCCATGAAGAAAAGAAATGCGGCCGAGCTTCAAAAGCCCAAGGAATGATATACAAGCAAAACGAATACGAAACAAGAACGAATACGAAATAAAGTGAAAGAAATATAGTGAAATCATAATCATTTCAAAAGATAAATCAGGATATAAGAATAAGTTTTATAGCTAACTACCTCGAGCCCACACATATGCCATATCATAAACATATTCATAATCACATAAGGCAACAATCTGTAGGGGAGACCTACCAGAGTTATGAAGGACGTGCATGCACGCAGCATCAATCATCAAATAACACATAGCATATAACATATAATATATAACATATAACAGATCTAGGATGCACCCATACGCCCCACAAACATACATTGATAATATAATATAACATGAGCTCATAGCAAATATCGATAAGGGACGGGCGTAACTTCACTCTATCGCCTAGAGTCATGTCAAGTGCACATCGACACGGACATGGAACCCCATGACTAGTTAATAATTTGGCTCGGGTGTCAAACTATCTTAGGTCAAATAAGAATGTCATAACCGACATAGATCATATTTTATCAAATGTTTAATCATGTTTTCAAAATCAAAGGTTTCATGTCATATAGTTCAAAATCAAATGTTTTATGATTCAAAATCAAAGTTCGGATAAGCAACACTCAAATAGACACATTAGGGTTCATAGCAAAGGCTTAGGAAATCCTAATATAAAAGTTAACGAAAAGAAAACATTATAGGAAACCTTTGAAAAGGTCGAATATCCGCACTTTATTCCAAAGCAAATGATCGAAAAGAAGACACAGTGGAAAGCAAAGAATTACTCCTTCTTCACGTAACCTATACACATTAACGGTCGTATATATTATTAATGATTCCATAATCGCTTGAAATGATCTTTTAATATTTTGGGTTTTATAATTAAATGAGACTTAAATGTTTTATAATTAATATTGTAGATTAGGGTTCATATGTCATTTATTAAAGTTTAGGGTTAAATGTGAAAATAGTTTAAACGTCATAACTCACACATAAAATAACGAATTAATATATTTAGCTTCAAAACCCTAATCGACTCTTATTTATATTCTAGGGTTTCTCATTCTTTAATATCTCATTAATATGCTTTTACTTACATGTTACATCTTTTAATGACTCGTTACTTAACCTAACACGTCATAAAAATAATCTTTCCTTTTATGTTTCACCATACACGTTTATGATTTTATGTGACATACAAGTTACTTATTACTCGTATTAATTACATGTTCACACACTTACAAATTCACTTGACTTATAGTTACGCACTCATATGAGACACAATTCACAAACCATTAGGGTTTGGCATACCTTATTCGATTAACATATCAAAACTAGGGTTTACGTTTTCATGACCTTTACTTACTTAATATACTTTTAAAACTCATATGTGGTTCGGTTCAACTTAGGGTTTCAATTAATAAGTTATTACGCAAGTCTTAACTCATCTACGTACTTAACTCATTCAAGTTATCATGTTTTATACCTTAGTCGAATTGTATGCATGGTTCGGTCCTTATTCATATGGTTCGGTTTTAATATAACTCGACATATACTTGACCCGATTCAATATTACATATTACGTACATAGCTCTTTAATACTTTTAAGGTTTACATCATATGGTTTGCCTTGTTTTGGTTCTATACGCTCGACATAAAGAAAAGAAAACACAAATCGATCAAACGAAACAAATTACAATACAATAACTCAAGGTACATCAAACGAATACGAGAATATGTTATACCTTGACTTGGTTGAAGCAAAAACTCGACACCAATGGGTGTAAGTATTCGGCCGAATAGGGAGAAAAGAAAAAGAGAGGCAACAATAAACTAGGGTTTCACTTTTGTGTTTAATGTGTTGTATATATAGTAGTAGTATTTTTGACTTAGGTTTCAGAGTAGCTTGGGTTTCGGCTTGGCCCAACCGAACACACCAAACGCACGCCATATGGGCTTCGCCTTTGATCCATTCGAAACAAACAAACACGACCCAAGTTATTCATAAACGTCCAATCTTCGTCGTACTCAAAATCGATTACGTAATATATTCGTTAAGTTTTATTTATTCGCAAGTAAAGTTTTAAATTGTTAATTGATATAAATATATTTTACGATTTTATAAATTTCGATTCCAAGGGTATTTTAGTCTTTAGTCGATTTTAGATTTCCGTGTTTTACACTTAGGCTATTTGTATATCCAAATAGGGGAGACTCATTGGTTCAAGAATACCCAAACCCTTAATCTAGGATTTGAATAGAAAATAACCTAAGTGCTTAGTCCGTTAAACACTAACATGTCATCGGGTGCATAGTCTCTCGTGAGCCATCTTCGGGGCGCCAGAAGAGACATAGAAGAAGTCTTTCCACCCGAAAGGCGGAACTTAAAGGGTGAAGATCGAGTCAAAAGAAGATGGTGGATTCGGTGTGATGACAATAACTCACCGAATCCTCAAACTCCTCACCATCTACAAACACCAAGACAAACCAAATCAAGATCAAGATTATGAAGATCAAGAATGGGCGGGACAAAACGGTTATGCTTGAAGCGATAAAGACGGAGTGCTTATCTTCAAGAAGTCAACTTTCCTCAAAGGCTCAAAGATCAAGATCGACAAGTAGAAAGTGGTTGGTCCTTTACCTAATATAGTCTTTGTAAACAGAGACAAAATACATCGATTTTGTCTTCTCAAATTGTCGCTTTTCACTTAGGAAAGAGTTAAAACTCACACTTGTATAAATAGCATAAGAGATGGAGTGATAAAAAAGCTTGTGAATTGTAAAACACACACACAAGCCATCTTTCACTCATCCAAAATACAACTTAATCCCCGAGATAGCCTGGGTGGGTACTTGTAGTTGTGCTCGGACTTAGCCCGAGCTTAGAGAGAGTTACAACACTTTGTCATTTCAATCCCTAGTCTTGTTCGCAAGTACTAGGGTAACGATTCTTTTGATTATTTTCTAATAAGAATATGATGTTGAAAATTACTCTTAGTGTTTTACTTATATCTTTTCAGTCATTGATTCACTATTAACTTGTTTTACATACTTAACTGTTTTTAAGATAGTGAGTAGGGAACAACAGTTACTTTTTCCAAAAAATTTATATAACAAAATTTATTTATCAAGTATTCAGTACATGTTTAGCAGTTTTTTATTAAAAAAAATATACCAACAGAAACAGTCTTTAAATAGTGGTTAAAATTTTGAAATCAGCTTCTTATTTTTTATAATAAATTTCAAATAAAATGAGCTTCCGCATACTAAAGGATAATCTTAAACATTTATTTTTTAATTCAGAAAAAAGGATATTAATAAATAAGTTATTAGAAATGCAATTACACCCATCTTTTTGTAATTTAAATATCTGATAAACTGTTAACCGTTAGATAAAACAAATTATATATCATCGCGACAAGCATTTTATTATCTTTCAATAGATGGGAATTTTCATATACTTTTGAAAAATTAGTATTGTTATTATTATTATTATTATTATTTTTGCGTTTTTTTTTTCAGTATTAAAGTTCGCATGACATATCACATATAATTTAACATTAATATGGAAGTTCAAACGCTAAATAACTGTACTTAAATTGACATAAGTATATTATGTTTAAATCAAAAACTTTCCCCGCTTTTGCAATGAGAAATACACATTCATGGCTTTTAACTATATATAGGGCATCCGCAAGGCATTGCATGTGACTCAGAATCAAAATTCCTATCGTAATTTTTTATTATATTGTGATGATAGCTTTATAGATGACAAATTTTTAGATGGTAGTGTATGTGTGAGTTAAAACTAAATTATTTTAGCCCTTTAGCGTTTAGTCTTATGGCTAGTAAATTTGCTTCTCTTTTATATCGATTCCAAAATCAAACTAAATTATTTTTCAATTTTGTTATTTGATTATATTTTAATACAAAAGTTTTTCTTGGAGAATTATCACTTACTATAAACCATAGCTCACATGTCTTGTAAGAATGTAGACCACACACAAAAAAAACTCCATTGAAAAGGAAAATAAAAAGAATATATCAAGATGTCAAAAAAATATGTGTTCAAACTTTGCAAACATGATACTGTTACATTTCTATGAGCACTTTTATGGCCTCAAAAAATAATACAACTCAGAAAGATCTAAAACGAAATGCTTTAAATAAATATATATATATAAAAATAAAAAATAAATAAAAAAACACCACAAGGGTTACATTTTTATGTACAGAATAATAATTTTACAAACTACTCCGTATAAGGTTTTAACTCCTAAGCTGTAGGTATTGTCCTTTTATTCATTAGCTTCAACGGTCCAACAAACAAGTTCACCCCACTTCAAAGGTCTATTCAGATTCTGCAACCATTTACGAGTCAAAGATTAGTGTATATGCGCTTGTACGATAAAAACAGTTAATTGGATATTAAACATCATATACTAATATATATATATATATATATATATATATATATATATATATATATATATATATATATATATATATATATATATATATATATATATATATTTTTATTATAAACTAATCCTTAACCTTCAAAATTTTCCACAAAAACATTTCCAAATTTCAATACAGTAGTAACTTGGAACCTATTGTGCAAATATAAGTGCAATCTTTCTTAATAATATTAACGCAACAGTTCTATTATATTTTCACATTATAAATTAGATCTAGCCATATGTTGTTCATCAAAATGTTTTTGAGTTTTCATAAATTGTTTTATTCAATTTGCATATATGGTTTTTAACTTAGAATACAAGCCGGACCAAGTACGTAATTATGAAAACCTGTTGGAATTCTAGATTTGCCTCTCAACTTTGTTTAAAAAACATTTAAAAACCGCAAAAACCAAATAAAGGAATCCATAAATATCGAAAAGCACTTGATCTCAACATGATTAGTCATTAATCATATTTAATAAGATTTTGATCTTATAAATTTCATTGTTGACATCTTTTTGAGAATATTAGATGTTTCAGTCATATTAATAAAAAATATTTGAATTAACAGTTTTAATAAAAATAAATGTATTAATTGATACAAATATTGGAAGCAATAAAAAAAGTGCTTAATTGATATAAGTATAGAATAATGCTACGGATTACTCATGTACCATGGCATGGATAATATTTTTAAAACTACTCAGTACTACGTTTTGGTGAATACTTTTATACATTACAATGGCTTGGTTAAAAGCTCCAAGTACATTCTATTTCAAAGCTACCTACATCTAGATCTAAATGATTCTCCCTTATCCCCTTCCCCTCTCACGTATCCCATTCTCCTTCCTCTAAAAACCAAAGCCCCATTCTCCTTTTTCTATTTGAAAATCTACACCATCTCAATACGAATTCAACCGACCAGCTATACTTTTCGGTTAATTTTTCTTCAAATCATACGATCGGTATCTGATTTTTGGATGGATACCGGCTTAAAAGCAACATCAAGTGACCAGATCTACAAGTGACACCGAAACCCAACAGAACTCGTCGTGGTTGCGGCTGATGTGGCGGCGAAGGAGGTGACAAAGGTAGTGATTGTGTCGGATGATAGTGGTGAGGAACACAAAGATACTTCTATTTCTTTCTCAAAATCACTGAAACCACCACCATTACGTTCGCATAAACCACCCAGCGAAACCACCTAGCCCGATGAAATCACCCAAAACCGTGATAGTGTGGCAATTTCAGAAGGCGACGAAGACAATGGGGGTTATGATGGCGGCAATCGATGGGTATTTTGAAAGAGAGAAGGAGTTGTGTGTGGGATGAAAGAAAACAACTGTGATAGTGTAGCCCTTTTTATTCTGTATAAAAACTGGATGGCTGTTATGAATGGTGTAAATGGTGTGTTATGAATGGTGTAAATGGGCTGTTACAAAACTTGGGTTGTTAAGTCTGGACATTTTAGATTTCTATAAAACGTATTGACCAAACCTCAAGCCAAATGTGATTATTAGCTCATTTAAATGTATTGACCAAACCATAATTTGTTTTATTACTAAATGGCTTGTTATTACCATGCTAGCTGAATTTTTAAGCTAGCAATATTGAATGGGCTGTTACAATGGACTTAATGAATCTTAGCTGTTATATATTAACATTAAGTCATGGTTTTGGTCATAAAGCCTTTTTTTATTACGGAGCTTTTAATGTATTGACCATTTGTTATTTCATGTATTACTATTGACTAAATGAATTATTATTTCTTAATAAAGAAATGTTTTTGGTCTTACAAAGTTTAAGACTACTTTATTTAGCAAGTCCCAAACCTTTTATAAAGTAGTATAGATTACACACCATATTTGAATTATAGATTATCGCAGTTCATTAATGAAACTTCTATAATCACATGTGGTAAAAATCATATGTGATTGAGATCACGTGTGGTAAAAGTCACATGTGATTTATGTGTTTTATTCAACTTTGACGAATTAACTGCACTAATCTATAATTCAAAATATAATGTGTTATATACGAGCCAGGTTAATCTCAGGACCGTTTTTGAACCTTCCTTGCCACTCAAATATACACACCTAGCGAAATTCGAACCTTTTACCTCTTGGGAGGAAATTAAGTACTTTGATATTTTACCACTAGGCCGCCACCGATTTGGTGGTGGCTTAAATGAATAATGAACCACCTCCATAAATACCTTGATATTTTAAGTGAAAGTGGAGATACATTCTTCTATTAAAAAATGATTACAAAGCATAACAATAAAGAAACTTATTTTATTTATAGTAGGTGAAAAGCGGGAATGGATCCAATGAGAAGTATAAGAAGGATTTATAACAACACATTTCAAATAAGGAAAAAAAATTTAAAAGGGGATGCGTCTGTTTTTGTAGATACATCTAAAATGTATGTTTGTGGTTTATTTTCACCTTTCTCATTTTAATTTTTTTATTTTTTTTCCTCATTTAATCTTAACTACGTGAAAAGCAAGAAAAATCAAAATCATACAAGGTTGGGGGTTACAAGTATGCGGAGACTTCTGCGTTGAACTTTCGTCATAGTGGGACTCTTGGAAATCCTAGGAGTCACATTCTTTTTTCTTCTCTAATATCATTAATATCTGCAAAAATTCCATGATTATGATGATTGCTTTGTACTCCGTATTTAGTCAATGTAGTATGGCTAGTGTGTGTCATGATGAGTAAGAGTTTTAGTAGTGCTAAGATTATTGACAAGCGCGGGGCAAAAGTGATGGGTAGAGAAGAGCAAACGTCTTTGTGAGACCCAAAAAAGAAGGAATTTGTGAAATAGGTCATGGGTTTAACTCCAACTCTATTTGGTTCGTATCCGTTTTATAAAGATTAAACAATCTATATATAATAGGACCGTCCAGTTCAAAATAAGAACAAATGGTGTAACAACAAGAAGAACAAAAACATCAACGTTGCATTAATAGTTCAACTTATATACCCAGTTTTACATCCAAATATATCTCTTGTCAAGTTTACAGACTATAATACATAGTAATGATCATTTATTGAGATTAACGATAGTTACGGATATTATATAACTTTAATAAATTTAATCTAAATAAATACTTCTACATATCAAGGGATAAACGAGGGGTAAGAAGGACTTCAAGTGGCGTCGCTTTAATTGTAGTTAGTCCTGCGCTCCCACTCATATCAATGGGATCATTTAATTATAGCCACTCACGACACAATCCTACATGGACTCGTGAGGAACGGCTAGAGGGGCTGCCAGGTATAGAGGCAATGTTTCTTTTATGACGGATTCGAGGTAGACTGGGCTTTTCATGTCTGACTCCTCCACCTGTCTCTCCCTTCCAACATACTCATTGATTTCATCTTGAACTGTTTTTAATGCTTTTGGGTTGTTGAGCAGCAAAGATAACGCCCATGTTAAAGTCACTGATGTTGTATCCAACCCTGCACTTATAAGCGCCCGCAAGATTGAAATTAGACCAAAGGTTCTTGGATTAGAATATAAGCAACGTGCTGATTTGTTCCTGCTATCTTCATTTCCTTCTTCATATCCTCCCAAATCGAAAGGATTGGCATAGGGAATGAAATCAGACACCAGAAAGGCGCCCAGTAACTCAAAGAATCTCTTTACCACATTTTGACACCGAACCCCTTCTTCATCATTGATTGGAAACCTTTTTTCCTGAAATAACCCTAACTACGACGTTTAGTACCAAATTCCCAAAAATTTGATTTTCAGTTTGGTTTTGATTCTGGCAAAACGTAAATCGAACCGTATAGCCGGAGAAAGCCAAAAACCAAACCGATGAAAGCCCCTACATTTGACTCAAGAGGCATATCTTAGATAAAACATGAATGTTTCTCCACCTGACCGGTGCGGCCTAGCAAGTCAATGACACATCTATAATGTTCGATATCCAGCACACCAATCTTCTTATAAAAAACATCTAACCCTTTATTTTCAATCTCTCCATCACTGCAAGCGGGGTAAATTCAACTTGGCCATATCAGTCAGCTCGTAGTTTAGGTGCCTGATGATTATTTTAGTTTGAAACCTTTTTAATATAAATGGGGATAATATAAAGTTTATATTATGCCAGGTAACATTTTATCATGTAAGCCTATAAAGGGATATTATCCCACACCTGATCAAAGCTTCTTAATAAACTAACATAACTGTCTCGCTTCCTACACCTGACCTAAGTTACTAGCATACGAAGAATTCAATTGTCGATGAATCCTATGAGATTCAACTTACAAATATACTTTCAAAAGGCCAAACGGAATGGTGTACGGAAATTGGCTTCATTCGTGTCCGATTCCTATGAAACTATTAGCAGGTGATTTCCTTAGTCCAATTTGATCTATCATGTTTCTCACATTCTCTGCCTCTTCCCACCTTCCAGCAGCAGCATAAATATTCCCCATTAGTACATAATTACCGGTGTTCTCAGGTTCTAATTCAAACAGCCACTTTGCAGCCACTTCTCCCAGTTCCACATTTTCATGAACCACGCATGCAGCCAATAACGCACCCCAAACAGTATGATTTGGGGTAGTGGGCATTGTGGTAATTAACTCATATGCCTCATCAAGCCTCCCTGCTCGACCAAGAAGGTCTATTATACATGTGTAATGATTAGGACGAGGGTTGACTTTCTGATCTTTTAACATGAAGCGGAATAAGCTCAAACCCTCATCCACCAAACCTGAATGACTACACGCATGCAAAACAGATGTAAATGTGACTTCATTCGGCTCAACACCAGACTGAACCATTTGATTGAATAGGGAAAGAGCAGTCTCTCCATCCCCATGTTTCCCATAACCAGATATTATCACACTCCATGATATAATATCCCTTTCTTTTAAAGGAACCGCATTAAAGGTCATATAGGCTTGTTCCAAAGCTCCGCATTTTGAGTATATATCAACTAAACAAGTGGCTAAATCACTTTTTGAGAGAAACCCTGATCTTATTAAATAACCATGGAAACTTGTTACTTGTCTAAGATCAGTAGTAATGGCGTACGCAGGTAGAAGACACTTTAAAGTTGCTTCATTTGGTGCTACACTTTCCAACCTCATTTCTTTAAACAACATTATTGCTTCTTTACCAAGCCCATTCTCGATGCATCCAGAAAGAATTGCATTCCATGGGGCTGTTCTCGTTTTTGATGTTTTATTAAACACACGGAAGCTATAAGTGACAAATGCACATTTAGCATACATGTCAACCAATCCAGTTTCCACATTTACATCAGAATCGAGATTGTTCTTCATTGCCCATCCATGAAAGCTCTTACCTTGCTTCAAATACTTCAAGTCCGCACACGCTGAAAGAAGAGAAGCTAAAGTTAATGCATTAGGCTTTACACCTTCAAGCAGCATTAACGAGCAAAGTGATATGGCGGTTTTTGTGTCACCATTTACAATGTACCCGTTTATCATGGAAGTCCATGTCACTACATCTCTCTGACTAGTCTCATCAAATATAACCCGTGCCTCGTCCATCTGACCACATTTTACATACATGTCCACCAAAGCATTCCTAACAAATAAATATTGATCCAAACCTTTATCTTTCACCAAATCATGAACTTCTCTTCCGGCCTCTAAATTTTTAAGTAATGCACATGCGGGAAGCACTGAAACAACAGTGGCATTATCAATCTCCACCCCTTCATTAACCATTTCCTTGAAAACCCTTAAAGACTCGTTGGCACACCCATTTCTAAAATACCCACTAATTAAAGTGTTCCATGACACCACACACTTCTCATGCATCCCGTCAAAAACTCTCCTAGCACTATCATTCTCACTAAAACTTAAGTACATTGCCAGTAATGAGTTACCGACAAATGTATTTGAATCAACACCGCTACTTATAACCAAACCATGAACCGATAAACCAAACTGTGACATTGATAGTTCAGCACAACACTTGACCACAAAAGGGTACGTAAGTCTGTCTGGTTTTGCTGATCCCAACTTAAACATTTCCACAAATATCTCGAGTGCATTATACGGCAATCCCTTCTCAGTATACAACTTTATCATACTGTTGTATGCACGTTTAGTTTTGTGATGCAATCCATCAAGCATTCGACATGCATAAGGAACGTGGCCACATAACGCGTACCCAGATGCGAGGAGAGCAGGAATGTAGCGTGATTCCCATGGTACAAGGAGCCCCGATATAATGAGATGGGCATGGAGCTTTGTGATGTTTGTGAGAGATTTTCCGGCGGCATATGTATATAAAAGAGACTCGACTTGAGTGGGAGTTGTGACTATGGTGGTGCGGGTAAACAAGCGGCCGATATTTAGAAGTGCATTTTTCGTGCCATTCATGACTTAGTTGTACTTTCTAAGTTTAATGATTTCCTCCAAGAAACTTTGGCCATGAAGTCCGAATTTCATCATATGATTATACGGTGGCATCTACATACCGAGTCCGACAAAATCTGGAACAAACGGTTCAGAAATTGGTATGATGGGACAGAGGCAGACAAGTTGGAGTCGTGTAGGATCAGGTTGTGAGATTTAGGAGTTAAAATAACCTAGAGTAGATGAGAAAAACAAGCATTAGAACTTGTACAGGCGGATAGCATTTATTTATAAAAAGTATAATCTAAACCAAGCAATGAATAACAAACGTAACGATTCAGCAATTATTTATGCATCCAAATGGAGAACTTAAAGGTAATACAGGAAAGTCAACGGAGATTCAAAATGTCAGTGACCGCACTTGAATTATAATCCTACACAGATGTTCATTCAATCCCAAACCTCAAGCGCCTATTCAATACATCTAAAGAAATATGTAATTAAGATAACCTCTTATTATATCAGGACATTACATTGCATAAATTCAATAGATAAAAAGTGGAAACCTTTTTTATACATCAAATTCGACAATAACTGTAATATGTTTTTTTTTGAAAACTACATACAGACATACAGCAAGTATGATATCAAAAACATAAAAATCTAGCTACAAGCAAAATGACAACTAGTTAACTGAATCATATAATAATTCAATTCAACTTCCATTAATAATTAACAAAACTCACTGAGTCTAAGAAAAACATAATCATTGCTTAAGTTTGCAATAGTTTAACCTTTGAATAAATTAATTAATGCTTCTTATAAGTTTTGTAATAGTAATAATCTCAAAGTGAAAATAATTAATTAACAGTTAAATAAAAAAACATGTTAATCAAGTATTTTGTCACATTTCATTCTTAATATAATTGTTACATTCTAAAATAGATATATAGAAAATTAAAAGGGTTTAGGGACTTACGGTTAGGGAAGGGGTTTGACTACCGGAAAAGTAACCGGAGCTCCGATTAGAAATATGAGGAAGGGCTTAAGTGGCTTTTAGCCAAGGTTTATGGACTTTTTATTAAGTAAGTTTATGGTTGGGCCTCATTGGCCCATAAGTATAAAATTTACTTCCTCCTCCGTATCAAATTTATAAGTTAATATTTTTATTTTATTTTTGTCCATGTATGTATTAATTCATTTTTGTCAAACATCACCAAAGTTGTCATAGAGAGTTTGGTTACAATCGTTACAATCAACCGTGTCTGTAGAGTTTTACAGCTACACTTATTTTTATACGCCGCCGTGTAGCCTAGTTGTATATTTATCGGATACTAACTAGTCACCGGAACTAAAACATAACAATTATGTGAGATAGCTGTAATTTATATTTTGTTAGTTGTCTTGCTGACTAAATAACATAAACCGAATAAATAGAAATTAGAAATTGTCATCATAAAATGTTAAAGCATCCGCAATGCATTAGTTTTCAGATAACTTTTCAATATTTGAAAAAATTATTAATATGACTTGAAGCATTGGAACAAAAAATTTGCAAATGACTTTTTGGGGAATAGCTTGTAAATCAAATAGAAAAGCAAGATGCTACTCATATTAAATAGGTTAGGCATTAATTGTGAAACAAATAAAATTGATATAAAAAGTTATGCATTAAATGCATCAAGTCTTTTAGATACTTGATAATCTTAATGGCATATATCTCTACTACTTATAAATAGTGTATGTTTGTTTTTGAAACTTAAAATGACTTAAAATTAAGTAAAGTATTTTGCCTAAATTACCCTTTTAATTATATTAATGACAAGTTTTAAATACTTTAATGATAACAATATTCACCGCTAAATTAATAATTTAAATATTCTTTAATCTTCAAACATTATCATTTTTCATTTATAACTTATAGATTTTTTTTTTTTTTTTTTTTTTTTTTTTTCTCTCGGTGATTACAAATCGAACTCAGAATTGTTGAAAGGTCCCACAAAACACAAGTTAGCGAATATAATTATTTGCAGCTATACATCGCCGCTTTACGCGAGTATTCATGTATGATAGGAAAGAATGGAATAAACAAAAATTGAGACAAGGGAATCGACCTCGTAATATGATTTTGCACTACAATAGAAATGAATTTGGCTATGTGACTTCCTCAGTTTAATCATTACACCAATTTTATTTGGAACCAATTGTATCGTATATGTTGTTTTTGCGCACGTAACTCTTAGAAATGAGACACCATAATAATTCATCATATTCTTACTAGTTAGCATCCTCGTTGTTGCTATTCTCTCAAACAGTGCAATTAAAAACATTCAGCCCCTCTTAATAAGCTAGCTTTTGCTTCCTCTTGTCATAAGCTAGCTTCCTCTGTTCGACATGAAACAATACACAAGTTGTTGCCCGTCTTAATCAGGAAGCTACACATATTTTTGCTCAAAGTTTTACTTGAGACAATTTAAAAGGACACTACACTTTTCAATTTCCGCCACCAATATCCTTCAAAAATGAAATAATCAGAAACAAAGTTTGCAGATTTTACAATGCAAATGACCCGTGAAAAATGTTTACCTTGAGCTTCTGGAAAAGAAAACCAATCAGATACTTCACCCACCAGCTCTGCCACCCATACAGTCAGCCATCAAGAACCTACCGGAATCCAAATGTGATCAGCATATTAACCATGTAGTATATGTTTATGTACGGGCCGAATACCCACATTATGCAGATTCAAGTATATATGATAACGAACAAGTCAACAGCAATATAGATGCAGGTTCAGGTTAATGGATGTGAAAACGTACACTAAGGTGCAGAATATCAACAACAATATGTACAATAACACATAACATGTTACAAAAAAGTGTGATTCATTTTAGAAGATGATTTATAAAAGCGACAGTCCAGCATACCTTTTTTCAAGTTTAAGGACAGCAACAAGGGCAGCAGCAGCAAGGTGGTTGGCAGAAGCAACAAAGCATACCAAACTGCCCCTTAAAGAGCTTTTTTCTGAAAATCCGTAACCGTAGCATACCAGCAATGCCACAGTTACCAGTAATCCCCACAAGAACAGTTCCCATCAGCAAAGTGATGAAACCTATTTGAATCTCTAACAACTATTAACCTCCCCACAATCTTTGAAATATACTTGAAAACCGTATGACAATCCCCACAAACCCTCAGATTCTTCATTATTCTGATCGGCAATTCTGATTTCTTCGTAAGAGCAAAAGCAACTGCAAGTTTCTCACTATGGTAACTCAAGATTTCCTCCTGGTTTTCAAGTTCAAGATCACGAAGCGCATATTTAGCCTCGGGCACATATCCCATTTCCTTCATTCTTCCTTGCAACTCTTTAAGCTTTTTGTAAATTGCATCAGTATCAGGATGTGACTTATCGGAAGCTACAAATACATGAACACCATCTTTCATAGTCACCCAGCTACAACCAGCTTCCTTTTTCACTTTTGCTACTGTCATCGAAAAACGAGTCTTTTTCATTTCTTCCCATTTACCATTAACCGCATACATGTTAGAAAGCAGCACATAATTAACTGCATTATTGGGGTCTAATTCTAGCAGCTGTTGGCCAGCTCGTCTACCTAAATTTGTGGCTCGCTCATTATTTGCTTTGCAACAAGCTCCGAGTACGGTTCGCCAGATAAGCACACTCGGTTCCATTGGCATCTCATTCAAAAAATCCTCCATTTTATCAAACTCACCTGCACGTCCTAAAATGTCCACCATACAAGAATAGTGTTCCATTTTAGGGTTTAGTCTATATACATACCTCATGGAGTTAAAATGTTCAAACCCTTGATCAACTAAACCCATATGGCTACAAGCTGACAAGACACCAACAAAGGTAACATGATCAGGAAGTTGACTTGATAGCTTCATTTGGTTGAAAATTTCTATAGATTTGTCTCCATGTCCATGCCTAGCGTACCCTGAGATCATCGAGTTCCACGAATACACATTCTTAACGGGCATCGAATTAAAAAGCTTTGAAGCGTAGTCGATTCTTCCACATTTTGAGTACATGTCAACCAGTGCACTCCCGACCACGACATCATAATCCAAATAAGCCCTAATCCCACAAGCGTGGACTTCCATACCACGCTCCAATGTTGCAACAGAAGCACATGCGCTAAGTACAGTAGCGAAAGTGAAGCAATCAAGTTTTTGGCCATTTGTTAACATAAGCTTGACCAAGTCCATAGCTTTATTCAAAAGCTCATTGTGTATGTAACCAGATATCATTGAGTTCCAACTCGTCTTGTCCCTTCGCTCACCCATTCTTGAAAATAGTATCTCACATTCATCCATATGTCCACATTTCCCATAACACGATAAAATCGCATTTTCAATCGTGTTATCATTAGCAACATGGTTTTTTACAGTCAACCCATGAATTTGTCTAACCAGTTCATCAGAAAGTGACGATACTGACCCAAGGATATTTACAAAGGTTATCACGTTAGGGTGAAAACCACCACGCATCATTTCCAAAAAATATTCAACAGCTTCAGATTTATTATCAGAAAGTGCGCCAATAATGGAATTCCAGGAAACTAAATCATATTCACGCATCGATGAAAACACTTTCTTGCAGTTATTTACACATCCCGTCTCAGAATAAAAGTCAACAAGTGAATTTGCGACAGAAACATCGGTATCCAGTCCTAACTTAAGCCCCTCACAATGTATTTGTTCACCTAAACTTAACCAACCCATTCCAGAACACGAACTCAATGCACTAATAAGTGTAAAATTTGCTGGTGTACATCGATTTCTTCTCATTTCAGTAAACATTATAGCCGCGTCTCTGAAGTAACCATTTTGATCAAAACCAGTAATAACCGAATTCCATGAAATTTCATCTTTATTTGTCATGAGTTTAAAAACATCAGCAGCATTCGTAACTGACCCACACTTGGCATACATATTTATCAAACTGTTTCCAATGGCAACATTGGAATCAGTTAACCTGTTTCTGATAACATAAGCGTGAACCTCTTTACCCTTTCTCAACCCTTCGTCCAATACCGAAAATTCACTACAAGTACTCAATAGGATAACATAAGAATCCGATGTCAACTTAACCATATCTTTCATCCCAACATAAACTTCGACCGCTTGTTCTCCTTGTTTCTGTCGTGCCAACCCAACCATCAGTCCATGCATTGATACCACGTTTTTCACGTCCATTAATTCAAAGATCTTCGTAGCTACGAAGATTTTTCCTGACCGAGCAAACCCATTTACTAAAGCACTACCAACATATAAGTCAAATAAAAACCCCGACTTTTGTATTGTGCAAGTCACTTGTTCAAGCAAAGATGAACCAATATCAGATAAAGAGTTAGATGAAGCCGCTGTTATTAAGCTTCCAAACGTATACTCAGTTGGACGAAACCCATCTACTTGCATACCCGACAAAGCCTTAAAAGCAGACCCTGCATCTCCCTTATGAGAATAAACCGAAATAATAGAATTCCACGACACTATACTCTTAACATCCATCTCATCAAAAACCCGAGCAGCATGATCAACTAACCCCATACAATTCCCATACAACGTAATCAGCCCATTACACACCACCTCATGCAAAACATTCCTTCTTTTCAAAACAAACCCATGCACCTGCAACCCGAATCTAAACCCGCAACTCTCCAAACCCTGACAAGCTCTCAAAACACTCCCAATAGCATAATGAACAGGCGTGAAACCCTCACGTAACATCTCCTTAAAAACAACACACGCCTCATTTGGCATATCGTTTCTCGTATACCCCGATATCAAACACGACCACGAAATCGAGTTTCGAAAAGACATTTCGTCGAACACGTTACGTGCAGACACCATTTCACCAACTCTTGTGTAAATGTTAACAAGGGTATTAACCAAGAACACGTCGTTAACATGGCCGGTTTTATATATGTGTAAATGTAGCTGTTTGGAATCATTATGGGAATTAGAATACTGATATTTGTTAACAAGTGAGTCATAGTTTGGTGAGAATAATGATGGATTAAGGTTGGAAATGTAGGCGAGGTGTCTTTGTGTACATATAATGTTTCTTTGAAACATGGTGCAGTCTAACACATGAAATATTATTACCTGTGTTCAATAAGATCAAACTGGCGAATGTTTAATGAAAACATGATTTATGATTGGTCATTTGCATAAGGATATAAAATACCAAATACTCTTGTTCAACTTTTGCATAACACTTGTGAGATAGTTATGTGAGATGCTTGTGTTGTATAATTTGTAAGATATTTAGTTGCTGATTAAAAAAAAATCAAATACTTTTTTATTTGTTTTGTTTCATTCATTGCACATTTATACTAGACAAAAATACACAGTTCCTCCTTAAACTTGTTCAAAACCATCGTCTGAGGCCCAAACTTGGGAAAATCGTTGTCGTGAGTCCAAAAGTTGGGTTTTTTAGGCCGATTGCATCCCTTGAACTCTTAATGCTCAGGTCAACGCCCGTTTTGCGTTATATTTTCAAGGGCATAATAGTCCAACCACATTTTAATTATAATCTAACCCAACCGAACCCCGACACTCAACCTAAGGGACCAACTGTGAAATAATATAATTTTAACTATGCAACTTGATCGTATCTTCTCCGACACGCTTATTATTGTTTGCACGGAACCAATAAACCCACACCCAACCATTAAGACTTGAGTAAGACCTGATTATCTATCACACACATTGTCACATACAACCTCTACAAAAACACAACCCTCAACAAGCTACCCATATTTATCCAAAAATAATAAATAAAAAATAATAATAATAATAATAAAATAACTCTAACAATGGCAGACAAGGACCTTAGTATGATAGCAGTCACAGATGAGATGGTAGAGTATGTGAAGGCCAAATACGGGGATACTTGGTTACAAAGAGATGAAATATCCGATGAGATGTTTGAAGATTTATGCAAATTTACGAAAGAAGCCGAAGTGATGAAAGGTTAGTTCGTTGTTCTGTATTTGTGTGATTGACATATTAAGCTTAGCAGTCAATTGTGTCCCTAAATAAGCCTATTTTATTTGCAAGAAATTCAAGCAATGGTAGATTCTTCCAAAAAAAAAAAAAAAAAAAAAAAAAAAAAAAAAAAAAGGATTATAGCAAACTAAAAGTCTACGACGATATGATTGACTATGTCATGTCTACTTATGAGAATAAGTGGGATATAGAAGATGAAATTGTTGATGTGATACTTAAAGACTTGTGGCAAAAATATGGGAATAAGGAGGTTACGAAAGGTTAGACTTATGATTGAAAAGTAGGATAGTAGTAATGGCTGCTGATGTCTTTCTGTTTTTGCTATCTTTCCATATACCAACTCTAAAGGAAAGGAGGTTGATGTCATCATTATTTCAGACACATCTGATGATGATTTTGGGTTGTTGTCTTCTAATAATACTACTTCCACATCAAAGGTTAGAAAGAGAAAGTCTTCCACTTTGAAAGCTTCCACTTCCCAAGCTTCAAGGGCAAAAACTCCCAATACTTTCAATTCACAACGTCTTAGCACCCTTGCTCAAAAAAGTCCAAAAACAAGGGAAAGGATTACAAATGTTGTACTTGGTCTTGGAGCGGTTGTGGGATGCTCCAGCACAAAGAGGAATGAGTGGTATGTGCCTCCCCTAAGGAGCTCAAGTCTCCCCCCATGAATATCAAATCTTTCATCAAGAAGTTCACTTGTTATTTTTAGTTGTTGATGTAATGAAGATATAAATTTTTTGGTTGATGATGGTTACTCAAAACGATGCTTGTTAACATGTATATTTTGCTGTATATGGTATAATTAGTTGATGATGTATGTATAGTTTGGCTTTGTTGTTTCCATTTTGTTAGTTTGCATTTGCATATGCAGTTTAGGGGGCTGTTTGGAAAAACCTATTTTGACTTATAAAGTCAACAAATACCAGAAATTTATTAACCAAAATGAATTGTTATAATCTTTTAAAATATCTTTTGTTTGAATTTATAGTTTTAGTTTTGTTGATCACATTGTTTAGTTTGCAATTGCATACGCAGTTTAGGGGGTTGTTTGGAATAACACAATTTGACTTATAAAGTCAACAGACACAAAAAAAATAGTAACCAAAATGCATGGAGTATAACATAAGAACTACACACATATCAGTTAAGTTACATTTACACTGAAAGACAACATAGCATTTCTTGTAGGTGATTCACTTGGTTAATTGACTAGCAGGTGATTCTGTTGGTTAATGACTTGCAGGTGCTTCATATGTTGTTTGTCTTGGGCGTACTCCACTTGGTATTTGAGTTGCAAGTGGTTCACTTTCTTCTTCATCACTGCCCAAGGAAGCACCAACTCTAGCAGATGCAGAAATATGTAGGCCCACTACATATCCACTAATATCCGTTGTAGTTGTGTTTTCCCTTGTAACACCACCTCTACCAGTATAAGATGTGTTTCCTTCATTAAGGCACATTGACAAACATACCACATGAAATCTCTATAAGGTGGACGCCTTGCAAAAAGGTCAATCCAACCATGTTTTCACTTTCAACCCAAAATTCAAGGCATACCATTTGACAACCATTTTCTGCATCCATGGTGAAAATCTTTTGGTATGATAAAGAATTGATGAAATGAGGGGTATTATATAATGCAGGCAAAAAATGGTATAATGAGGTACAATGTTGTTGTTGAACAAGTAGATGGGACAACCATCATGGTGTCCAAACTTACACACTGGTAAAACCTACTAACAACATTTCAACAATTTATTTTGCAACATCCATTGACACATTTAAATGCCCCAATAAGCTGCCCATTCCTTCCCTTTCTGCTTCTTGTCTAGCTCTTTCCTCTTCAAGTTTTTTGAACATTCTCTCCTCTTCCAAAAACTGTTAGAATACTTCTTCATCCAACCTTGTCTGCTCTTCTTCTAGATCCAGCCTTCTATGTTCTTCCTCTTGAAAAAAAATGCTTCAAGAAACTCTTGTTCCATAGTATGTCTTATCTCGTCTTCATCCATCCACTGCAAAAAAGTAATACATGCATACATCAACTTCAATGTAAACACACAAGAACCTCTGTCATTCATATGAAAAATATATGCATACATGTAGCCTTCTGCCATCACAATGCCTTTTTCTTCCTTGTATGTTACTTTCCTTTGTGGTTTTGGAACTTGTTCCTTGTGACACTTAGAGCATCTGCACTAGGGAGTTTTTGCAAAAGCTTTTCAAAATATTTTTACCATTGCAATGAAAGGCTTTTCTCTTGATTTGAAAAAAAGACTTGGCACCAGCCAAGCGTTTGAATCAAAAGTTTCTTACTTGCTAGCATTGTTAATAAATGTTTCAAGAAAAAATAGCTTAGCATTTATTGCCATAAATGCACCAAGTCATTGAAATACTTGGTGCAATGCGGATGCTCTTACTCTTATTATGTCCAATGCTATGACAATTAGAGCATTTAATCTGTTTACGAGATCTAGATTTACCCATTGTTAAGCAATTTTAGTGAAAAAAGGACTTTAGTGTTTTTGAATTTGAATTTGGGGGTAATTGTGGTCAAAATACACTCGTACTTACAAATGCATTCCTACACTTTATACTAACTTGATCAACTGATATGGGACGAAAACATTAACCTTGTATGTGTACACTGTTTCAGCAAGGACCAAACGTCTAACAACAATGAATATAATCAAGACAAGCAAAAAAAATCAAAAACAAAGGCAGAATAATATACACAGATCTTCATTCATTCCATAAAATATTACTATACATGATGATAGATGATTTAGCAAAATACAATTTCAAAAGCCTCAAAATATAACAAACATTAAACACTTCATGTGCTTCCATTACTCCTTAACAACAAAATCATGTAGTCCTAAGAACATCAAGGAAGTTATTCCTGTCCAACACATGAGCATGGGTTTCAGAAATCAACTTCTTAATCTCCACAACCTTGAGCACATTTTTCATTTGAACCTTGTAAAGATCCTGTAGAACCTTGTACGTCATAGCCGATGGACGATATTCTTCAAGTTCAGTTATGAACTCTTGCGTTTCTTTTATAACATGAACCAAATCAACATATAACTTTAGGAGCCCCTTGGCAAGATGTATATCCTTGTCGTTCTCCCTTTAATAGTAAACATCAATGGAATCAAACATGGAGTAAGAATCTGCAGCGGCGGCAAGTTCTTGTAGACGTGAGAAATTAGACATTTTGTTGTTGTGTTTTTAAGGTTTGGAACTCTGTTAAATGTGTTTTGGGTATGCAAATGGTTTAGGGTATTGTCCCTTAAATAGCAAAGGCAAAGATGACCATACAAATTCAGGGACCAAATGTGAAATAATTCGATCATAAGAGTAAAGTTATTAAATGGCGGGAAATTTAAGTATAAAAACGGCAAGATTGGCAAGGTTGGGGACTAACTATGAAATTACGAAAACTTCCCCAATAAGCTTAACTTTTTTTTGGGCGCGACCCAATAAACCCGACCCACTAAACCCTCGAAAGATCAAAATACCCGATTCAGACGAAACCAATGTCATTCCACATTGTGAGTGAAACACACATCAATTCATAGCACACCTCATTCGCAAAATGGAAATGAGCATATTTGTGACAACGTTTAAGGATATACAACCAGAAGAAGAAGAAGAAGTGTTGTTTCGGATTCACACAAACAGGATATTTGAATATACCCCACTCATGTATGAAGGAGGATCCCTTATTAATTTTAGTGCTTTTAGCTGTGATAGGGATATCTTTAGTTCAACCCTTGATAATTTATTATCAGAGATTAAGTAACCAAAATGGGCGCTGTTTTTCTGTGATCCAAAAAAATCCCTAGAAAATGGTTTGCAATTGATTAATATGGATGATGATGTTCTTAAGTTGTATGAGTTGGCTAAAACACATGAGTAAGTTGATATCTTTGTTTCTCATAAGAAGAAGGAGAAGTGTTGTTCCGGATTCACATAAACGGGATATTTGAATATACCCCACTCAGGTATGAAGGAGGATCCCTTATTGATGTTAGTGCTTTTAGTTATGATAGGGATATCTTTAGTTCAACCCTTGATAATCTATTATTAGAGATTAAGTAACCAAAATGGACGCTGTTTTTCTGTGATCTAAAAAAATCCCTAGAAAATGGTTTGCAAATGATTAATAGGGATGATGCACTACTACACAAAAGGTCAAAGAGATCCTTAAATAGAGACTGGTTTACGGAAAAACCTGTTTTTTAAAGAAAAATTACACGGGGATTCAAAATGTTAAGTTTAAAGGATTGGTCATTTCACAAAACCCAGTTTCTATGTACCAAAATTTTTAAGCGGGGGTTTTCTCCTCTTTTATTACTTTCACTTATTTGAAACCATTTTCATTCTTCTATTTCTCTCAAAACACACAAACCAGAAACCACCCATACACCTCTATTGGTTCCACTATGGTCGTGTCGCTATCTAATTATTGCCATTCCGATTCGATTTCTTTATAATTTTGGTACTTTAATTTGTTTTATCTTCTATTTCATATGATCTCTTAGATACTTTCTTGAATCCGAAATTAGGGTTCCTGGCCCTAAGCAAAAATTAGGATATTTTTATAGAAATTTATTAATTAAATTATGAATTAGAGTTCAATATGGGTGTTTATAGCTTATTTGTTATCTCTAATTTAATACTAATCGTGTATATAAATATATAGCTTATTTAGATATAACCACTATTGCTAAATTGACAGCTTCTCAATATATACATGACCCACATAAATCTATCGACACTGTTGTGGAGTATTGTTGTGATTATGAGGCACTTGATAGTGTCAATGGAGCACTATATATCCCTTTCACCACATCTAGTTAGAAACATTTGTTCCAATAAAGTATGGTTAATATCTTAAATTTCCATAGAATTTTTGTTCTTTTAGATACTGCTCTTTCACCTTATTGTTGTCCAACTTTGTTATTTTCAGAGCAAGGCAGATGGTCAACTCAGTTGGAAAGTGCTGCTACATGAGAAACTTGCGGCATTGCGAGAGAAGCTCCATTTTCGTAAAGATGAACTATTGAAAGGTTGTATATTTAACGACCGTGGTTAATATTCGCACTTACCCGTACCCCGCTCTGGCGGGATTGAGTTTGTTATTGCTGGTTAATATTCGCACTTGATATCATTAGATCGTTTTAATATTTATTTACTAAATTTGTACTTTGTAGATAAAGCCAACTTGTAAGCCTGCGAGTAGCCGAGTAGGGGTGTCAAATGAGTCGAACCGACCCTAACCGAACCTGATAAAGCCTTATAGGGCCGGGTTGATTCAGGTCCAACTTAGCTTATCGGGTCAACCCGATAGCCTAATAGGGTCGGGTTGGGGTTTTAATTGGTTCGTTATCGGGTTGGCCCGATAAGCTATAATGACCCATTAAAAATCTATGAAAGATATAAGATTTTCTAGTTTGTTTTGTATATTAGGCCAAATAATAAAAGAGTGCCATATCTTATATGTTATATGTGTATAATTTTTACATTAGTTATTTGATTAATGTGTCAAAGTATATGTGAATTGTGTTATAAATTTTGCCATATCTAAATTATTTAATCTCTCTTTCTTCATTTTGATCGTTGACTTTCTTTTAGGAATTGTGTTATTTGTATCTCATGTTGTCTTTGCTTTCAACAGAGAAGATACTTTGGCGAACTTATGAGTCTATTGGACATGCAAGTAAAGTATATGAAGTCAATGAGTAACTCAATAAGGACGCTGGAAGGTAGAGTGGAATTTACTTATTAATGGTGATGGCTTTCCTAGCAAATGACATTTACGTATCACATTATATCTTTAATTGCAATGTTTTACATCATTTTTATAAATTAGTTTAATAAATAATAGATTAGCTGATAATCCATTAAGGTTCTATTTGTTAAATGACTTGGTCAGGAACTTTTTTTGAACATATTTTACAGCTAATCGTGTGAATATAATTTATGTAAGGGTTGACTCTAAACCGCTAAGCTTCAACATATCAAGTTACTTAGTATGTCACAAGATACTTGCAAAGTGCCTACTGGTGAATATGTAACAAACATGTCTACTGTCAAATTAAATTCCACACTAATTGGATTTGTTAATGCTTGTTTTATTCGTTATATATTGTGCCAAAAGAAGTATAGTTGCCATGTTGGTCTTAACAATAAGCTAATGTCATAACGCGGTATATTCTAAATGAGTCAATTTGTGGGTTGAAAGTAGCATGTAACCCGATAACTTTATCTTATGGTTTGCAGGTAAGATTAACATGGTAGCTTTGACTAACTTTGATGCCCAACAGTTACATATTATATTGGAAAACGGCATCCCAATTGTTAGCAATTAGGTAATTAAGTGTAATACTCACAGTATCTTATTCTGAGATCTAGTTTAAATGTGGCATTACTATGTGTTTGCTACTATTACCAGGTTTAACATTCACCTGTGGACATGTGACCTCAACAAAGAATGGCAGAACTCTGTCTGCTCAATGGAGTCAAACTTATAACGTATGTCTCTCTTTCTGGCACGTGCAAACACACACACACGCACATACAATCATGCTTATAAGTTAGTATTACACATTTCTTTTTGGTAGCTATGGAACACGAATGGGCGGGACTATTATCCAACAAGTTCTTAGATACCAACTTGCCAATCCCTTTTGATGGACCTCCATTTAACACTCCTTCGCTTCAGAAATACAAACGGGTATGTTAACTTCTCAAATATTATAATAAAAAAAACATTGTATTAAAAACATCACCATTGATAAGTAAAAAACGTTTCAAACAGTATTGAATATTTTCAATACCAGAAGGTTGATGAATGGGGCGGATGGAGTCTTTTACAAGCTCGTCTTAAAACTCTAAATCAGGTAGTAGTAAAACATGGCGTCTCCATACCAAGTGTTGCTGTAAAGTTTGTACTAGATCAGGTAAACTCGCTCACTCAAGTTTTTCTGTTAAACAAATAAACTAACAAGTTGTCAAATAGTCTTTTTATTGAATGCTGCAACACGAATGTAATTGGAGCCATCTGTGGCAGGGTCAATGGTGGGTGTTAGACTTAGGCTATCAGAACATACCAAAGACTGTACTGCAATATTACTTAAACTTGATGAAGAAGATGTAAACATCATTCTAGAAGTTATAAGCAAGGGAAAAGATCTTCAGAGAGTGATTGGTGACTGTGGAGATTGTTCAAGAGATGGGTGCTGACTTAAAAGTAATGTTTGAATCACTTGAATTATCCATGGATGTGGTATGAAAATTTTTGTGTGCACTTTTTTGTTTACATTATATTGAGGATATATTTGTGCTACATATTGAGTAAGAAAGTCGATGCATCTTTCCATTTTGCACATAGAAAGAACCTGTAAAGAGCAACTCGAGAAGTATTATCCTAATCTTATTTTCACTTAAAGTCTCGGGCATGTATAATCCTGCTTATGTTAAAAATTATGTTAAAAACTGGAAATTTGGTTTGACATGTCTACTTAATAAAAATAGTTTTTGTTTGGGTAGATTTAATTATTACTCAGAGATACATGATTCATAGGCCTGCTTCAGATTCATTATTGAATTAGTAATTGCTTAAAGGGCTGTTAGGGATTGCTAATTCATGTACTACTTATAGGGACTCTTTGGATTACTTACTGAAAAAGCAACTTCAATAAGCAATCCTAAACATTACCTATAAGGAAGTTAAATAAGCGATCGCTAGCAGCCTAGTTTTTTTATAAAAAAAATATAATAGAAACCGGTTTTTATGAAATACACTGGTCTCTCACAAAAATACAGCTTCTTTGTTTACTCTATAATAAAGATTGGTTTGGAGCGGAGAACCGGTCTCGATGTGACTAACAGAGACCGGTTGGAAAACCGGTTTCTATATGTTTCGGTCAAAGAGATACCCCCTCATAGAGAGTGGTTCCAAAACCACTCTCCATGAGCCATTCTAACCAGTCTCCATGGCAATTTTTGTAGTAGTGATGATGTTCTTAAGTTGTATGAGTTGGCTGAAACACATTAGTCGGTTGATATCTTTGTTGCTCATAAGCCCAAATGTTTGCACAATTTTACTTGAAAAACATTGGTTTAGAGGTTGTGTGTTGGGTAGAGGAAGATGACAACTTTCGAATGTCAAGTCCAACACCTTTTAGGACGCGACGTAAATGGAAGGGGATAGATAGGAACAAAATGCAGGCGAGTGTAAAAAATTTTAAGCGAGGTTTTGATGGGAATGAGAGGCTATAATGGTTGAGATTCCTGGTTTTGATCGTGAAAACATGGCTGGTGGTGCTGGTGTTGAAAACAAGATTGGTGGTGCTGGTGGTCTTGTTTCTAGTGGTGTTAAAAAACCTTTTAGAAGCAGGGTAATGATTACCAACTATGTACTTTCCATTTTTGCCAAAAAGCCATCCTAGGTAAGGTTTCAATGTTGAATTGTTGTTAGGAATTAGAAATTCCGGTATTAAAGAGTCGGTCACCTCAAGTATATGTAATCGTTAGAAAGCTCGTAGTCGTAGTTATTTTAAGTTAAGTAGTATTTAGTTAAGTAACACCGTGGAGGACGGACGGTCTTTACCCACCGTATGCCCGATCCACACCCGATGTGTGGCGATTTATGTAAGACTATAAATACTCTCTACCTTCCAAGGTAGAGAGTTGGAGCTCATAATAATATCTTTCACTTTCTCTCACTAAGTTCCCTAAACCTCTAACTTTCTCTCTAGAATTCCATCTATATGCTACTTTGTGTTATGGTTTGATGTGTATGTGAAAAGTTATATCTTACAATTGGTATCAAGAGCCATGGTTGGATCATATCTTGCACATCTTTGGATTTCTAGTGGTTTTAGGTGGTTTTGAGTTTGAAAAGTTTAGTGGTTTTTGCATCATTTGGTTGATTTCTTGTGTTAAAGTTTGAATTTTGTTAGTACTTTTATGTTTAGAATCATCACAAGTGTTTAGGTTTTCATTTGGTAAGCTTGAATCATCTTGGTTGGGTTGTTTTTGGATTGAAAAGTGATGTTTATATGGTTTTTCATGCTAGCGACTTAGCTCACGGATTATTTTCTTCATAGCGACTTGCTTTACAAATTTGTAGCGAGTTACAGTTTTAGACCTAGCGAGTTAGATCTAGCGAGTTAAAGTACAAGTAGTGGACTCTCCACTACGAGTAGCGACTTGGTGGTAGCGACTTGGTCTGTAGCGAGTTGCTCTTTAGCGACTTGTATCTTTAGCGACTTGAGTAGCGAATTGCTGCCAAAATTTTGCTAGCGACTTGAGGCTTAGCGAGTTACTACTTAGCGACTTGCATTTGTCTAGCGACTTGGGACTCTAGCGACTTAGTGGTGTAGCGAATTAAGTGTTAGCGACTTAGTGCATTATCTTCTAGCGACTTAGTGCATTATCTTCTAGCGACTTAGTGCATTATCTTCTAGCGACTTAGTGCATTATCTTCTAGCGACTTGAGTGATTGTTTACGGTTTTCTCTTGATTTAGTAAAATCCCGTGAAAGAATCTATTTCCGGTTTAATCATAGAGTTATAAAATCCCGTATAACTGTTAACATGTCTACCAACGCTCCTACCGCCATCTCCATCGCTGTCGAGGATGTTCAAGCAATGGCTCGGATACTCGCCCACCCATGCTTGACAGAATCGACTACGATTCTTGGGCTCAACGAATCGATCAGTATTGCCTTGAAAGGAAAATGGTGTCAACATTCTCAAATCCATTGATGAAGGACCATATCGAGTTGAGACGACTAGAGACATACTTGATACTAATGAAGATGGTACTCCTGCTTACGGAATGGATGACCTAAGATGTATGATGAGCTTGATGATAAGGATAAAAGAGATTTGATGCGATATCGTGGCTTCAAACATTGTTCTTCAAGGTCTTCCTAAAGACATCTACAAGTCGATCAATCATAACACCGATGCTAAGGCGCTTTGGGACAATGTTAAGATGCTTCTCTCGTGTTCGTAATTAACTATGGAAGACAGAGAATCCCAACTCTATGACGAATTTGAGCACTTCAAGATGAAACCGATGAGAATGTCTATGAGTACTATGTGAGATTTCATAAGTTAGTTAATGACATGAGGAACATCGAATGACTATGCCTAACATTCGCTTGAACTCAAAATTTGTTAACAACATGAATCCCGAATGGCACAAGTTTGTTACCGTGAAGCTCACTAAAGGATTGAAGAATACAAACTATGAGCAACTCTATGCCTTCCTCCTTCGTAATGAGAGACATGCTATGTTTGAAAAATTGATTCTCAATCGCCAAAACCAACCAGGGAGAGACAAGCTCGCCTAATGACTCTACAAATTTTCTACTCAAACATCGGAATCACAACCAAAGCATCACAAGTCATACCTTGGGTAATGGTAATCACAAACTCATTCCCGATCCTATGTACAAACAAGTCGATGCCGATGCTCACGCTGGTAACTTCATTAATCAACTAGCTCTTCTCATTAGTCAAAACATGAATACTCTCCCACAAACCAACAACAACCTCGAACAAAGATCTAACCCACACAATCAAGCCACCGTTAAAGATGGAAGGATCGTGGTGCAACCAGCTCAGAAAGACAAGATGATCGTGGACGAGGTGGAGCCGGGAGAGGTTATGTTGGCAACCGTAATCGAGGAAGGAATGGTAACCAAGGTCAAGCTAAGCCCATCAAATGTTATAACTGTGGTGGTGAGGGACACATTGCAAGGAACCGCACATCTCCAAAGCGCCCATGTAATGCCGACACTTCGAGATAAGATGTCACCGCACAAGCTCGTGACAATGGTGCCGCTTTGATGAAGAGGAATTGTTGCTTTCTTGCCGAGGGCAATGCCAAGACCTATGATGCGATGTGGATGAGCAACCTATTCGTGAGATAGGTCACAATCATCGAATGCCTTTCAAGTCGCCGACCGTGATGCATACGACTGATGTGGATGATGGACCTACTACGACACACAATTTTTATGGCTAGCATTTCTCCAATGGTTTCTCCCAAGGTCTCTTCTTCACCACTAGTGGGCCATCCCATGACAAGCTCATCTCGAGGTATTAAAACTATACGATGATGTCGATGAGCAACAGATGCATGACAAAGTACAATCAATCGAAACTATTGAATCAAATATTGAAAATATGGGTAATATCGATATTGTCCCATATGATCAATATGTGAAACAAAGTGAAAGTGAAGTTGTACCAAGTGATGCATCTTCCGCATCAACAATGACTATGTTTTGATGAATACACCGCATGTGCCCCGATGATTCCGTAATTTCGAACTAAATGCCTATAAAGAACGTGTTGCTATTTATGAACAACGTGCTAAGTTTGAGTTGACCACCGTGAGCAGGAAATGGATGACCAAGTGAGTACAAGAATTAGAAAAGTAAGTTTAGAGAAGAAGTATTGAAACAAGAATTAAATTCCTTGCAAGAAAAACTTTCTAAAACAAATAAACAAAACAAGAACTTCAAGAAAATGTGAAAATGCTTAAGCAAGAATTTAATGCAAAGGAATCAAAACTCTTGAGAGATTTTTCTAATCTGAAAACTTTGAAAACAAACTTGAGAACAAGTTGTACATACAAGGAAACACCATTCGATCGCTCACATGGTCACTAAACATCGAGTCTTAAGCGATAAGCATAGCATTCCCTTGTTGAGGAACCCAATCCAGAGGTAATTAAAAGGCTAGAAATGCTCATAAGGTGCTTTATGATGGTAATGAAATCCTTAAGCCTAGGCGTAAACCTAGTTGTGTTGAGTGCACCGAGGAAGATAAGAAATCGATGAAGTCACTAGGAAAGGATGAACAAAAATTAGATGACCCTAAATGCAAAGAGAAAAAATAAATATCACTCCCCATGACTACAAGAAGGAAAACTGGATTTCCTTGAACATGTTCAAGCCTCGACATTGTTGACTCCCGAACAAGTTTTCGGAAAAGGATTTAGATAAGCGTAAAGTCGAAAATATTGTTGAAACAAACCCTCCTTTATGGAAAATGCCTAGAGCGATCGTGTATCCTCCTAATACACCAATGCATCTTGTTCCTAGAACAATTGCCACTAAAAGCAAGACATTAATTAGCCAATACGTTATATTTCAACTATTTGTTGATTTTGAGAAAACTTGCAAGAAAAGGATCACACCCACGGTATAATCAAGGAGAAAGGGTTTTGAACAAATGAAAGAATGTTATTTAACCGAGGTCATGCCTTTCTTTAAACTTCTAAAAGATCACTTTGAGAGTCTTAAAAGGGATAGAAACCGATATCAAGGGAATGGAAAAGGAATTTGATGCAATGGTAGTTGAAGTTAGTGATTATGAGCGCACTAAAATATAATGAGATTGAGAGGAAGAACTTGCATACCTTAAATGAGACTCTTATTATCGAATGTGTTGCTCAAGATATTTTTTCATCGCTCAAATTGCTCTATTAATGCTTCCAAATTTCATGAACTATCTGCTGCCTCGAAAGTCTCCCATGATCGTGTCATTGAGCTTGAAAAACTAATTCTAAACTAAACGAGAAAATTGAACCGATGATCACGACACTTTGGTTAAACATTTTTCTAAACTAGAAGTTGAGTATTTTAATTTACAACTAAAATATCAACATCTCAAAGAAAATGTCAAAACTTCAAATATCAAGACATCTTCGATGCTCCGAGTTTGATGCGCTTTTCAAATTAACAAACGTGATGAATGATTCAAGCTCAATGCAACACGATCGTAAAGTTGAAAGCCCAAATCTCTCAATTAAAGGGTCAAACGAACAATATGACAGCTCCCAAATGCCTCCTCCTTTAGATTCTCGAATTCTCAAACGTTTCATCTTCAAAACCTAGTAAATGCTTTACAAAAGGAAAACGAAAGTTTTCTAGAAGAAAATGAAAAGGTTAAACGTCATTTCAATGAGTTATTTGAATCAATTAAAGTCACTCAGAATAAAAACAACGAACAAATAGCTTCATTGCAAAAGGAAATTGAGAATCAAGAGTCGTAAAAGGGAAAATGCCAATGACCAATGGGGAGAATGTTGTATCAAAGGTTCACTCTTGTAATAAATATGCTTTATCTCGTGACATATGTCCCTCCTCATCTAAGGAACAACAAACTTGCCATTCAAACATACTTCTCATCCCTTAAGGATTGCCTAGAATGTCTCATGTGAGATTGTTGAAGAGGATAAGCTAGAGAAACCTCATGATAATGCAATTGGACATGCATGCTTATATGCCAAACGATCTCAAGAAATCTTAGAATGCTTGATCACAATATGCCCAAAGTCATTAGGTGAGAGAGTTAATCCTTTGATTCCATGCTCAATGCCTAACGCTAAGTATGATATGCATTCGATTCCCAATGTTTTGAATGTGAACCGTAGTGTGCCTTTAAGTAGTTCGATTCCAGATCCACAATGCTAAGAAAGAGAACTCAAGTGTGCCTTCTAGGAGTACAAATCACAAGACTCTAGTTTTATGAAAGTGAACCTAAGTGCACCGCATGTAGTTCGCACTCAAAGACATCTAAACAGTGATGCAAAGAGTAGTTAAACCAACTAATGTTCCCATTCCTCTACAGAGTAATCATGACATTAAACGGAGCAGTCAAAGTCTCAAGACAATACAAGGAATGATAGGACCTCTCAAGCTAAGAATGTGCACCGAAGAGAGTAGAAGAACAATCTAGGAACTTTAAGCTTGAATTGAATAAAACGAATCGTGTTGATTCTAGTATTAGCCATAGGCGCATCGTAATTAATTCAATTCGATACTATTTGCAAACCTTGTACCGATGTCCGCTTGAATTCGCTTTCTAATCATGAATGTGGTGTTACCGCTCGCCTAATGATGTTAATTGTCCAGCTTAATATTGTTAATGCTAAAATTCATGCTAAGAAGGCTAAAAGGCAAAACGAAAGAAAGTTAGAAAACAAAGGAAACCCACAGAAGAACATTCAAGAAAATAGGCTTTTATTGGACACCGTTGGTCTTAAGACTAATCGATAATGCCCACTAGAAAATGGATGCCTACCGGTAGAACTATTCCTTAAGAAGTGATCACACCGTGAATGTGGCTAATATCGACACTAGTATCGCATCTATTCACAACGATTCCATTGCCTCACTTTCTCGATATGAATGCTTCTATTTCGATGCGGGTGTTCCAAACATTGTTACTAACCAAATGGAACCCATTCTTGCATGGGGATCCCAATTATCCGCTTATCCATTCTTGTCTCGTGTTCAACCGCAGATCGCTCAAATCGCTCGTGGTACCGGACTCAGTCGCTCCAAGCATATGACCGAGACCGGTCGCGCTCATGAACTTCGTGAGCAAATTCATCGGACCGTTAGATTTGGTAATGATCATTTCGGTGCTATTCGGGTTATGGAGATTATATTGTTGGTGATAGTGTCATCTCTAGAGTTTACTATGTAGAAGGTTTGGGTCATAACTGCTCTCTCGCTGGTCAATTCGTGATTCGATCTAGAAGTTGCCTTCGAAAACATACCGCTTTGTTAGAGATCTTAATGGTAAGGAATTGTTAAAAGGAACTCGTGGGTCAAATCTTTACACCATCTCTATCGATGACATGATGAGGGCTTCTCCAATCGCTTGTTATCAAAGGCTTCAAAACAAAGTCATGGTTATGGCATCGCTGCCTCAATCACTTGAACTTCGCACCATCAACGATCTTTCCGTAAAGGACTTAGTTGTAGGTTTACCTAGACTAAAGTATGAAAAGGATCATCTTTGTTCAAGATGTCAATTGGGAAAAGCAAGAAGTATGCCCATAAACCCAAACCTACTAACTCGTCACGAAGTTCTTCATATGATTCATATGGATTTATGTGACCAATGAGGGTGCGTAATATCTTTGGGAAGAAATATGTGTTAGTTGTGGTTGATGATTACTCTAGATTCACCGGTCAAGTTCTTAAGGACAAAGGATGAAACTCCGATATCATCATCAAACTCATCAAACAAATGCAGTTCGACTTAACAAAACCGCCGTAATTATCGTAATGCATAATGGAACCGAGTTTGTCAACAAACAACTTAATGAATTCTATGAAAGCGTTGGAATCACCATCAAAGAAGTGTTCCACGAACCCCTCAACAGTAACGGTGTAGTTGAAAGACGAAATCGAACTCGTTGAAGCCGCTAGAACAATGCCGATTTACTCAAAGGTTCCAATGTTTCTCCGGGTCAAGCAATCGCCACCGCATGCTACACACAAAATCGCTCCCTAATTCACACCGCTCATGGAAAAACTCCATATGAACTTGTCCACAACAGAAAACCTAATCTCTTTCCTTCGTGTGTTTGGTGCATTGTGCTATCCAACTAATGAGGGTCAAGACTTAGGGAAACTTAGGGCTAAAGTCGACATTGGAGTATTTGTAGGATATGCATCAAACAAAAGGGATACCGAATCTACAACAAAAGAACCCAAATATCATGGAAACAATTCACGCACGCTTGATGAGTCGACCGTCAAATGGCTCCTCGGACACTCCACCAGACCCGCACTTCAAAACAAATCCCATTGGTTCATCTCTTGTTCCAAACTCCTCTCAAGAAACTCCATATGTACCTCCATCCAAGATGATGTAAAGAAATTGTTTGATCCTATGTTTGATGAACTGATGATTCAATTACTAATGAGGTGTTGATCCCTACAACAGAGGATGCTCATATTCCGTTGAATGAAGTCAATCCTCGCCTCAATATCTTTAAGTCAAGAAGCACCGTCACGATCCTTCGCCTCATCAACAAATCATCATTCTTCAAATGTACATCATGGAAATGTTTCGCATCAATGATGAAGTTAATCCCTTTGCGACTCTCAAGATGCTCCATTTGAAAACATATTTGCTACTCCCGAATCATCATCGAACCATCTTCTTCAGAGACATCGACTCGCCTACCTCGGTTCCTCAACAACCGCCACATGAACACCTCGTAAAATGGACTCACGATCACCCCTTAGACAACATCATTGGAAATCCTCTCGTCCCGTATCAACCCGAAACAACTCGCAACCGATGCCTTATGGTGCTTCTTCAACTCCGTACTATCTAAGATCGAACCAAAAGATGTTAAACCGCCATGAATGAAGATAGTCGGTTCAATGCCATGCAAGATGAAATTCATGAGTTTGATCGCCTTGATGTATGGGAGTTAGTACCGCCCCAGATCGTGCTATGATTATAGCTCTCAAATGGATCTTCAAAGTAAAACTTGATGAGCATGGTGATGTGTTGAAGAACAAGGCTCGATTAGTTGCTAAAGGATATCGCCAAGAGGAGGGTATAGACTTTGAAGAATCTTTTGCTCCAGCTGCTCGAATCGAGGCAATCGTAATCTTTCTCGCTAATGCTGCTAGTAAGAACATGGTAGTATATCGATGGATGTAAAGACGGCATTTCGAACGGAGATCTTAAAGAAGTCGCTCACGCCACCCAACCTCAAGGATTTGTGAATCAAGAGCATCCTACTCACGCTTATCGCTTGAAGAAGGCTCTTTACGGTTTAAAGCAAGCTCCAAGGGCATGGTATGATACATCACAAAGTTTCTTCTATCAACCGGATTCATCAAAGGAGCAGCTTGATCCTACATTGTTCACCGAAGTCGTGCAAACATTTGATTCATGTTCAAATTTATGTTGATGATATTATTTTGCCTCGATGCACCCAATGGAATGTGATCGTTTTTCAAATGAAATGAGTTCAAAGTTTCAAATGTCAATGATGGGACAAATGTCATTTTTCTGGGATTACAAATTTCACAAAGTCCCGAGGCATTTTCATAAATCAATCTAAATATGCAACAGAGATTTTAAAGAAATTTGGATTTGATTCAAGTGACCTCGTGACACCCCCATGATTGACCGAACCAAACTAGATGAGGACCACTCGTGGATCATGATTGACCAAACGAAATATCGTAGTATGATTGGATCCCGATGTACCTCACGCCTAGTAGACCGACATCTTGTTCATTGTTTGCATGTGTGCTAGATACCGTGCTGCCTACTAAAAGCACCTTGAAGCGCTTAAACGGGTCTTCGGTATCTCCAAGGAACCATCAATATGGGACTTTGGTACCAAGGACACCGGTATGTCACTAACGGCCTATGCAGATGCCGATCATGCAGTTGTCAAGATACACGTCAAGCACGCCCGAGGTGCTCGCTTTTGGGTGATAAGCTTGTGAGTCGGTCTTCAAAGAAGCAAATGAGTACTTCTATTTCTCTACAGAGGTGAATACATAGCCATGTCATCTTGTTGTGCTCAAATCTTATGGATGAGATCTCAATTATCCGACTATGGCTTTGTATTCAACAAAATCCTCTCAGATCGTGATAATAAAGTGCTATTGCTCTCTCATGCAACAACGTTCAACACTCAAGAGCAAAGCATATCGACATTCGACATCATTTCATCGTGAACAAGTGGAAAAAGGTGTGGTGGAACTATATTTTGTGAGGTCCGAATATCGCTAGCGACATCTTCACCAAAGCTCTTCCAAGAGAACGTTTTGAGTTTATTCTTCCACGCCTTGGCTTGAAAAGCCTTCAACCGAAACTCTCAAACGCCTTCGTGAGGAAGACGAGGAGTAAAGGTCTATCTTCATCTATCTCTTGTAAATATTTATTCGAAAACAAAATACAAAATTATAAAACCTTCAAAAATCAAATAGAAAAATATAAAACTTTCAAAATCCATAAAATTTGAAAAATTCAAAATCTTCAAAAATATTGTCATTTTGTCATGTTTTTCTCGATTCGATAATATCTACGGTCTTGATGTTGTCATTCAAAGAATGACACGGGTCTTTAGATGTTGTTCGAATTTTTAAAAAAAAAAAAAAAAAAAAAAAAAAAATCAAAAATATTTTTGGGAGAAAGAGAAAAAATGGTTTATTGTCATCTTCGTGCAATAACCCGGTTTTAAAAGAAAGAACAGAGCCATGTTTTATCATGTTTTCAAAATTCCATGCTCGATTCTATAAACATTTATCTCATTGAAAACTAAATGCTTTGAAAAATAACTCGATCTCTATTTTTGATAATCATCGACTTATTTGTCAAAATCTCTATCTCTCAATCAACAACCTATGTCATTGATTGAGGGGAGAATGATTTCAATTAAATTAAAAAGTTATTTGGCATTAAATTGTTTTCAAAAGATGTACATGCATGTTTTATCAATGGAGTTTAAAGTCTTAAAATCCGATCCTTATCGCTTAAAACGCTTTCATAATCAAGTCACAATTCTCCTTAAAAGCTTTCAAAATCAATTTAAATCTATAAGAGATCACAAATCTCAAATGATTTGATAATTGTGATCGGGGAGAATGTGTGATTTAAATTGGATTTAAACCGATAATTCGGTAAATGGTTTTATAAGGATGTACATGTTGTCCTTCCCACATGTGACAAACGATTTCAAATTTTCAATGCACATGTTGAGGGGAGCATCTATCTTAAACCTATGATTTGAAACGTGATCATTTATCTCAATGTGCAGTTCCTCTAGTATGTGCAAAACTCTTTTCAAACCTCGAGGCACATATTGAGGGGAGCAAATTTATGGAAACCTCATCCTTCCCGGAAATGCTTTATCTACTTGATTTGATCAAGGAAGTGATGTTGATATCTTTAGAAAATGGTAATCAAAGAAGTTAATTCTTTCTCTTGCCTCCGTGTGCAAAACATTTTCAAATACTTGATGCACATGTTGAGGGGAGTTCTCGTTCTAAAATATCAAAACAATTCAGTACAAAATGCTTTGATAATATATCACAAGTATCCGAATTGATTTTCAAATGGTTTTCAATTGGTTCCAATGGCGTATGAACAATACCAAATAGACCGACCAACTTTACTTTATGTACGGTGATATAAGGATGATAAGGTTAGGTATTGGTTCCCATGATCCGCCGAAACCGGAGGGATCTACCCAGGACAATCCACTAGTTAGTGTAGAAGTCCTTAGGTATGATGATAAAAGGAGAAAATGAGATATGGGAAGAGTGCGGACTAAGACCGAGCTAGTAATCGAATAAACCCAACAAGGTTCTAGCTATGAAGTCTCGTAAGCAATCAAGGGGTGAAGAATTAAAAGAATTGAATGAGAAAAGGGTGAAAACAAATAGCCCTCCATTTATTCAACCTTAGGGCGTAAACCGGTTCAATTCATATGCTACCGATGGTAACATCGGTATTGAAGACAAGACGTCATGGACCCAAAGGACGACCGCACTTCAACTTTCCAAACCACTCAAGTTCCTCTTAAAAGGACTTGTTTCATTCTCACGGGAACCGACATTATCTATCGACTTTCTCTTAGAGATTGTTGATATTGAAGAAGGAGACCTCTCCTAGTCTCCCAAGACAGATCCAAATATGCACATATTGAGTCTAGAGCCACGAGATCATCAATAAATCTCATTAGGACACTTTCAATGAAGACTCTCTGCTTCACACAATGTGGAAAGAGAGATTATATCTTGAGTCCCACGATTATCCTTGTGGTATTGCCGTAACATCCGAGTGATGTGTTTACATATTCACAATGAAGATGGAAAGCCTTCGAGCCAACATCAAACAAGCTCCTCGGTAGGTGGCATGTGAGATCTATTATATGGATCAACCATGTGACAACCGAATGAAACAATGGGGCGATTCAATCTCTTGAATCAATCTCGTTCAGTTATGGATTGACGGATACCTTTGAAAACCGGTCTTTGTGCTTAACAACTCTTTTCTTTAGCACATCGACCGTGTACTCATTTTTCAAACCAAAAGGTGTTTTATGATTGATAATTGATTTTCATTAAAACCTTCACTTGTATTGCAAAACAATTTCTATTGAGCAATACACGATTGTTTTTCAAATATCTTTTCATCAATCGCTGGACTTAAAATTACCGGTTCACTCACTCCGTGTTGTCTTCTTTGAGACGTTCCGTTTGAGAACAACTAGAGCACCGCGAAACCCCGTCAAGGAAATTCTTCGAATTATACCGATCACAGCAAGACATGTATCGATCAACGGGAACCGTGGGTCGTGTACCTCAATTCAACGAAGTGATCAAAGACACTTTCGTGCGATTTATTGCTAATCGTTGTATGCGTGTACGCCCGACGCTTGCAAACCGATCGTAATGAAGCGGTCAATCCATAGCCGCATGCTCACTTAACACATTCATCTCGAAAGAAATCATGATTAGTGCATCAATGACTCGATATTTTCACTCCATGCTTCGCTACGCCGCCAATATCATGATTCAACAAATGCTTCCGCTACTCTGATGAGAAGATATCATGATCCAGAATGTGAGCATGTCGGTCCTAAAGTCACAACATCACATAATACCAACACCACAAAGGATGTCACAGAGATTCTTGATAGCTGATGATCTCAAATGATGGCTCAAAATTATTATCACGTGGATCAGTAAAAGACCTCCACTTGAAGTAACCAAACATGCAATGTGAAGAATCAATGACTACGAGCTTAAGAGCAAAAGACTACATCAAGAATGCAAGATCAATTGTTAATGTTATATCTATTTGTATTCAATGTAATTTTGGTACATAATTGAGGTGACCTCCCTTAGGGGGAGATTGTTAGGAATTAGAAATTCCATGTATTAAAGAGTCGGTCACCTCAAGTATATGTAATCGTTAGAAAGCTCGTAGTCGTAGTTATTTTAAGTTAAGTAGTATTTAGTTAAGTAACACCGTGGAGGACGGACGGGTCTTTACCCACCGTATGCCCGATCCACACCCGATGTGTGGCGATTTATGTAAGACTATAAATACTCTACCTTCCAAGGTAGAGAGTTGGAGCTCATAATAATATCTTTCACTTTCTCTCACTAAGTTCCCTAAACCTCTAACTTTCTCTCTAGAATTCCATCTATATGCTACTTTGTGTTATGGTTTGATGTGTATGTGAAAAGTTATATCTTACAACTTATGGATATCTCTCACTTGTACAAGTGTGAAGGATTTTGGTTCCAAACCTAATATTACGCCTAATCCTAAAGCTTACGAGTAAGCACTTTTACGCCTAAGTTAAATCCTACGCGTAAGGTCCTTTACTTCTAAGTTTATAGTTTACGCATAAGCTTACGTTTAACCTTAAGTTTACGCATAAGATAGAGTCTACGCATAAGCTTCATCCGATGCCTAAGGAAGTCCTACGCCTAAGGAAGTCTACGCCTAAGGAAGTTTACGCCTAAGCACTAAATCCTACGCCTAAGAACAAGTTTACGAGTAAGATCTTCAGCAAAACTTCAAACGGCCATAACTTTTGAACCGTAACTCCGTTTTCAGCGTTCTACCCATCAAAACGACCGTGAGAATGAGGAGAATGACACGCTGAATAAACCCTAAAGTAAAGTTTATTCAGGTCAACCTTAGAGTCCTAAAAACACTCCGAACAGAAGTTATTGAGGTTTTTAAGTTTTCAGACCTAATTTTCACTACAACAACCGAGCTTAATCTTCATCAAACACAACTTCTTTATCGTTGAATCGATCCTACATCAAATTTATCATCAAATACCTTCATCAATGGCTACTCAACAAGACATTCATGCGGTAGGTCTGAGAGAACCGTCCTCCTATCTTTGGAAAAAGGTGGATATCTTCAATGGACAAGTCGTATGCTCCGCTACATCAAGACCAAACCTAATGGAAAACTCATGATTCAATCCATTACAAATGGACCCTTCAAGCCTCGACAAGTCCAAGACCTTGGAAATCCTGATGCAACACCTCCCGTCCCACCATCTTTTCGTGATCAAGATGAATCAAAATACACGGACGAGGATAACAAGCAGATTGAAGCAGATGACATGGCAATACATATTGTCCAACTGGGTTTACCAAGAGACATCTTTATCACTGAGATAGTCGTGAAACGCTACGATATGTGAGCGTGTTAGAAGACTATGTTATGGAACAAAATTGGTCAACAAGACATAGAGAACAAGTCGCTAATCGAATGGGAGAAGTTTACATCAACTCGTGGGAATCCATTGAATCCTACTATGGAAGGTTTTGCACTTTGATGAATGAGCTTATCGAAACAAGTTGACACCCAAGACTATCGTGAGTAACATCAAATTCCTTAACAATCTTCAAGAAGAATGGGGCGCTACGCCACTATTGTCAATCAAACAAAGGACTTACATCATGTGAACTTTGATCAACTCTACGATTTTCGAAACAAAACCAAGCCAAGTCAATGAAGTTAGGAAAGAAAGGCGGCAAAGAATCATGATCCCTTGGCACTAATTGCAAAGACTCGACTCAGGTGAACACACAACAACAACCTTCATCATCTTCCAATAACAACAACTTGCAGCAACACATTCCGCAACCACAAGCTGTTATCCCTCAACAACAATTGTACCCACCAGAACAATAAGTCATTCAACAACAACAGTATCCACAATACTAGGAACAAGGAATCACCGACTTTGAAGCTGAACAAACAGAGGCTTTTTCAAATGCGTTTGCTTATTTGACTAAAGTATTCAAAGGACGCTATTCTACACCAACTAACAACAACCAAAGGATTTCATCAAATACTCGCAACAGGCAAGTTGCACAGCCGGGTTTGAATATGGGTTGTTAGGAATCAGTGATGAGTGCGTATTCACTCATCATTTTAAGTCAAATCTGAGCTGCAAAACATCTAAAAACACTCCGAAATGCATCAAAATATTGAAAATATCTCAAAATTGTGTTTTATATGTTTCGGATGCAAAATGTTTAAAATCGATGAAAACGAACAAAGTTTGCAAAATTGGCGCTTCATCCCAGACTTTCAAAAATTGATGAGAAATAGTCCCTGAGCACGGAATTTAAAAAGAAAAGTCACCAAAGGTCATTTTGAAATCACAAGTTGTCATAATTAATCCTTTGGTGAAAAATTGCAAAAGTTTGAGAAATGACGGTTTTAATCCCTGGACTTTTAAATTTGTCAAGTTTAGTCCTCGGATTTCACAATTTGCAAAGTTGGTCCCTTGGTTTATTTGAGATTCACAAATTCATCCCTTGGATAATACTTCATAAGTTGCAGGATTGGTCCTTGGATTTTCAATGTTACACATTTGGTCCCTAAATGATAAATAGGATTCACTATTAATCCTAAACACTAATATTAACCACTTTGGGCCCAAAATATCAAAACAGTCCAACCCAGTCATCACTTGTGACCCGACCAAACCCAACCTCAACCCGAAATAATAAAACCAACCCACCCACTGTCTTCTTCTTCACCCTCTTCCCGCCCAAAACAGACAACAACACCCAAGAAACTCAGACCTGCTCCTCCTTTCCCTTCCCCAGAAATAAAATAATACCATCCTTTTTCCCTGTTTCTCATTTACCCAACACAACCCATCCCAAGACACTCAAAACCTCTTACCCGGTTTCACCCAATTCCCCAACCCACTCACATACTCTTTCCCCTCCCCCCAATGCCAAGCTGGCAATCTCAACATCAAAAGGTACTCAGTGGACGGCTTTGATTAAATCTCAAGTGGTACCTACCAATTAAAGGGTCAGGATTAACTCTCAAGAAACACAAGTTGAAGCTTTTGCTGCCTGGCACTCACTGAAGAAACACAAATGAAGGGAAGAAGTGTGAAGACCCTTAGTAGTATAAATAGGACATCTTGTAGCCTTCAAAGGCACCCTTTAGTTTTAGAAAAATATTCAACTTTAATGTTTTTTTTTTGAATCTGTTGTAATTTTTATTTTAGTTAATGAAAAAGTTATCTTGAATTTAATCTTGTGATATTCTAAGTTTGTTTACTTAAGTTGTTTGAAATCATTTATTTACTGCCATAAAAGAAAAGGGGTCAAAATTGTTTGCAAAAGGAGTGTTTGGGTCGGGGCCTTCTTGGGTCTAAAACTCACTTTTTACCGTTTGACCCATGTGGTCAAACTGCTTTTAACATCATTAGTTGGTCCAAGTAGGTTGTATCGAGTTCCAAAAGTGTTTGAAGAATTTGGTTTGGAAAATCCCATTGTGCCGCTTCAATCGCATAAGAACGAGAGCTCAAGTCATTGCTCAGCAATCACTTTAGTAGCCATTTGACATTCAACTTATGCAAATTTGGTTTTCTTGGGATCTTGCATCACTAACTAGATCTGGTCTCATTTTCATGCAACAAAGAATCCTCAACTTAGTTTAAAAGGAAGTAAAAATCAGACCTTATTTTTTGGAGCTATATCGAGACAAACATGTCAAAGGGTAGTGATCTAAGCTTATTTTAAGCTCTAAACGACAACCTAGGGTCTCACTTTGCGTTTATTTGATCTATCTTTGGGCTAACTTTGTTGTTGTAGGATTTGTTTGTCAGTCTGAGCCTTATTTCGACTTATAAATAAGCTTGAGCAGCACCACTGGCTGCATCGGTGGCTGCTGCGGACCAACAGTCACCTATTGAACTTCTTGTTTTATCTTATTTAGTTTAATAATCTGCCTATTAGTTCTAGTGTGTTAGTTTAGCCTTGTGTAGTTAAACTTAGCTTGTTAGGCATTCCTTTAATTCTTATTTTTAGGCTAGCTTAGTATTTATACTTTTTTTTAGATCAACTGTTTAGCCAACTGCTGCTCTCTACTTTAGCTTATTCCATTTTGAATCTAGCATAGTCTCTCACCCAACTCGCTTATTCCTTTTGAGTGGTCATCCAACTTTTGATCATAATCGTGCTCAAACGACTTAAGGAGTGTTTGGTTTTAGCTTAAAAAGTTATTTTATTGTGTTCTGTCCATATCTGTTGTTATAAGCATTTCAAAACAGCTTATTTGTGAGATTTTAAAGTATAAGTGTGTGCACAAGTTTCATTTTCACAATTAGTGCTTAACTTGGTCTTGTTAACACTTTTCAAGTTTCCAAAAAGGAAGTCATGTAAAAAGGGTGTTTGTTTGGTTCTGTTGGGACTAATTCATATAAGCAGTTCAAACTGCTTCTTGATTGAGTTTCATAAATAAAGTTTTCGCAAAAAGTTTTCAATTTGATCTAGCATAGAAGCTGAGAGAGAAAGAAAAGTAAAAAAAAATAGTTTTCAAAAAAGAGTAACCTGTGGGATTCGAACCCTGGTCTCTCAGCTCAATACACTAACACAACACCACAAACCATCTGCCCTTGGGACTTGTCTCGTTCATCATTTGCACTTTTAAGTCTTTAAGGGTTGTTAGGCAGTTTAGCTTTAAGCTCTTTGGAGCTTATTCCTAGCTTATTTTCAAAAGCATCACCCAAGTTTCTTAATTTTCTCATAATCAGTAGGACTTAAAGTAGTTTTCTGCAAATTTTCAGATTTTTCTTAATTAGTTTAGTATTTTTAATAATTTAATTAGTGTAAAATAGATTTTAATTCGTAGAAATTAATTTAAAAGTCGAAAAAATATTCCGCTTTTTTCTAAAATCATTTTTAGTCGAATAGATCGTAGGAAAATTGGTTTCACACCCGTAGTCCTTAAATTTCATAATTTTCACGTTTATGGCTCGGGTTGTTTTACCGTTTTTACGTTTTTTGCGTTTTTGCACCCTAGGACTTAGTGTAACTTAGTTTTATCATTCCTTAGGTTTAGTTTTAGTCTAATCTTAGTTTATTAGGGTTCCCTAGCCTTAATTACTTTCCCGTTCATTAATTTGTAGAATACATAATCAAATCCAAATCATTTAAAATCCAATTCAAGTCCATAATCACGAAACTCAACGAATCCTTCCATTTCACACCTCGTTGGGACACGACCCGGGGAAATCACTTCCCGGTATCACTTTTATCACACCCGTGAGGTTTGGCACGTTGACCTTTTTCCTAAAGGGTTGATTTGTCGAATTTTACGGTTAATTTGGTATTGTTGATATTTGTGTTTTTCACACACTCACTTCACAACTGATCAAATTTTGGCGCCGCTGCCGGGGAGGTGTGTTGCGACAATATCGTGAAGTTTTTGCGATTAGTGACTTGAAGAACCTTCCTCGTGAAGTTATTGTTTTTATAAAAATACAAAAATACAAAAATATTTTTCTTTTGTATATATTTGTAAAAGATTAAAAATACAAAAAGATTTTCCTTGTTGTTTTAAATAAATAGAAGACACAATCAATATAACATTCTTAACTGAGGTGTTATCATTATAAGTTCCCGAACCAAAGATTTAAAACTTGCCTTTGTGTCGCTTGTGGATTTATTTATTTCTATCGGACAAACAAACTGTGTGGTGGGTATAAGGACGGCCTGACATTAAATTGCGGCTGTAAAGAAGCGGGTTTTTAATAAGCTTCGCGCTGACCTACAAAGCTTCTCCGCTCGCTTGTGCGTTTGTCTTGTAGAGGTGATTTATTCACTTGGGATTATTGGTTTAAGTTCACTGTTGTTTTGCCTCGGTCTTGTTTTAATTGAAAGTGTTGTTTTTGGAAGTGCATGCGCACTCGCTCTCAAGCTCGTAGACGTAACCGTAACCAAGCAAACGTGCCGAGATACGTGCGTTGAACAAATCACAATGACACACAACCTAGGAAGCGGACCTCAAGTCCAACAACACGGGCCACAAAATCCGACTCCCGATCTCCGAACGATGGAGAGCTTTGCCAACCCACGATGGATGGGCCAGGCGGTCCAATTGCCCGATCAACATCGAGGCCACGGATTTTGGACTTAAGCATCACATGATTCAACAAGTCCAGAGTTTTTGTCAATTTCACGGATCACCGGATGAAGATGCCAACAAGCATCTCGACAAATTTCTCACCATCACCCAAAGTATGAAGCAAAATGGGGTCTCCGATGACGCCCTTCGCTTATACCTCTTTCCATATTCTTTGACGCTTCATGCCACCGCATGGTTTGATCGTCTTCCCAAGAACTCAATCCATAGTTTCGATGAAATGATCTCCAAATTCTTGGCGAAATACTTTCCACCGTCGATGGTGACGAAACTACGGAATGAAATCAGTAATTTTCGGCAGCATCCCGATGAGTCCTTATTTGAGGCATGGGAACGCTATAAGCTTTCAATTGATCGATGTCCGAACCACAACATGTTGCTTGTCACCCAAATAGATACGTTCTATAACGGGTTAACATTGAGACATCGTGACACGATTAATCGTGCCGGTGGTACCTTTATGAAAAGGCGACCAAGAGTGCTATGATCTCATTGAAAACATGACGCCCACCACAATTATTGGGATTCCTCAAAGAGAGGAGTGAGTCAAGGAGATCTACCACCCTTCCATCTTGAATTCACGACTCTAACCAAAAGATTGAAGAGATATCCACCGCCGTGCTTAAATTGAGTCACAATAATAACAATCAACAAGTGAATGTCGTTAACAAGAGTTGTGAAACTTGTGGTGGTCCACACCCTTATTTCGAGTGTCCACCTCCGGTGGCTTCACTCAAGAGAGCGTTTATGCCGCTCGGTTCCTACAATACGGAGGTAATTCCTACCAACCGCAGGGGACCGAAACCTTCTCACTATCGCTCTAACAATTTCCTTGGACCACCGGGTTTAATCAAAATCGTAACAATCGAATGTGCAAAATAGAAATAATCAGTTCAATCAAAATCAGTCGAATCGAATTTTCAAAATCATAATCAAGGTTTTCATAATCAAGGAAATTTCAATCAAACCGATTCCAAGCTCCTCAACAAAACGTGCATGCCCAACCTCCTCAAGCTTCCGTTGACATTGCTAATTACATCAAAAGCAATGAAGCTAAGATGGTGTCCATGCAAAATCAAATTACCACTTTGAAGAATGATTTCACTTCCGAGCTTAGAGCTACTAGCAACAAGATTGATCAATCTCATAACAAGATTGAAAGCATGATCGCTAGTCTCATGAGTCAAAAGAATGAAGCTTCACTTGGTGCTCTTCCGAGTAATACCATTCCCAACCCAAAAGGTGAATTGAATGCTATTGCCACCCGAAGTGGTAAATCTTATGATGGACCTTCGACTCCAATGCCTCCTCCACCGGGAGCAATGAGTCAAGTTTCCGAGATCTCAAAGGACAGGTGCAAAACTCAAGCCCACGGCACCGCACAAGTCCAATCTCGGAGGTCTTGCCTCCAATTCGAACCCGTTGTTCCGATGACCACCCTAAGCCTTCACTTCCTTATCCTTCAAGGCTTAATGACCAAAGGCTCGTGATAAAACTAGTCAACAAATGGAGAAGCTTGTCCAAATCTTTCAAGATTTGCACTTCGAGATTAGTTTCATGGACGCCCGCTTCTAATGCCAAAGTTCGGTCCGACAATCAAAAATTTGTTGAATAACAAAGAAAAGATTTCCGAAATGGCTAAAACCTCTTTGAACGAAAATTGTTCGGCGGTTATCCTTAAAAAGCTTCCCGAAAAGTTAGGAGACCCCGGAAAATTTCTCATCCCATGTGATTTTCAAGGCATAGTTCAATGCTCCGCCTTGGCCGATCTTGGCGCTAGCATTAACTTGATGCCACACTCCATGTGGAAAAAGCTTTCATTACCTCCGCTTACACCTACATGTATGATCCTCGAGCTTGCGGACCGTACAAGTTCTCGTCCGCTAGGTATAGCCGAGGATGTATTTGTTAAAGTAGGCAAGTTTCATTTCCCCGCCGACTTTGTTGTTGTCGAATTTGATGCCGATCCCCGAGTACCCCTCATCCTTGGGAGGTGCTTCTTAAAAACGGGTCGTGCATTGATCGATGTTGATGAAGGGGAAATCACTTTGAGGGTAAACAAGGAAGCCGTCACCTTCAATCTCAATCAAGTTACGAAATACTCCCCGATTTTGAAGACAATTCCGTCAACAAAATTGATGTCCTGACATTGTGTCGGAGGAGTATTCTCAAGAAATTCTTGGATTCTCGAGTGGCAATCCCACTCGTTGATCCTATTGTTGCTCTCTTCCCTCCCCTCACTCCGTTTGAGGGAAGTGACTTCATTTTGGAGGAGATTGAAGCATATTTGGCTAGTGATTCTGTTCCATGGGAAATAGATCACGCTCCCATCGACATTGAGGGAGATATACTTCTCATCGAGAGGTTACTCAATGAAGATCCTTCTCCTCTCCCTCCTCAAGAACTTCATAAAGAGGAAATCAAAACGATTGAAAAATCTAATGATCTTCCCGAGGTCGAACTTAAGGACTTACCACCTCATCTCGAGTATGCATTTTGGAGGGTGACAATAAATCACCCGTCATCATTGCTAAAGACTTGAGTGAGGATGAAAAAGCCGCCTCATAAAGGTTTTGAAGTCACAAGCGAGCCATAGCTTGGAACCTTTCCGACATCAAGGGTATTGACCCGAGATTTTGTACTCACAAAATTCTCATGGAAGATGACTTCAAACCGCGGTTCAACACCAAAGAAGGGTGAATCCTAAAATTCATGAGGTTATCAAGCGGAAGTCATAAAACTTCTCGATGCGGATTGATTTACCCTATCTCGGATAGTCCTTAGGTTAGCCCGTTCATTGTGTGCCCAAAAAAGGGGGCATTACCGTTGTTGAAAATGATGAAAACGAATTGATTCCTACTCGATTGGTCACTGGGTGGCGTGTTTGCATTGACTATCGAAAGTTAAATGAAGCCACCCGTAAAGACCACTTTCCATTGCCTTTCATGGATCAAATGCTTGAGAGATTAGCGGGAAACGAATACTATTGTTTTCTCGATGGTTTCTCGGGTTACTTCCAAATACCCATTGACCCACAAGATCAAGAAAAGACCACATTCACGTGTCCTTATGGAACATTTGCTTACCGACGCATGCCTTTTGGCTTGTGTAATGCTCGATGCGTTCCAAAGGTGTATGATGGCCATTTTCCATGACATGATCGAGAAGACTATGGAAGTCTTTATGGATGATTTTTCGGTCTTTGGGGATTCTTTTCAAACATGTCTCTCCCATTTGGACAAGATGCTTGAACGTTGTGAAAACACGAATCTTAGTCTAAATTGGGAGAAATGTCACTTTATGGTCAAGGAAGGAATTGTCCTTGGACATAAGATTTCTAAGAGCGGGATTGAGGTTGACAAAGCCAAAGTCGATGTCATTTCGAAATTACCTCCTCCCACAACCGTCAAAGGAGTTAGAAGTTTCCTTGGTCATGCCGGATTCTATCGTCGGTTCATTCAAGACTTTTCAAAGATATCCCGGCCTATGACCCGACTTCTTGAGAAAGACACTCCTTTCATCTTCTCTAGTGAGTGCGTTGAAGCTTTTCAAATTCTTAAGAAGAAGCTCACTGAAGCACCAATTCTAGTTGCCCCCGATTGGGAATTACCATTTGAGCTTATGTGCGATGCAAGTGATTTCGCCATAGGTGCCGTTTTGGCAACGAAAGTCAAAACATTTCCAACCTATACATTATGCTAGCAAAACTTTGACGAAGCTCAAGCACATTACACTCGACGGAGAAAGAATTATTAGCCGTGGTGTATGCTTTCGAGAAATTTCGGCCATACTTGATCTTGTCCAAAAGCATAGTGTATACGGATCACTCGACCCTTAAATATCTCTTTGCTAAGCAAGATGCAAAGCCGAGGTTGCTCGATGGGTTCTCCTCCTACAAGAATTTGATATCATCATCCGTGATAAAAAGGAGCGGAGAACTTAGCGGTGATCATCTCTCGTCTTGAAAATCCACATCAAGGTGTGCTCGAGAAAAGGAAATAAATGAAACATTTCTCTCGAGACTCTTAATGTGGTATCTCATCGTGAAAATTCGAGTACCCCTTGGTTTGCCGACTTTGCAAACTATCATGCGGGTAACTTTGTTGTGAAAGGGATGTCGTCCCAACAAAAGAACAAATTTTTCAAAGATGTTAAGCATTATTTCTGGGACGACCCCTTCTTGTTTAAGGTTTGTGCGGATCAAGTCATCCGACGGTGTGTTCACGGCCAAGAAGCCGATGATATTCTCAAGGCTTGTCATCATGGACCCACGGGGGGACATCATGGCCCGAACTACACCGCTAAAAAGGTGTTTGACTCGGTTTCTATTGGCCCACGATTTACAAAGATGCCCATGACCTCGTCGAATCTTGCGACTCTTGCCAGCGTTATAGCAACATCTCTAAAAGAGATGAAATGCCTCAAAATGTTGTTCAAGTGTGCGAGATCTTTGACGATGGGCATCGACTTTATGGGTCCGTTCCGTCTTCTCGAGGAACAAGTATATACTCGTGGCGGTCGATTACTTGTCTAAATGGGTGGGCGAGCGCTCCCACCAACGACGCCCGAGTAGTTGTGAAGTTTCTTAAGTCTCTCTTTACCCGTTTGAACTCCCGTGCCATCATTAGTGATCGCGGCACGCACTTTGCAACGACCAATTCGCAAAGTCATGCTTAAACGGTGTCACTCACCGTCTTTCTACCGCGTATCACCCCAAACTAGTGGGCAAGTGGAAGTTTCAATCGTGGTTTGAAAAGAATCTTGGAGAGGACCGTAGGTGAAAACCGTGCCTCTTGGTCGACAAACTTGAAGATGCACTTTGGGCCTTCCGCATCGCTACAAACACCCATCGGGTGTACTCCTTACAAGCTTGTGTACGGAAAGGCGTGTCATCTCCCGATCGAGCTCGAGCACAAAGCCTATTGGGCCTTGAAGCACGCTAATTTTGACCTTAAGTCATGGGTGATCACCGGAAAGTTCAACTCAATGAATTAAATGAACTCCGTGATCAAGCCTCACGAACTCGTTGATTTATAAGGAAAAGACAAAGAAGATCCATGACTCAAAGATTAAGAACCGCGTTTTCAACGTCGGTGACCGAGTCCTTCTTTTCAATTCCGTTAAAAATCTTCTCGGAAACTTAAGACCGTTGGACCGGTCCATTCACTATTGCCAAAGTTTTTCCATATGGCACCGCCGAGTTATCTCAAACCGACGGACCAAACTTCAAGGTGAATGGACATAGATTGAAACACTATTTTGGAGGGACATACCATCCTTGGTTGTCCGGATCTTCAAACTTTCCCATGGACCAATGAATGCGGGGATCGAGTCAAGCTAGCGACTCATTAAACAAAAACAAGAGCACGCTATATGGGTTTTCACCGTATTTCGACTTCTTTCTCCTTTCTACCACCCTAGTGTGGGGGTTGCCCAGCTTAGTTTAAAAAAAAAAAAAAAAAAAAAACACTTCTAATAATGGCCGTAGTATTTCCCTTCGTTCTTAGTTTCGGCATAACCGCCGTACTTTGAATATTGAGGGCAATATTCATTTCTAAGTGTGGGGGAATTCTCACGAATTTTATCATATAATTAAATCAATTCCCGTTTTTGGCCAAAATTTTTTGGAATAAGTGTTTTGCACTTATTTTGGTTATCGATCCGCCATGTACGTAAGACAAAAGGATTAGCTAATCCAGAGCAAACGGCTCTTGGTAAAGATATCTCAAATCCGTTGACGACTTGCAATTTGCCCAAAATTGTATGGTGTTCACTCACCATATCTTTAATTAGTGAAGAGTTGGCTAGCCATAAAGATTATGGCTTGTGGTAAAGCGCTTGAAAACCATAATTGGTAATCGACTCACCAAAGATAATATTGATAATTTATCTAAGAGTTGGCTAGTCCGAGCAAACGGCTTCGTAAAGACAAATCAAAACCGTTGAAAGTCGGTGGTTTGCTCAAAATCACATGGTTATCGGTGTACCATGGTTCTTACTTGAACTGAAACATTTGGCTACTCCGAGTAATGGCTTTTGGTAAAGAGACTCAAATCCATTGTGTTTTCTCAAAAGATTGCTAGGGACTAGCAATGTTTTAGTGTGGGGATTTGATGAGTGCGTATTCACTCATCATTTTAAGTCAATCTGAAATGAAAACATCTAAAAACACTCGAAATGCATCAAAATATTGAAAATATCTCAAAATTGTGTTTTATATGTTTCGGATGCAAAATGTTTAAAATCGATGAAAAACGAACAAAGTTTGCAAAATTGGCGATTTCATCCCGACTTTCAAAATTGATGTAAATAGTCCACGAGCACGAATTTAAAAGAAAAGTCACCAAAGGTCATTTTGAAATCACAAGTTGTCATAATTAATCCTTTGGTGAAAAATTGCAAAAGTTTGAGAAATGACGGTTTAATCCTGGACTTTTAAATTTGTCAAGTTTAGTCCTGATTTCACAATTTGCAAAGTTGGTCCCTTGGTTTATTTGAGATTCACAAATTCATCCCTTGGATAATACTTCATAAGTTGCGTGATTGGTCCTTGGATTTTCAATGTTACACATTTGGTCCCTAAATGATAAATAGGATTCACTATTAATCCTAAACACTAATATTAACCACTTTGGGCCCAAAATATCAAAAGCAGTCCAACCCAGGTCATCACTTGTGACCGACCAAACCCAACCTCAACCCGAAATAATAAAACCAACCCACCCACCTGCCTTCTTCTTCACCCTCTTCCCGCCTAAAACAGAATGACAACACCCAAAAACTCGGACTGCTCCTCCTTTCCTTCCCCGTAAATAAAATAATACCATCCTTTTTCCCTTTCTCATTTACCCAACACAACCCATCCCAAGACACTCAAACCTCTTACCCGGTTTCACCCAATTCCCCAACCCACTCACATACTCTTTCCCTCCCCGTGCCAGGTCGGCAATCTCGACATCAAAAGGTACTCGGTGGACGGCTTTGATTAAATCTCAAGTGGTACCTACCAATTAAAGGGTCGGGATTAACTCTCAAGAAACACAAGTTGAAGCTTTTCTTTTTTGGCACTCAATCAAGAAACACAAATGAAGGGAAGAAGTGTGAAGACCCTTAGTAGTATAAATAGGACATCTTGTAGCCTTGAAAGGCACCCTTTAGTTTTAGAAAATATTCAACTTTAATGTTTTTTTTGAATCATTGTAATTTTTATTTTAGTTAATGAAAAGTTATCTTGAATTTAATCTTGTGATATTCTAAGTTTGTTTACTTAAGTTGTTTGAAATCATTTATTCTATCGCCATAAAAGAAAAGGGGTCAAAATTGTTTGCAAAAGGAGTGTTTGGGTCGGGGCCTTTCTTGGTCTAAAACTCACTTTTACCGTTTGACCCACAGTGGTCAAACTGCTTTTAACATCATTAGTTGGTCCAAGTAGGTTGTATCGGGTTCCAAAAGTGTTTGAAGAATTTGGTTTGGAAAATCCCATCGTTGTCTCGCTTCAATGCATAAGAACGAGAGCTCAAGTCATTGCTCAAGCAATCCTTTAGTAGCCATTTGACATTCAACTTATGCAAATTTGGTTTTCTTGGGATCTTGCATCACTAACTAGATCTGGTCTCATTTTCATGCAACAAAGAATCCTCAACTTAGTTTAAAGGAAGTAAAAATCAGACCTTATTTTTTGGAGCTATATCGGTACAAACATGTCAAAGGGTGGTGATCTAAGCTTATTTTTAAGCTCTAAACGACTTAACCTAGGGTCTCACTTTATGTTTATTTGATCTATCTTGGGCTAACTTTGTTGTTGTAGGATTTGTTTGTCAGACTGAGCCTTATTTCACCATATAATAAGCTTGAATGGACCACTTGCCTGCGCATCGGTGGCTGCTGCACCCAACAGTCACCTATTGAACTTCTTGTTTTATCTTATTTAGTTTAATAATCGCCTATTAGTTCTAGTGTGTTAGTTTAGCCTTGTGTAGTTAAACTTAGCTTGTTAGGCATTCCTTTAATTCTTATTTTTAGGCTAGCTTAGTATTTATACTTTTTTTTAGATCAACTGCTTAGCCAACTCTTTGCTTCTCTACTTTAGCTTATTCCATTTGAATCTAGCATAGTCTCTCACCCAACCGCTTATTCCCTTTTTGAGTGGTCATCCAACTTTTGATCTCGCTAAATCGTGCTCAAACGAATTAAGGAGTGTTTGGTTTTAGCTTAAAAGTTATTTTATTGTGTTCGTCCATATCTCATTGTTATAAGCATTTCAAAACAACTTATTTGTGAGATTTTAAAGTATAAGTGTGTGCATGTTTCATTTTCACAATTAGTGCTTAACTTGGTCTTGTTAACACTTTTCAAGTTTCCAAAAGGAAGTCATGTAAAAGGGTGTTTGTTTGGTTCTGTTGGGACTAATTCATATAAGCGCTCAAACCGCTTCTTGATTGAGTTTCATAAATAAAGTTTTCGCAAAAGTTTTCAATTTGATCTAGCATAAGTTTAGAGAGAAAGAAAAGTAAAAAATAGTTTTCAAAAAGAGTAACTGTGGGATTCAACCCAGGTCTCTCACTCAATACACTAACACAACACCACAAACCATCTCGCTTGGGACTTGTCTCGTTCATCATTTGCACTTTTAAGTCTTTAAGGGTTGTTAGGCGGTTTAGCTTTAAGCTCTTTGGAGCTTATTCTAGCTTATTTTCAAAAGCATCACCCAAGTTTCTTAATTTTCTCATAATCAGTGGGACTTAAAGTAGTTTTACGCAAATTTTGATTTTCTTAATTAGTTTAGTATTTTAATAATTTAATTAGTGTAAAATAGATTTTAATTGTAGAAATTAATTTAAAAGTCGAAAAAATATTCCGCTTTTTCTAAAATCATTTTAGTCGAATAGATCGTAGGAAAATTGGTTTCACACCGTAGTCCTTAAATTTCATAATTTTCACGTTTATGGCTCGGGTTGTTTTACCGTTTTTACGTTTTTTACGTTTTTGCACCCTAGGACTTAGTGTAACTTAGTTTTATCATTCCTTAGGTTTAGTTTTAGTCTAATCTTAGTTTATTAGGGTTCCCTAGCCTTAATTACTTTCCCGTTCATTAATTTGTAGAATACATAATCAAATCCAAATCATTTAAAATCCAATTCAAGTCCATAATCACGAAACTCAACGAATCCTTCCATTTCACACCTCGTTGGGACACGACCCGGGGAAATCACTTCCCGGTATCACTTTTATCACACCCGTGAGGTTTGGCACGTTGACCTTTTTCCTAAAGGGTTGATTTGTCGAATTTTACGGTTAATTTGGTATTGTTGATATTTGTGTTTTTCACACACTCACTTCACAACTGATCAATCAGAAATTCCATATGTGAAGAGTCGGTCACCCATAATATTATCTAGCATAAGTTAGCTCATAGACATATCGTCTGTTATGTTATTTAGTAGTTAGTTTGTAGCGTAGAATAGTTTAGTGTAACACCGTGGAGGAAGGACGGGTCTTTACCCATTGTATCCCTGATCCACATGCCGTCAGGAGGTCGTTTAGTTTGTAACCTATAAATACCCTCTACCTCCCAAGGTAGAGGGTGGGATGTTCATTTGGAATCTAACCTTTCATGAGTTTCTCTTTCTAGAATATCCCACTTTCTCTCTCTAAAATCATCTAATCATATGCCTTATTTGTGATTGTTCTTGTGATTGTGAAATCCAATATGTAACAATTGGTATCAATAGCCATGGTTTGATCATCTCTCTTACATATACTTGGATTTCTAGTGGTTTTAGATGGTTTTTGAGTTTGAAAAAGTTTAGTGGTTTTTCATCATTTGGATCATTTCTAGTGTTAAAGCTTGAATTTTGGGTGTACTTTTGTGTTTAGAATCATTGTAAGTACTTGGGTTTTGATTTGGTAAGCTTGAATCATTGTAGTTGAGCTTGTTTTGGATTGAAAAGTGTGTTTTTGAACCTTTTCTTGCTAGCGACTTGGTTCTCGTAGTATTTTTCATCATAGTGACTTGCTTCAGTAAAAGTTAGCGAGTTACAGTGTTAGTTGTTAGCGAATTGAGCCTAGCGACTTGTCTATTGAGACAAGCCGACAAATAGTACAAGTTATTGGATTCTCCACTATGGCTAGCGACTTGGTGAGGTTAGCGACTTGCTTCAGAAATTGTTAGCGAGTTGTAGTATAAATTGTTAGCGACTTGATACTAGCAACTTGGATCTTAGCGAGTTGTTCTTTAGCAACTTAATTGTGTCTAGCGACTTGGTACTTAGCGACTTAGTGCCATAATTCTTAGCGACTTGGTGCTTAAAGACTTGTCTTCTAATTCGCAGCGACTTGGTGTTATGGTTCTTGGCGAGTTGTCTTGTTAGCGACTTGTCTATATAGAAATTTGGTAAATTGATGCAAGTTACTATCCATCAACACAATGTCTTACATCACTGACCCTTTAATCTTCAAAGTGCTTGAACTTTATGATACCTCACAGAACAATGAAGCCGACTGCTATTCTGAATGTTCTACTTTGATTGATTCAGCAATTTATGATCAACACACTTCACTATCTGAGTCTAAATCTAATGAGTCACACTTGGTATTGACAAATGATGCAAGGCAAATGGAATGCAACATTGAGTCTTTTCAACTACTTCATCAAGACTCACACATCTGTTATCCACAATTAGGCATTGAACATGCAAGGTGCTCTCTTTCGTCGGGACTTATCCACATTGACAAGAACGTGTTCTTTGAACTTAGAACAACTGAAGCTTCAAATTACCAAAAGAAGGTATTAATGGATGACTCGAATGTTGCACTTCAAGTAATCTACAACCAATTTCGACCATTTATCAATGGGGAATATTCCATGAGACTTTGATCAACATGTGACCGGAATTTCATTCAAGAAACATACTTTGGAATGGAAATTCATGAGTACATCAACACATTTATTCAACTTATGGATAATGTGGAAATGTACATTAGGAAGTTGCTCAAGAGAATGTTCGATTGAATGTGTTGAATGGGTGTCGATAATATCAAATGAAAGTTGTGCTAAATCGGGTAATGGACCAGTTGAAAGAATGGATGATGCTGAATGCAGTATATCAGATACAACAAAGGATGATGAAACCGATTGTACTGAATACAAAGGCTCAGAGTCAGAGTTAGAAAAGCTTGAATCAGATTGCATCTCAGTACCTCCTGTTATGCATGAGGAGAATACTGATGCCATCCCAGCGAATGATCCGGAGTTATGTAATGAGGTACCCTTAACTGATCAACATAATGCATCCACTAATGTGCCTGATCATTTTTATCCTAACTCTGATCACGATATTGATAAATGTTTCTTGGTTGAGCCTGAATCTAAAATCTTCAAAACAAATGGCATGGTTGAAAAAGGGGTTTATGATGAACTTTCAAACAAATACTCAATTCTTGAAAAACATTGCATTTCCTTGGAAATTGCAATAAAACAAAGAAAAGAAAGTTTTCTTACTACAAATACCAAATAAATCCATAATTCCAATTTCAAGAATTTTTGAAATTAACCACTTAAAACCAGTTTCGGGACAAAGATTCAACAATATGCAATCAAATTAGAACTCTCGAGATCTCGCATAAGAAATGTAATATAGGGATGAACAATCCTAACCATGAAGTGAGTGATACATTTAAATCTAGGAATGATGAATTGATGCCCTCGAAGCCCAAATTCCAAGTTGATAGATCAAACTAATTCCTTCTTGGCTGACATTGATGCCCTCAAAGCCCAAATTCAGGATAAGAGCTTCACTATTGTTGCCTTAAAAATGAGCTTAGGAAATCTATTAGAAATAGGGTGAACACTAAGTTTGTAAAACCATCAACCTTGGGATAGCCAACTTTTCAGAACAACTCAAAACATACAGTAGTTAGGCAGCCCAATGCTTTTAGAAATGAAAGTTTTAAACCATCGAAATCTAGGCTTGCTGTAAAACCCCGAAGATTGTGAACGTGTTAAACGACTAATTTGCCCTCAAGCTTAAAAACAATTTTGTGAATTTCGTATTATACGGCAAGCTCATTAACTAAGTTTAACGCTAACTTATAGACGACATATAGAAGATGATAAGATTTAATTACACTTATGTCTACTAAATTAAATAGTTACACCTTACAAGTTATTTTGGCCTTAATCATACATACAAATTTAAGGACACTTAAAATCAAATATTAACCATTAATATTGTAATTAAGAAAATTGGCTTGGTCAAGAAATCTTCCCATTTAAATGCCATAACCCTTTTAAATTGTCCAACACTTTCCCAATTACTTCCTAAAATTCAGCCGAAATTCCTCCCTAAACCCCTAATCACGTTTAATTCAATGTCCCTTTTACTCATTCTAAAAACCAAGAAAACCCTAACTTCTCTATACAAAAAAAAAAAGTGACGGCAACCATTTAATTTCTCCTTCTTTCATTCGATCTTCAAGGCACACAAAGGAGGCTATGGAGGGTGTTAATGATCGTGGGCTGTTGTGATCGTGTGCAACCCGTAATGGAGTCCGGTCGTGGGTCTTGGGTGGCCCAGTCGTGGGGTTTTCCTAGGCGAAGGGTCATTGTGATTTGGTCACGATCGTGGTCTTCTAGGGCAAGAGAATAAGACCTTGGTTGTTTGTTTTGGTCCTTGTTAATCTTCCTCTTTCACGTTTCAAGGTAAACCAACATCAGTCTCGCCTTTTTCTTTTTGAATCTGGTCGTGCATATGTCCTTCCTCACGCATGTTTTGTACAAGATAACATGTCACATAAAATGATAAAAGGTTACATGGAAGAACACGTTAAAAGTTACATGAAATGGTAAATCGATCTCACATAAAATAATAGATTTTGTTGCCTCATAAATGATAAAATGGATTTCTTGAATCATGATTCTAAATCGTATGATATGAATGATATGGGACCTTGTAATGTGTATTCAAATCGATTTTGGACTTCTAAATATTCGACCCATATGTGATATTTATAACGAGTTAGATGAACCTTGAAACGGGTATGTATAAAATTCATGGGAAAATATAAATGTTGGGCATGTTAAGATGCTATTAAAACAGTTCATATGGCCTTCATGGGTCATGGGTGCGTTGGGAAGGTAAAACATGTGCTTATATTGGTTTTAATAAACCCTAAAACTGGACAGCATCATATGTCGAATTTGTGTGTGTTACAGATCCAATTTTATGAGTGCAATAATCTGGATTTTTGTGGGAAACGTTTATTTTATGTCTTAGTTAAGTTTTCCAAGTGGTTTGGTCGAATTTGGAGTTGTCTAAGTCGTATTTTTGAATTTCACAAGATCAAGTGTCAGAGCTGAGAAAACGGGTCTGAAATTTGGTTGGATTGTTTGATTTTTCATTTTCAAACCATAAGGAATTGGGAGCTCTCCTTTCACAGGATTGACATTTAGGATATAAATGAATTTCTGGGAGTTTTGTAAATTTTTCCAAGGTGTCTAAACAGGTCCAATAAGTGTAAACTTTTAAGGTGTATTTCTGATTACTTTACGGATGTGTCTGGACTTATGATTTTCCATAGGCCATTTGGCATAGAGATAGAACCTACCAATTTTTGGAGACTCTTTTAACTCATATGGGAACCCCAGGATTTTACTTGATTTCATTTGAGCTAAGTAAGTATTTTATAAAAATCGCTAAAGTCTGGTCCAAATATGAGTTTAAGAAAATGAAAGATAGAAAAGGATATCAATAAGTAAAACACTTACACATGCATAAGAAGCTTATAAAATGAGTATATAAGTAATATATGATATCAATTCGTGTAGATACGTTGAAGGAGATACGACATTGCTTCCTGGTGTAACTTTCTTGTTTGCTTGATTTCGTTGCTAAGGTACAGATATTCTATCCCTTTTTAGTAGGGATGTCTCCTGACTTTTCAATCCTTGACTTTCCTTCATCTATGATATTCCTTTGCTATGATTTCCCTATGCTATGATCCTTTTGATATGATTCCGACATAATCCTTTGATATGATTCTGTTCGCTATGATATTCGTTTGTTATGATTACGAACTTACGATTATGAACCTTATGATTAAGAACCATCGATTATGAACCTCGATTATGAACTTATGTTATGGAAATATGATATGAACCTTTGACTTTTGAACCTTTGATATGAACTTGATATGAACCCTTATGTTATGATATGATTATGCTTTGACCGTCGGTTTGATACCCGAGCCAAATATGTGTTCCTAGTCATGAAGGTAACATGACCGTGTCATTGATGCACCAATGGCATGACTCAGGTGTGTCACGAGTGATGTTACACATCGTCCCTATTATGATATGATATGATTATGAGCTCACTATATGTATATGATTTGGCCACTATGATATGTTCCGGGGCGTATGGATGCATCCTAGATATGATATGTTTAGTGGATTTAACATGATATGATATGATTTATATGGTAAATGATGTCGGTAATGCGCTGCGTCTTCACATTCCGGAGCTAGCTACTCCATTTATTATTGAGGTCTCCCTCCTATTATGTATGGTATTCGAGGTCACCCTCCGAATACAATGGTTACTATGATATGATAGGATATGATATGTTCGGGCTCGTGGTAGATTTCGACAACCCTTACACCTTTGATATACCTATATTGTACCTTTTGTATTCCCAACGCACCATATGCTCGTTAATTGTTCATTACATAGTACCCTTATATGACTCACTCTACTACCAAGATATATATATTCCATTTCTTTGATCATCACACTCTCGTTCGTTATTTGGACTATCGTTCCATTCGCATCGGGTTATTATGTGTTTATTTGATTTGTTTATGCTATTTATGTTTTATGTGACTCGATTATCCTGCTATGATGTGATTAATATGCGGTTATCCGAGTTACGGTTTTCATATGATGATATGTGATCTCACTATTATGTGAACCTCTGAATTGTCGGTGACCATGCCTATGTGTAATCGATAGTTTTGTCGGTTTATTATGTGTGCTTTGTTAGGTTAATCTCGTGGACTATGACTATCCGTTGTATTCTTATCTGCTTATTGTTGACTGCCATGTTTACATTACTCTATGCTATGGTTTAATTAGGTAAATGGTTCAACGTGTGACGTATGGTCGGTTAATTTGTTGTCCTGCTATGTCTTTGATTCATTCAATTATATCGTATGTTGTATTCCTACTTGTTACGTGTGTTGCCATGTGTTGACTCTTCGTTGGTACTTCGGTGATTATGATGTTGATTATGTTTTCAAATAAGTGTTTTGACATGTGTGTTTGCCATGTTCACTTACTAATTAATTGCTTCCGCTTGCCTTTAGATTTCTCTTTGACTTGTATGGCTTATGATTTCTGAATTGATTGTATGATGTATATGTTGTGTGGATATGACGTCTGCTATGCTTGCTTATGTTTGATGACTTGTATGCAGGTTTGTATGTGCTTGTATGCTTATCTTGATGCTTTGCTTTGCTTCGTTCTCCTTGTTATATGTGCTTTGGATATCTATATAATTGTGTTCTGCAGGATCCTCATTGACTCATTGTCCTCATTTCGTTGCGACCTTGTTATCAACTTCCTTATTTCATTTCGCATTTCTGATTTTATTTAGCTTTCGTTTTGTTATATCTGTTCACTGGGCTTTTTAAGCTCAGCCGCATTTCTTTTCCTGCGGCAGGTTTTAGGTTTGAAGATGGGCTTTGATGGGCTGAGAGTTGGATTATCTGAGTGGACCAACCCTAGTTACCTTATTATTTGGACTTACTTTGAAGAGTTTTTGTTTTGATATTTCATTTCATTTTGGATATTGTATTTTCTTCGTCAGTCAATTGTTTATATGATTTGATACTTCATTTTTGAGGTTTCCGTTTGAAAGTATTTTATTTGTATGTTCTGATATGACACCAGAATGTGACACTTCTACCCTTGTCGGGTTGGGGTGTTACAATTATGGTATCAGATCAAAGGTTTCGTCTTGTTGACCTTAGGATTGACTTGTGAGGACTTGGGTAGACATTAGGCTTCCGTCTGTTCTGATCTCTTCCGATTCTTTTTGATTGTTGTTCAGATTTGACTTCGATATTCTTTTGTCATAGCCGATTTGACCTTCTTCCGTTCGCATTTGATTTTGTTTGATTTGTCTTCGCCCATCCGTTTGTCAATCGTTAGATGGAGACTACTCGTGGAATCGAAGATGATGGTGCCGACCTAACGTTCTTTGCAGCAGTTCTTGGTGGAGAGGTTCGTGAAGCGAAGTCGCACCCGATCGCCATCTTCTTTGGAGGCATCGGGATCTTTGTTGGAGGAAGTGGATGGACCAACCAAAGACGCAAAAGACGGAGACAAGATTCAACCGGTGGCTAAGAGGTTCATCTACTTCATATGATTTGGGCGCGACTTATGTTACTCCAATTCGTTTGTCATGCGTTTTGAGGCGGTTTGATATTTGTTAAGTGATTCGATCGGTATTGCTTTTTGATTTGTTCGAACTCGGTTTGAATCGTGAAGTTTTATCGTTTGGCATTTTGTTAATATCTCGACTTTTCTTTTGGATCGTCGATAATGAGTCATGAGGAACCGTTTCGAGCAAGTTGGTGGCCTTCTTCTTTGGTGATATGGTAAGTTGTTTGATATAGTATATGTTGTATGTATGTGATCCGCTGTTTTGGTATGTTACTTGTTATCGTATGTTATTTGTTTTGATGTGATATTGGTTATGTGGTTTGTCATGACCCGAGGCAAAATATGATGACAATAAGGACTTGTTATGTGATGCAAGTATTATGACGCCTGATCAACGTGATAATACCGAGATCATATCATTTGAACTTATTGAATTCATACGACGTCTTGGGAAATGCCTGGGAATGTTACGTGAATGGACTAGGGCTTATATCCATTAATTGTCCCACCTCATGTTCGTTTGGAATTATGTACCTCTTTGTGAGATTCTCATCGACATCTGCTACATATAAGTTTGGTACGCTTTGGAACCGGAATCGCTATGATCTGTGTGAAGCTATGGATTGCTACGTCTGCCCTATACGTGTACGTCTCCGTGCACCCTGCGGCTTCAATTTTCGAGGACGAAAATTTTCTTTTAGAGGGGAAGAGTTGTAAAACCCCGAAGATCGTGAACGTGTTAAACGACTAATTTGCCCTCAAGCTTAAAAACAATTTTGTGAATTTCGGTATTATCGGCAAGCTCATTAACTAAGTTTAACGCTAACTTATAGACGACATATAGAAGATGATAAGATTTAATTACACTTATGTCTACTAAATTAAATAGTTACACCTTACAAGTTATTTTGGCCTTAATCATACATACAAATTTAAGGACACTTAAAATCAAATATTAACCATTAATATTGTAATTAAGAAAATTGGCTTGGTCAAGAAATCTTCCCATTTAAACGCCATAACCCCTTTTAAATTGTCCAACACTTTCCCCAATTACTTCCCAAAATTCAGGCCGAAATTCCTCCCTAAACCCCTAATCACGTTTAATTCAATGTCCCTTTTACTCATTCTAAAACCAAGAAAACCCTAACTTCTCTATACAAAAAAAAGTGGCGGCAACCATTTAATTTCTCCTTCTTTCATTCGATCTTCAAGGCAAACAAAGGAGGCTATGGAGGTGTTAATGATCGTGAATCTTTGTGATCGTGTGCAACCGTAATGGAGTCACAGTCGTGGGTCTTGGGTGGCTTTGGTCGTGGGTTTTCCTAAGCGAAGGGTTGTTGTGTTGTTTGTGCGATCGTGGTCTTCTAGGGCAAGAGAAGAAGACCTTGGTTGTTTGTTTTGGTCCTTGTTAATCTTCCTCTTTCACATTTCAAGGTAAACCAACATCGGTCTCGCCTTTTTCTTTTTGAATCACAGTCGTGCATATGTCCTTCCTCACGCATGTTTTGTACAAGATAACATGTCACATAAAATGATAAAAGGTTACATGGAAGAACACGTTAAAAGTTACATGAAATGGTAAATCGATCTCACATAAAATAATAGATTTTGTTGCCTCATAAATGATAAAATGGATTTCTTGAATCATGCTTCTAAATGCGTATGATATGAATGATATGGGACCTTGTAATGTGTATTCAAATATGATTTTGGACTTCTAAATATTCGACCCATATGTGATATTTATAACGAGTTAGATGAACCTTGAAACGGGTATGTATAAAATTCATAAGCCGGAAAATATAAATGTTGGGCATGTTAAGATGCTATTAAAACAGGTCATATGGCCTTCATGGGTCATGGGTGCGTTGGGAAGGTAAAACATGTGCTTATATTGGTTTTAATAAACCCTAAAACTGGACAGCATCATATGTCGAATTTGTGTGTGTTATAGATCCAATTTTATAAGTGCAATAATCTGGGTTTTTATGGGAAAAGTTTATTTTATGTCTTAGTTAAGTTTTCCAAGTGGTTTGGTCGAATTTGGAGTTGTCTAAGTCGTATTTTGAATTTCACAAGATCAAGTGTCAAAGCGAGAAAGCGGGTGCGAAATTTGGTTGGATTGTTTGATTTTCATTTTCAAACCATAAGGAATTGGGAGCTCTCCTTTTACAGGATTGACATTTAGGATATAAGTGAATTTTGGGAGTTTTGAAAATTTTCCAAGGTGTCTAAACAGGTCCAATAAGTGTAAACTTTTAAGGTGTATTTTCGATTACTTTACGGACAGGTCTGGACTTGTGATTTTCCATAGGCCATTTGGCATAGAGATAGAACCCACCAATTTTGGAGACTCTTTTAACTCATATGGGAACCCCTGGATTTTACTTGATTTCATTTGAGCTAAGTAAGTATTTTATAAAAATCGCTAAACTACGGTCCAAATATGAGTTTAAGAAAATGAAAGAAAGAAAAAGGATATCAATAAGTAAAACACTTACACATGCATAAGAAGCTTATAAAATGAGTATATAAGTAATATATGATATCAATTCGTGTAGATACGTTGAAGGAGATACGACGTTGCTTCCCGGTGTAACTTTCTTGTTTGCTTGATTTCGTTGCTAAGGTACAAATATTCTATCCCTTTTCAGTAGGGATGTCTCCTGACTTTTCAATCCTTAACTTTCCTTCATCTATGATATTCCTTTGCTATGATTTCCCTATGCTATGATCCTTTTGATATGATTCTGACATAATCCTTTGATATGATTCATTCGCTATGATATTCGTTTGTTATGATTACGAACTTGATTATGAACCTTATGATTATGAACCATCGATTATGAACCTCGATTATGAACTTATGTTATGGAAATATGATATGAACCTTTGACTTTTGAACCTTTGATATGAACTTGATATGAACCCTTATGTTATGATATGATTATGCTTTGACCCGCGGTTTGATACCCGAGCCAAATATGTGTTCCTAGTCATGAAGGTAACATGGCCGTGTCATTGATGCACCAATGGCATGACTCGGTGTGTCTGGTGATGTTACACATCGTCCCATTATGATATGATATGATTATGAGCTCACTATATGTATATGATTTGGCCACTATGATATGTTAAGGGCGTATGGATGCATCCTAGATATGATATGTTTAGTGGATTTAACATGATATGATATGGTTTATATGGTGAATGATGTGGTATTGCAATCTGGCGTCTTCACATTCCGGAGCTAGCTACTCCATTTATTCTTGAGGTCTCCTCCTATTATGTATGGTATTCCGAGGTCACCCTCCGAATACAATGGTTACTATGATATGATAGGATATGATATGTTCAGGGCTCGTGGTAGATTTAAACAACCACTTACACCTTTGATATACCTATATTGTACCTTTTGTATTCCCAACGCACCATATGCTACGTTAATTGTTCATTACATAGTACCCTTATATGACTCACTCTAATACCAAGATATATATATTCCATTTCTTTGATCATCACACTCTCGTTCTATTATTTGGACTATCGTTCCATTCGCGTCATCGGGTTATTATGTGTTTATTTGATTTGTTTATGCTATTTATGTTTTATGTGACTACGATTATCCTGCTATGATGTGATTAATATGCGGTTATCCGAGTTACGGTTTTCATCGATGATATGTGATCTCACTATTATGTGAACCTCTGAATTGTCTGGTGACCATGCCTATGTGTAATCGATAGTTTTTGGTTTATTATGTGTGCTTTGTTAGGTTAATCTCGTGGACTATGACTATCCGTTGTATTCTTATCTGCTTATTGTTGACCTTCCATGTTTACATTACGCCTATGCTACGGTGTAATTAGGTAAATGGTTCAACGTGTGACGTATGGTTGGTTAATTTGTTGTCTGCTATGTCTTTGATTCATTCAATTATATCGTATGTTGTATTCCTACTTGTTACGTATAGCGCCATGTTGTTGACTATTTGGTACTTCGGTGATTATGATGTTGATTATGTTTTCAAATAAGGGTTTTGACATGTGTGTTTGCCATGTTCACTTACTAATTAATTGCTTCCGCTTGCCTTAGATTTCTCTTTGACTTGTATGGCTTATGATTTCTGAATTGATTGTATGTTGTATATGTTGTGTGGATATGCGTCTGCTATGCTTGCTTATGTTTGATGCCTTGTATGCAGGTTTGTATGTGCTTGTATGCTTGTCTTGATGCTTTGCTTTGCTTCGTTCTCCTTGTTATATGTGCTTTGGATATCGTATAATTGTGTTCTGCGGGATCCTCATTGACTCATTGTCCTCATTTCGTTGCGACCTTGTTATCAACTTCCTTATTTCATTTCGCATTTCTTATTTTATTTAGCTTTCGTTTTGTTATATCATTCTTTGGGCTTTTAAGCTCGGCCGCATTTCTTTTCTGCGGCGGGTTTTAGGTTTGAAGATGGGCTTTGATGGGTGAGAGTTGGATTATCTGAGTGGACCAACCCTAGTTACCTTATTATTTGGACTTACTTTGAAGAGTTTTGTTTGATATTTCATTTCATTTTAGATATTGTATTTTCTTCAATCGATCAATTGTTTATATGATTTGATACTTCATTTTTAAGGTTTCCGTTTGAAAGTATTTTATTTGTATGTTCTGATATGACACCAGAATGTGACACTTCTACCCTTGTCGGGTTGGGATGTTACACTTGCCTCCCATGTTGATGTGAATACTGTTTTGACAAAACCAGTCACTTCACTACTTCATTCCAATATGATGAATAACAAACCCAGGTTAATTTTCAAAGTTCTAAGATCAGGAATACTAGGAGTTCATCTAGTTCCCATAAGAAACATCAAATGGCTGATCAATCCCCTAAGAAACCAACTAATTATAAAAGGACCAATGTTCAAAAGGCGGAAGTGTCTACATCCAAATCTACTAGCAATTGTTTCAAATGGATTCCCACCGCGATTATTTAAGTTTACGAGGATCCAAGCGGACTTACATACCTAGATCTTGCCTTAAGTGGATGCCCACAGAAAACTTTTCAAGAATATTGAACCTAAAGGGATCTCTATTAATGACACGCCTAGATCAAACTGTGCAACATCCAATAGTGAGATTACTCATGTCACTAACTCATCTATTTGCAATACTACATGTGCTTCTAGGGCAATGTGTCTTCAGTTTTTTTCAGGTACAATGCTCAATTCAATCAGGAACATCATGACTTGGTTTCCATCAGAAACGAATATTGCTCACTCAGGAGTTATAGCTTGCCAGAATTGATGTACCTCGTACTTTGACTCCTATTCGTCTTGAATCAGGACTCGCTCTTATAAATCTGTGTACAAATCAGTTTAAAAAAATTCAAATTTTTTCTAGAATATACTCTCATTCATAATTTAAAGCGTTTCCCACAATCTAATAAAAGATATATCTCTTGTTATCGATAACATCTACGGTCCTAGAAATGTCATTCAATAATGACACGGGATCATAGATGAAGTTCGAACAAAAGATATACTCTTGTTTTACAACGGCTGAGTTTAATTCAATCAATGTTCATTGGTGACATTGATTGAGGGGGAGAATTTTACAAGTTATCTCGTTTATCTCTGCACCATTGTTGGATATGTATTGTGTTCAGATGCATGTCATGTATTGTGTTCATATGCATGCTTGTGTCTTGTCTTGTCTTGTTTTGTGGTGTCCTCTGTGTTGATTGCTTATCTGTTTCATGGTGTCATATGTGTTAGTTTGCTTATCTATGTTATGTCAACTTTACATGTGATTAATACTGGATTTGCATGCAATCTGATAAGTTCATGGACTGATAGTATCAATAATACATAATATGATAGATAGCAACTTGCTTTTATCTGGGTTAGCAACTTAAGACGTAGCGATGTCACACCCTCGCCGGAGGCGGAAACACGAGTTGTAACGGAAAGGAACATAAGCACAAGATAATATAACATACCAACGTTAAGATTCAAAAGAAATATTACACCATTACAATACCGGTTTAGCCGACATCGGCAAATATATTACAAAGTTTAGATCCCAAAATATTGCGTTTTATTACATAACGATTTGTAGTGACACGTGAAAACTTCATTATGCAAAACACGGTAGAAAAGCTTACTAACGATCACACGAAATGCATGAGAAAAAGCGGGTCAACTATGAAAATAGTTGGTGAGTATACACGTTTAGTAAAATAAGAAACTCGTAAGAGATATTCAAAGTTTCGGTCATCGAAATAGTCCACAAAGCAAAGGCATTGTAAATCCACTCGGTTCAAGTTCCGCCCATACAAAACTTGCAACATGTGTGTTCACAACCCATTGCACAAAATATAGTGTGTCAAGTAGTCAAGTATCGTTGTCGAGCAGTTCACAATATAGCACCACGTATATAATTGTATGCCGAGCAAAGCCCTAGAATAAATAATATCGTCCGTAACATAGTGGACGAGAGGTTGGCGACCTCTAATAGCGCTATCCATACTACCTACTAATAGGAGACTAACAATGCGAATGTCGAGCGGTACATCATACAACTATATATACAATTAAGAACACTCCGAACATGGGAGAATTTAAATTGAAAATGCTCCGTTCCCATAGGGAGACATTCACTCCGGACCGGGAGGCTTTAGGTTGCTCAGAACAAGGGAGACTTTATGCGCTCCACCAATAAGGCGAGACTTTTAGGGTCATAGCAAATGCAGGTTCAATAAGTTCAAACAAGTCATAGCTTCGTAATTATGTTTAAGGATTTGATTTGAGTTCACAAGTTCTAGTCAAACAAGTTAATAAAAGTAGTAATCAATTTAGCTCAAGAATGGTTCATGCATTTGCCCCAAAATATAGTAAAAGCGGTAAAGAAAGGGGATGTGATTACTCACTTTTGCAATAGTTATGATGACGAGTGGATGCACGAAAATGAGGCGCAACCCTCAACCGCGACCTATTATGAATGATATGCTCTAATATAAGTCATGAAACAATGTCGTGCATGCAAACTCATATGATATCCATACCACTTGTACACTTTTGAAAATAAAGTTTATCGTCGAAAAAATAATCTTATAACGTCTTGACAATTTATAAATTACTTTACAAGTATTTACATTGAAACGATATCCTACGATAGTCATTTAGTGATTTATTATGAAATTATAGCTTTTCGTCGTAATATAATGTCATTTGACAATTTCATGAAAGTGACTAAACGTCCTTGAAAAGCTAGTCGTAAAATGGTGCACATCGAGTGTTAGGAAACAAACTCAACGGTTTTGGGAAAGCTTGTAGCATTATCTCAAAGTTTTAGCATTTAAGTTTTTATCATAGAGGTCTCGATCATGGAGAAAAATATAGGTAAAGTATGGTACTTGTGTCCAAAATATTGTTTAAGGGTGGTTTTCGGCAAAGTTTAAGTGACCGTATTTTATTCATTACAACTCCGCTTGACGAACGGTTGGACATTTTGGAAAATAGGCTAGGCGAACTTACTTTTACTAGAAATCATCATTTTTTTTATAAGGAAAAGTACTCCAATTTAGTTCTCCAAATTAGTTCTCCAAATTTTATTCTCCAATTTAGTTCTCTAAATTTAGTTCTCCAAATTTTGTTCTCCAATTTAGTTCTCTAAATTTAGTTCTCCAAATTTTGTTCTCCAAATATTTTGACTACTTTACAAACATTCTTGTCCGTTTTGACTCGTAAAAGTGGAAGTAATATCTTTGAATTTTAAGATTTTTATAGTTTAGTCGTCAAACTTGAAGAATTCATATCTTCTTCGTTACAACTCCGTTTAACCCGTTCAGCGACCACGTTTCGTTTCAAAGTATATTTTCCAAATATCTAGCCCAAAATTTTTACCTCATGTTGAGAATTCCAGAATTTAAAAATAAGATCAGACCTCTAAATAAAGTTGTCTAAATGAGTTTTTCTTGCGCAAAACCTATTCTAACCAATTCAAAACAACTCCGAAGCTATTCTAATCCTACCATACACCTTCTTAGGGTGTCATGGGTTCCTAGACATCACCAAAAGTGATATGTTTCAAGGAGTAATTATAGGATGATGAATATATATATATAACACTCAAAAACAAAAAAAAAGTGGTATAGACATCAATATGACTTGCATGTTTTTCTCAAATATGATGAAATGAACATAATATAAATATGAAAGATGAATATGAACATGAAATGCTTACTAGTAACTTGATAAGGTTAAATGAACAAGGTTAATCCTAACACCCTAGGTTTTTATTTCAAAACCTTACTTAAGAGTGTAACTAGATTGATATGAACTTGACTTGAAATTTTTTTGTGAATTCCTTCTTGGTCTTCTATGGTGGCCGGTCCTATGGTGAGAAGAGGAAGAGAGGATATTTTGATTTCACCTTTGTATTTTTAGTTGTATGTGTGTTTGTAAGTATAAAATAATATATGTGTAGTATAAGTAGATATTTTGTGTAAAAAGGGTGTGACTCATCCCCTTGGGTCGACAAGGGGGTATTTGTGTTAGCTAATACTTTTTTTTTTTTTTTTTTTTATTAAGTAAAGATGTGTAGATTTAATGTATATTTGTAAGCATAGTTTGGTAATTAGGTATATATTTGAACTTGTAAGGTAGCGTTAACTAAAAATAAATTTTAACGGATTAAAATAAAATATGTTGAAGTCATAAAAATTATAAAAATACATTCCTTACAAAATTTGAGTGAAATAATAATTATCGTGTAATATTTACGAAAACCGTCGTAATTATATAAATATAACAATTTATATACAAAATAAATTTAAAACATTGGGTAAACTAATAATATTATTTTTATAATCTTAATATAAGTATAAAAATATATCGGGAATATTTTTGGAAGTATCGGATCAATTGTTCAAAATAATTAATTACACGATAACGTTTATTTAATAAGAAAGTATGCGTTTAACGTAAAATGCAAAACCATGCATGAACTAATATGATGATAATGATGCTAATGATATGTAGACTAAACCTAGTCTATATGAAATGCCCTTGATGATTGTTCATGAATTCGCAGCTAAACCCCTAAGGTTACGTGAATTTGATACTTGTAAACCTAGTTTATGATAAACAATGAAATATTAAATTTGAGAAATGACCGGAAATTGAGAATTGTGACAAGCGACTTGATATTCATCTTAGGTAGAGACTTGACATGTGCAGGGACTTAATTTGTAAACTTGGCATACTTGTGAAAAAAACCCTTCATCACCCCTAGCGACTTGCCATATTTTCATTAGTTTCAAAAACTTAAAAACAAATTTTTCTTTCTTTCTCTCTCTCATGTGCAATTCATCCTAACGATTTGTGTGTGGTAAGGTTATGTTAATCAGTTTCTTGTCTCTAAATATGAGGATTATATGCATCCCCTAACTCATTTTCCTTAACAGATTCCACTGATCTTGATCCTTGTCACTTGCTTTCCTCGTCTAGGTTTGTTAATGAACTTTTTGAAGGAAACACTTGATATATATGTGTTAATGGATTAATGGTTGTTTGGATTCACTAGGGTTGATGTAATTTTTCATACTTATATGTATTAATGAATTTGTGAGCGACTTGTATGAGGTTCGATTTGGGTTGTGTTTCTGAAATTGTTTGTGTTTATGGATTAACTGTACTTGTTCTTAGTAGCGTTTTGATTGTGTTGAATGGATTGAGGTGATATGCGTATGATATTCTTGTGTTCTTGGTAGCGACTTACCTGTTTTGATAATGTTCTTGGTAGCAAGTTGGTGCATAAATTCATCATGGCGAGTTGCTATTTGAATACATTCAAGTTAGCGACTTAGTGAATTGATTTGTGCGACTTAGCATTATTCTTTATTGATAGCGACTTGTCTTTACAAGTTAGCGACTTAGTAATTTTTCACATAGCGACTTGGCCTTGTTATTTTTATAGCGACTTGTCTTTACAAGTTAGCAACTTAGTAACTTTGAATGTAGCGACTTGGCCTTGTCATTTTAGATAGCGACTTGTCTTTACAAGTTAGCGACTTGGCGGTTCAATTTTCAAGTGGCGACTTGTTTTATTAAATTATTTAAGGCGACTTGCTATAATAATCTCATGCTAGCGACTTGGTTGAGGATTTCTGTGGCGACTTGTATTGACAATTTGCCATAGCGACTTGCTATAACATTATTGTTTAAGCAAGTTGTATCAGTTTCTCTTGTAGCAACTAGATATGACAACTTGTTTTAACAACCTGTTATAACATTTCCTTAATTGCGTTTTGTCTCATGAAATTATTTTATAGCAAATTTGTTTTTAACTAATTTGATTAAAAACAACTTGTCTCTCGATAACTTTCACTTAAGAAATTGTTATTTTGAAAATACTAATGCTGCTTAATCTATTTTCTAAGCACCTCAATATGTGTATGGATACTCTGTCAAGTTTGCTATTTGTTGTGTCTTTGTCATGAGATTGCATTCTATAGTGCTTAACTAACCACAACTTAACTAACATGCTCTCAATCATTGTTGTTGTATATGTGTATCTTTAGATCTTCAATGGCAAACACAACCTCATCTGAGAACCTTACTACCTCTGCTCCACCCAAAGTTCTCACAGACAACGAAATCTTTCACGAAGATAAATGGGTAGAGATAGGAAAAAGTAAGCATGTGGATATGGAAAAGTTGCAACAAAATCCAATACTTAAAGTGTCAATTGATATCCTCAAAAACACAAATTTTTCTTGAATGCCCTAACCAAGCAATGCACAATTCCACCATTTACCTACAACAATTACGGAACACCATTGAATGGGACAAAATCACGGCTCAATATACTGCAATTTGGATGATAAGGAATTTGTGATCAATTCGACATTCTCGCAAAGGCCCTAGGAATCACACCACTGTAACCCCACCATACGATCCGAACCTCCACTTAGTGCGGAAGAGCTAATAGTCTTCCGATTGGTTTGGGTATCAAGTTGGCATATCAATGGCTTGACATCATCACGGACACATGTATCAACCACGGAGAGCAATGACAGCAGTTCTCAACTTATGCTTATCGGCAAAACATCGAGTTTGATAAAGTGAGGATTCCCATCTTGCAAATCCTATGGGGTATCATCAATGGGGTGAATGTTAATGTCTCGGGCGTGTCTGGGAAGAATTCTCGTTGTCAATGAACACATTTATCTCCGATAGAACAAACTTTCGGAATAAAGCTCGGGGACGAAAGAAAGTAAACAAACTTGTTATTCCTAGCATCGATTTTCAAAGCTTGTTATCCGGTGCTTAGCAGACTCATAACTTCAACCCTATGAGTGAATCACCCTACATAATGCTAAGTATGAATTTGTTCTCGGCAACCTCAAATATATTGCTAGAGGTGTCAATAAAGAGATCTTTGAATTTGCCAATTCTGATATTCTTCTCGCGGCGATATTAAGAAGACGGATCACTTAAACCGTACAAGAAAAGGGCTTCGGATCCGGTGTTAATGTTGATGTCTCTCTCCACCACACCCAACCTTTGCTAAGTCTACTTCGGCCCAAAGACTTCATATCTGCCCTTCCAAAAGGAGACTTGAAAGGTCACAACATCTTGACACCACAACCCGAGCGAGAAAAGAAGAAGAAGGAAGTGGAAAGGAAGCGTTGAGGCGGGGTTTCGAGGGTAAAGCGGGTTTGATTGATGAAGATGATGTTGCCGCGCAACTAGGAATCAAGCAAAGCCTAGAAAGTCGAAATGTGAAACAGCAGTTGGAGGTGTCGTGTTAAGAGAACTGAACGAGCCACGCCATACAACTCCAATCACACAAGACAAAGGGAAAGGGATTCTTTGGTGTAAATGACGAACAAGCCACTCGCATGCTTGACCTTCTCCTCTTCACCATCAAGAACTACCACTCAATTTGGTGAAGAAAAGAAGTGTTGAATCATCTTGACTCAAGAACAATCTGGATTGGAAAAGGAGGTATCCGAATCACAAGAAGAAACTCCTGCATCAAGTGATACCCAGTCTGATCAAAATGTTGATGAAGAGTTGCAAAAAGACTCACAGGTGAACCTTGAGTCAAGATCTGATGAGACCAGACATTTGGTAGAACCAAACCTGTCTATTGATCCTCTATCCTCATTAAAGAATCTAGATACAGACTTCTCTTTTGTTAATCAGTTTATAAATGACAAACCCTCAGACAATGAGACTCTTAAGCAAGGTAATGAGAAAGAGGAAGTGGAATCCATGTTTACCGTCGACATACAACAAGACACTTCAACCATCCCACCTATGTCGTACCAGTCTCAAAAACCGTACTTCCACCACCCAAACCGCTAATGATCCATCAATTGTCACCATCGGTGAAACCATCACTCCTCACCACCACCTCTTGCTTCACCTCCTCCGGTCAAAACTCTTTGAGCAATTGCTCGAAGATGCTATGACACGTATTGCAACTATTGAGAAGTATTTTCCTATCGCCGTCAATAATCTTGATAGCCGTGTCAAAAAACTGGAGAATATTAACCTCAATGAGATTGTAACAAAGGAAATAGAAGGCGATATTAAAGATGCGGTTGAATGGGCAATGAAGGCTCCATTACTTGAACGATTTAAAGACTTGCCAATCTCGACATGAGATCGACTCTCTCGAAAAGAATGTATGAGGCGAGAGAGCATCGGGCGATACACATAAGAAATTATCTGAAGCACTCGAGGAATTGATGAGACTTGATAATTATCGGCGGTTTGTAGAGGATGTCGAGAAAGGAAAGATAAGAAGAAAGAAGGACATTTCAGGTGAAATCAAAGGATCGTCTGGAGGCCCCAAACCACCACCTCCTTTACCTCCAAGCTGGAGGCTGGAACTCTGGGTGGTGGATCATCAAATACAACCTCTACACCTCCACCACAACCACCATCATCACCACCAAAGCCTTCCAATCAATCTAGTCCTTCCGGAGATCGGGGAACTCATACGAAATATCGGCTTGGACCATGGTCGATTCAAGGTTCACACCCATTCTCTTCTATTCACGAAGATCAAGTGTTTCATGAAGAATCATATGTCATGGCGAGTCGAGATCAGATGGCGATGATGCATCCACCAACATATCCCAAGCCATCGAAGATGATTGGTTTGATGCATACATTTCGGTGAATGCTCAAAACCACGAGTTGCACCTCTAAAGACATGACTCAAAGGCGGCTCATGAAGAGACCTCAAACTCCAGGAACCTTCATGGTTCATCCCAGTCGACACTATGAATCGACAACAAGCGGGCCTCAACAATCACTACCAACTATGAAGCCCGGTGAGGACTCACTTCTTCACATCACGGGAGATATGGGTAGCTTTATGAAGTGGTTTGTGAGCAGAAGAATCTCGTCCATCACTCAAAGGATCTTGAAGGACAAGCATTTGAAATTGTCAAAGTCTTTCACTCGGATGCTAATCGGCTTCAATACGGATGGAAGAATGTCATAAGATCTTTGGTGATCAAGTCGGTGAGCATATCGGCCGTTTCAATGTGAACATGCCTCTTCCTCTCGGTGGTGAACACGGACAAATGACCATTCGATCGAGTTCTTCTTCAACCATGACCTGGACTATCTATGTGCTCGCTCATCTGAAAGAAGACTTACTTTATCAATTTCAAAGATGAAAGCTGCTACCTACACAGATCCGGGTCTTGAGCAGATGGTACCTGATCAATTCTGGTATGACAAAGAACATGTGTATGACATTGAGGCTTCATATGGCATTTCTCATTGGTGGTTCAAAAGAAGAAATTCTACATTGAAAGACATGGGTGATAAAAGGCCTTAAAATTATTAGATCAGTGAGGATTCTAAGTGTTGTCAATATAGAAATCTTCCCAATCTATGGCTATGATTATTTGAAGAAGATTGTTCTTGAAGAAGCGGACATGAAAGATTACGTGATAGAAGAAAATGACTTCAAACATCTGGCCGCCAAATGACTTTGAAGATCTCTATCTTTTAAACCTTCAAGGACATCTTAATCACCTACTGTTCGTGAGAAAAAAGCTCTCTCTGCTGCTCAATCTCGGATCGAGGCTTGGTAATTCAAAAGGATTTAAGGATTTTCATTAAGAATGGAAGCTACGGACCACGTCAACCTTACATGTCCGAAATGGGATGCCTCGGGACATGAATTTCATCACGAATATAAAGTGATTGACACTCCTAGAGCCATCATCTTTACAAGCGGATATGGGTCAAGAATGCTAATGAGACTATCGAGCTATACAATTTCGATGATGGTACACTCGGGATGGTTGAACAAGAATTAAACTCAAGAGAAAGGAAATAAAAATTGACATGAAGCGGTGAAACAAAACAAAATTCTGGTCGGAACAAGATTTAAAGATGTGTGAAGAGTTTGTGCACTGCAATTGGTAGAAGACTTAAGACGAATGATTTATCGCAGCCTTGAAAGTTTAGGTGGGTGGTAGACTTCGTGAAGGTCACTACAAGCGCTAAAGAAGCGAATGAAGACATCTTAGGAAGTAGTTTACATTTTGTACTTCTTATGTGTGTAAAATGTGGTGTATGATCTATGAACAACTATAATGTATGTAATAGTGTTAGGTTATGTATTGTGGTTTCCCTTTATGTCGAAAAAGGGAACTTGATGTTGTCCACCGGATCATATAAAACCGGACACATTTTCTCCAACAAATGTTTGTTTCATACATATTTAAATCACTGAGATCCAAAATCTCGAAGGATTTGAAATTTTGATCGGGAGAAAATGTGATATAAATATGAAAGATGATAAAGATGACCAATTTTGTCTCAAAGTGCATCTTGCTCTACAATATGTGCTAAACTATTTGAATCTCAAAGCATATATTAAGGGGGAGCATTTCAAAACAAATTCAAAAATCTTCAAGGTACAAAGATTTCCATGTTTTTACATAAGGTACCTTGATTGTGTGTTAAATGGTTTCTAAATATTTGGTAATCATGGTTGTATTTTCTAAAAATCTCTTTCCTCTATGTGATAAAATGAACCCATAGAAGTTCGTGATTCTCATGAAACGTTAGAACTCATTGACGAGAGTAGATAAAAAATGAAACAAAAGAACCCAGAAATAAAACCAATCGATTACAACAAACTTAACAACATTTCTGGAATTAAATTTGTTCCTAAAAAAGAAAAGTCAAAGTTTTCCATAACACCCAGTGTTTCAAACAAAGAATCAAAATCAGTTTCAAAACCAATTTCAAAGCCAATTGTTGTCTCAAAATCATTTTCGAACATGGAACAAATGTCTTCAAACAATCCTTTTAACACAAGTGATGCTAGAAGCATTTTAGATGACGTTAAAACTAGAATTGGGCAACTTCAACATATTGTTAAATCTAAAATCAACATCGGTACTAACAAGCTGGTTTTCTAGTTTTGATGACGAAATGAAAAAGGTTTTGAAACTCGATTGCCACTCAGCTAAATAACATCGGTCACGAGGTAATTCATTTTGAACAAGCATTTTTAAAAGCAGGTGACTTTGTCAGGACCATAAATCCACAGTAAAGAAATCTAATGAATGTTTTGAACACATCAAAGTTTTGGAAATTTTGAATGATTCTCTCTTGAAGATGTTATAACCACGATATCATGTCCATTGTTTTACAAACATATTACATTGAAGATCATGAAAGACTCAGGTTTGAGACCTCGAAATTGTTTCAAAATATGAAAAAGCTCTTGCAAAACTTGAAAAGAAAATGTATCATATTTTAAACAACTTGATCGAAAAAGCGAGGAATGCAAGTATGACAAAGCGTAAGTATGGCGTGCCTACAAGGACATGAAAGAGCAAAATGATCTTTTGAGGACTCAATGGAATGTCAAAAGGAAAGGTTGTGGATACTAAGATTGCAAAACCATTGGTAGGGAGAAAGAAAATGTTTGAAATCGGTTTTAAACTAAAATGTTTATTTCTCCCTCCTCCAAAAGTCAATGAGAAAAACATTTGTCAAAACCAGTCCTCCACACACCTTATCTAAACAAAAGAAAAGATTGTTGAAAATGAAAAAGCGGTTATCGAGAAACCAAAAGTTTTAGCTTTGGCCTTTTTAGGATGAGTACCACTGTCGTGCGCCTCCACATATAAACCATATGGAACAAAGCGACATAAGTTTAGACAAGCACTCTAAAGAGACTAGGAATGCCGAAACAACTTCTCTTGATAAAAATATAGATCCTAATGTGTGTGCCTTACCTTCTACAAGACTAGAAAGCACATCTAGGAGCATCAGACTAAAGCCTAGGAGCAATACAAGGAACAATAGACTCTCGCTTGCCTCTAAGAGTAGTAGCTTGAATAAAGAGAAGAAAGTAGAAGAACACCCTAGGAATTTACCGCTTAATAATAAGAAAGACATTTCATCTGAATGTAATGAACCTATGAAACTTGCTATGGTTAATGAATGTGTTGAATCTTTTTGTGTAACTTGCAAGAAATCATTAATTAATGTTCAAGATGATTGTGTTTCTAAGAATGTGAATGATACGCCTGTTCAGAAGAACGCTCCAAAAAGAACTTATGTTAAACCAATAAGAAGTCTAGTTGCAAGATTTAGGTCTTACACTACTAATAAGAAGCATAGTCTTTACTTAGGGATGACATTTGGAAACCAGGGTAGAATTTTCACACTCGGAATGGTAGAATGAGTGATAAACCGGTGAAAACTTCTATGAGTGTGATCGAGTTTCACCTCTAACCGAAGGAACCAAAATCAAAACGGTTTCCAAAAACATCTTCTTACATATTTGCGGGTTATCGAAATATGTCTTTGGATCATCGACTCGGGTTGCTCCAAGCACATGGCCAAGAATCTGAAAGGCTAGCGATCAATTTGTTTGGAAATTCATGGGAACCGTTCATTTTGGAAATGATCATGTAGCAGCTATCATGGGTTATGGAGATCTACCTTTTGGAAATTATTTGATCACTCGGGTCTATTATGTCGAAGGGTTAGGACACAATTTGTTTTCAGTCGGGCAATTATGTGATGCAGATTTAGAGGTTGCATTTAGGAGAAATGCATGCTTCGTTAGAAACTTGGATGGCACTGATCTCTTAACTGGGAATCGTGATACAAACTTGTATGCTATCGACATAAACCAAATGGCCTCTTCATCACCAATATGTCTTATGACACGAGCATCTGGAACAAAATCCTGGTTGTGGCATAGAAGGCTATCCCATCTCAATTTCGACACTATCAACAAACTTGCCAAAGACAACATCGTCAGCGGACTTCCAAGTTCATATCACCAGGGATCGCTATGTCCGTCATGCGAACAAGGAAAAGCAAAAGAGCATCATATAAACCCAAATCCGTCCGACTTATGTGGCCCAATGAGAGTTGAAAGCATTAATGGGAAAAAGTATATTCTTGTCATTGTTGATGATTATTCAAGATATACATAGGTTAAGTTTTTGAGGTCAAAAGAAGAAGCACCAGGCATCATCATCACCTTTCTAAAGCATATTCAAGTACTTCTTCAAGCTCCAGTAAGGGTAGTAAGAACAGACAACGGCACAAAATTTACTAATCGGGGTTAAGAGCTTATTTTGAAGATGTTGGAATCACATCGGACATCGGTTGTTAGAACTCCACGGTAGAATGGGGTAGTTGAAAGAAGAAATCAAACTCTTGTGGAAGGCTATTCACACAATGCTAATTTATTCTAGTGCACCGTTATTTCTATGGGTGATGTTGTTGCCACTACTTGTTTCACTCGAACCGATCCTAATCCATCCAAGATTCAATAAAACCCCATATGAGCTAGTGAACAACGAAAACGATATCTCTTACCTTGGCGTGTTTGGCGCTTTGTCTTTATCCGACGAACGACGAGAAGATCTAGGAAAGCGAAAGCTAAAGGTGATATTGGAATCTTCATTGGATATTCGGATAACTCGAGGGCATTCGAGGTGTATAACGGAAGAACTATGAAGATAATGGAGCGATGAATGTGAGTTTTGACAAACTTTCACAAATGGCTTACGAGAGACTCGCTTTAGAACCAGCAATCAGATGGCTTCAATCAAAGCAGTTAGAACCCGCACCAAACCCATGAGACTTACGGACACATCGGTTCAAGACTCATACAACAAAGAGCTCCATCAACTTTTGTGACACACTCATGAACAAGAATGGGAGAATTTCTTCAAGTTAATGTTCGATGAATACTATGGTGGAACTTGACAAATGCATCAAACCGTCATTCCATGCACCCGCTCAAAATCATCCACCACCACCAGGAAGATGCATCTACCACGGTCAAAACCAATGCACCAACTCCATCAACGTCATCTACATCGACTTACGCAAATCTATTCTTGAAAGCAGTTTTACCGGCGGTTTATGAGCAAAACCAAAACATATCACTTCAAGAAGAACCTTAACAAAACCAACACGATGCAACATTAGATGAAGACTTATTTGAAAACCATTTGCTACAAAATCGGTGAATCATCTTCAAGCTTCGAGAACCATCTAACTTACATACGTTTAACCAATGGTATCCTACACTACGAAGTGGACAAAAGACCATCTAATTGAACAAGTTATTGGTGAACCTTCACGGCCATTCGGGGCGAGGCGCCAACTTGCCACCAGTGCGACTTGTGCATTTACCTTTGCTCAATTAGCACTATCGAGCGAAGAACATTCGCGAGGCAATGGCGAACCCGCATGGATAGAAGCGATGCGGGAGGAACTTCTCCAATCCTGTCTACATGACTCTTGGGATTTGGTTCCAAGACCAATTGACATTCGCGTCATTGATCTCAAATGGTTATGGAAGAACAAAAAGGATGAAGAAATGACTGTAATTCACAACAAAGCTCATCTCGTGTCCAAAGGATACGAGACATGAAGAAGGAATAGATTTTGAGGAGTCATTCGTGCGGTAGCTAGACTTGAAGCGGTCGGGATATTCTTAGCCTATCATTTCACAAAACATCACGGTTTATCGGATGGACATAAAATTGCGTTCTTGAAAGGAACTACGAAAGAAGAAGTGTATGTGAATCGACGAAGGCTTCATAGACATGGAACATCGGACTACGTCTACAAACTCAAAAAGGCAATCTATGGTTTGAAACAAGCTCAGGGCGTGGTATAATGACCGACTTCTTTCCTACTCCAAAACAATTTCACCAAAGGAACTGTTGATCCTACCTTGTTTACTCAAAAATACAACAATGACATTTTGATTGTTCGATTTATGTGGGCGACATCATATTTGGGTCCACTAATCCAGATCTTTCAAAACATTTTAAAATCTCATGAAAAGCAAATTTGAAATGTCCATGATGGGGAACTAAAATTTTTCTTGGTTTACAAATACATCAATCCCTCATGGAATTTTTATTAATCAATCAAAATATACAATGAGATTTTGAAAAATCATGGTATGGATAATTGTGATTCGATCGGTACACCAATGGTAACTTCACCAAAAATTGGAGCCGATTTATTTGGGAAACCTATCAATCCGAAGAAATATCGGACATGATTGGTTCTCTCATGTACCTCACTTGCTAGTCGACCCAATATTCATTTCTTTGTTTGCTTATTAGTACGGTTCGAGCAAAGCCTACCTAGCTGCACCTCAAAGAGGTTAAAAGGATCTTCGGTGCACGAAGACATCCATTCATGGGACTTTGGTATCAGAAGGAATTGGTTTGATCTAATTGCCTTTTCGGATCACGGATCACGCGGTGATCAAATTCTGACAAAAAGTACATCGGAGGAGCACAATTTTGGGTGAAAAGTTAGTCGGTGGTCTTTAAAGAAACAAGATTGCCTTTGCACTTTCAACCGGGAGGTCGAGTATGTGTCTCTGTCTGCGTGTTGTGCTCAAGTTCTATGGATGAGAACATAACTCATGATTATGGCTTTACTTTCGATAAAATACCTATGTATTGTGACTCGAAAAGTGCCATAGCCATATCATGCAATCACATTCATCAGCGAAAGACTAAGCGCATTCATGTCGTTACCACTTCATAAAAGAGCACGTGAAAAAGTGCTTGTGAATTATTTTCATGAAGACAGATTACCAACTCGCGATCTATTTACTAAAGCCCTTTCAAAGAGCGGTTTGATAATTTAGTTAAATGAATTGGAATGCGAAGCTAACCCACGAGGAGTTAGAGCGTCATCTCGAATCTTCTTGAAAATGATTTTCCAAAAGCTTCGATGTAAATATTTTGAAAACAAAATACAAATTTGAAAAACCAACAAAAGCAAAATATAAAATATAAAACTTTCAAAAATACAAAAACAATATAAAATCAAAATCCCAAAATATTCTTCTCGACATGTCTCTCGTGTAATCGATATTCCATGCGTTTCTAGAAATGTCATTCAACAATAATCTGGACATGTCGGATGCTTGATCGAGAGTTATTTAAATGTTTTCTAAAACATGTCGTTCCTCAAAATTTATTTAACAAATGGATTTCGTATACTTCAGTACAAAACCCGTACCAAAAATGATGACTTTTAATTATTTTCAAATCAAAACTCGTGTTTTTAAAGAAAAAATCAAGTGTACGCTTCAGTGCACTACATTTAAAGCTGGTGAGAAATCATCATCATCTTGAGCACCTTTTTCAAGATTGTTTCAAGATTGTTCAAAAAGATTTTTAAAATCTTTCAAAATATTTTGTGCTCAAGATAACTCCCTCTAAAACACTTTAATTGATTATGCTTTATTAAAGGGGGAGTATAAAACCAAAATGTTCCAAATTCATGCTTAAATCAAATCCGTTTGTCTCCTCAAAAGATTCTAAAAATGATGTTTAATCCGTTGATATCAAAAATATCACGAATATGCTATTTTTGAGGGGGAGAAGACGTGATTAAAATGTGATAAAAAATGCTTAATTATCGTTGTTTGAATCTCAAAAGAGCTCGACTCAGTCGTAACCAATGAATTGACGAGAAATCTAAGTCAGTAAATGTACCATTTCGAGAAACTTTCCATGGACTTGACCAGGACGGGTAATAATTTCAAGCTAGTTCTCTAGTGATGTAAACGTGTCTCGAATTGGTCTAGTTCATTGAAAGTCGATCAATTCAAAAAGTGCGAACTCTACCCTCTCTGTGCAGATTTAAGTTAAAACAATATAAGCACATGTGAAGGGGGAGTGTTTCTGAAAATTCAAAACTCTCAAGGTGTTCACAAAATGTGTATAATCATAAACATTTTGAGAGATTTTCAAGAAAAAGGTTTCATGGCAACATAGGATAATCATGGAGTTATAAGGTGACTAAGGATAGGAAAATCCGTCCTATGATTCGCCAGAGCCGGAGGGATCTACCCAAGGACATCATCAATAGTTTAGAACTAGAAGTCCTTAGGTATGATTGAAAAAAAGGAGTAATGTGAGAAATGAGAAAGAATGGGTTGAAGAATTAAAAAGAACGATAAAGAAAAAGGGTGAAAAGAAATAACCCTCCATAATCAACCTTAGGCGTAAACCGGGTTCAATTCATCACTCTTGGTTGTCACTAAGATGACGCGGTATTGAAGACAAAGACGTCATGGACCAGTGACCTTGCTGCACCTAACCTTCTAGCCACTCAACTCCTCTTAAAAGGATTTGTTTCATTCTCACTGGGAACCCTACATTATCTATCGACTTTCTATTAGAGATAGTTGGTATTGAAGAAGGAGACCCTCTCGCTAGTCTCCGCTCAGGAAAACCAAAAGTGCACTAATCGAGTCTAGAGCCACGAGATTCATTAAAAGATCTCATAGGAACACTTGACATTTCATCTCTTGTTGTTCAACAATAAGGACACAAGTGATATATTCTAGAGTCCTACGCAGATCTTAGCATCTGCCAAGAACATTTATGAGGGGACTCACAGTTGTGATCCTTAGTGATTGAATGGAAACTCCTGCCAGGTCAACATCAAACAGCCACGACAAGAAGTCACTTGGTAATTCTTTATGGATTACGCTTAGTGTGTCTCAAACGGTCTCTGATCGTGGAGTGATGCTTGGTGAACTTGACTCACAATGTAGATATACTTGGTATATCGTGTTAGCCTTCTTGAGGGCCTCCGGTTCGAGAGCGACCTTTGTCGAAATTAGAGATGTGTTTTCACACTATCTTTGTTAACACCCTCGACATTTAAACTTATAAGTCTTTGAAATCCGTCAAGGAGATTCCTTTCACGAATCGAATCCTGAAGACGTGGATCATTACTTGAATTTAGTCTATGTAATGCCAACTGTCTCTTATGGGATTCGGATGGCTGATTCGCTCGACCAAGGTGTATGAAATCAAGACATTCATCAGTAAAACAATCGTAGTGGTCAATTCTTTAAGAAAAGTCCACCTTGATCGATTGGTGTTTTTCAACTAACATATTCATGCAGGTACTGATGATAGTCCCTTGGAGGAAAGAATGCACCATCTTCCCATGCTCATACCAACAACATCTCATGAAAGTTCTCATCAAAATCAAAGGCAACGCAAAGTTAAAGATGATTCTTCGTCAATGTCAAAGAATCTACAAAGTCAAAAGAAGTATGAGCATGGTGGAGAAAGACGTGGAGACACCTATCCCAAAGAAGTTGACAAAAGGCGGACAACACCATATCTGATCACTAAGCATGAAGGAACGAAAATCAAGACTATTCTATATCGACACACAAAGTTCAAGCTCAAGGAGAGTAAAGACCTAATCAAGTGGAGCATCTTTTGAATGACCACCCCTTAGGGGAAGATTGTTAGCCGTAATAATAAATAATAGAAGTGGTGGTCATTCACGTTTAGGAACTTTGTAACGTGTCAGATATCGTAATAGAATAGTCAACGGGCTCGTGGATTGGGCTAAGCTAAATGGTTAGAAGTTAAGTTAAGCTAGCCTTATGTAAGTTAGAATCCAATCCAACCCAATCCAAGCCCATGCCAAGCCCATTAGGGCGTTTTGTATTAGACTATAAATACCCCTCAAATGTGTCATTTGAGGGGTGTGCTTGAGTGTGTAAGTGTGTGTTTTTCATATGATATAACAAGTTTCCTTTCATCTTTTTCTCTCTACACATACACGACATATATCATTCAAGTCACCACCTTTCTTATTCTTTCTTCATCTTTATGCATAGTGTTTCACGTGTTATACTTGTGTGTTAAGGTTGGTATCGTGATAAGGTTGAGAAAAACAAGGTCCTACACTAACCAATTACCAACAAGAAGTAAAATTTTGATTGTCAAATACTATCAGTTAGTAACAACCTAAATTTTTATTGATCAGTTTCATGTTGACAACCATTACAAACTTCTCTATCATCTAAACATACACTTAGCTAGACCCACAACTTTCCCTATCATCATTTTCCTTCATTTCCTTCCTTTCGTTTAGATATTTAAACACATTTTCAAGATTCTTAATCCTTGTTTCCAAATCAGAAACCTTTGATAACTCGACCTCGGCAGCCTTCTTTCTCCTTCTTAACACTCAAACGGTCTTCATTGGAGAAATCCTCTTTCCTCAACCCACTGTACAAAGCCTTCCCCTTATCGTTTTGTGCCATTGGTAGTGATTTGGGTTGAATGTGTGTTTCTGGTACTTAGGTTTTTATCGAATTCAAGCAAGAGAGAAACAATAATACGGTACAACTTTGGGTTAGATTTAACTAAGATATAGTTAAAATTTGGTTGGACTATTATGCCCTTGAAAATATAACGCAAAACGGGCGTTGACATGAGCATTAATACGGTACAACTTTGGGTTAGATTTAACTAAGATATAGTTAAAATTTGGTTGGGCTATTATGCCCTTGAAAATATAACGCAAAAAGGGCGTTGACATGAGCATTACGGGTCAAGGGATGCAATCGGCCTCAAAAACCCAACTTTTGGACTCACGGTGACGATTTTCCCAAATTTGGGCCCTAGGCAATGCTTTTGAGCAAGTTTAGGGACCAACGGTTTATTTTTGTCTTTATACTATCTTTTGTCCATTTTTACAAGATAGTTTTTTACCTTTCGACAAATTCGGTAAATTTTCAATTTTTATATAACATATCAACATTTTATATAAGGTTCTTTAGGCTAAAAGTAGTGGTGGTGACTCATTCACCGTCATTTCTGCCACCTCATTTCTCTAACTTTTACTTCCACTCATTCCCACTCATCATACATCCGTTTTGATCACATTTCTCTCACCTTTCATTAAAATACTTACATTATAAAAATATACCCTACTAAATACCCCACACACAATTACAAAATAAATAAATAAAAAACCAATTAGTTTTTTAAGTGAGGCCACATTTGTCATCTTTAAACCACCATGGTGAGTAACTCACCACAATTTCCATTTTGCACCGTGAGTTGATATTCTGTTTTTGGAGGCACGGTGGTGACTTGGTCACTCACGCCCCAACTTGAGTTGGTTATGGTTAAGGTATACTAATCTTCATAGCTACGAAGATGACTTGAAAAAGAGTTGAAGCATTGATAGGAAGGGTTGATAATAAGTAATAACTTAGTTTTGTTTAACCTATTGAGATTCCAGTTGTGAGTAAAAATAGGCTAGAGATTAAGTTCAAAAGCTTATTGCATTGATGCTCTGATGTTATGTTGATGTCGTAAGTCGTAACTATTTTCGCATAACATTTGATCGCAAATAAATTATATTACAAGGAACCCACCACTGCAACGCGCGGATACCCAGCTACTTATATTATTAAACCCCTATAAAAGACATTTTAAAGAATGGATTATTCATGTTACAGAAACTATGGTATATTATAGATAACATTAAAATACTGGTACGAACAAATTAGTGAAACTTAGAAGCTCAATGGTTACAACTCTTCATCATCCTTCCTCTTCCTGTACAAAAACGAAAACAAAGCATAATACACACAGATGTCGATCATAAAGTGTTCCAAGTTCAGATCCTTTTTGAACGTTTGGTGTCAGCGGTCAACGGGAGCGCTACAGGAAACTCAATCAAGACAATGAAAGAAGCTCTCTCAGCCTCTCTAAGATATTGTACAGTCCCGTTCATGGTCTTTACGAGCTTTTGACTGATGTAAAGTCCAAGACCTTCTCTTGAGGCACTTCGGCTGGTGTGAAACATATCTTGAACCAACTTCTCGGGTATCCCTGGTGCCGGATGGGTTATCCTGTCATTTCACAACCACTACAGGTGTCAATATTTGATGTTTCTTTTGCATAATAAACCATTGTACTTTTTCGATTGTCATGTGTTAGTCATTAGTCATTAGTCATTAATATATGGTTGTCCCGTTTGGATCATTTTGTAACATGCATTCTTCCCATTTTCTACAAAACTTAACATTATAGGTGAATTTAACATGTTTAAACATATCTTATATTCTTATAGCTTTTTTTTATTTTATATATTAAGCTATTTTATGCACACACAAAAAATAGAAAAATAAACAAAAACTAACAAAAAAACAAAACTTAATTTTAAAGGTTAAAAGGCTAGAGTAAATATGAGATGGGTCACCTGAATTCGAGATGTGCGACTTGTATCTTCGCACCTATGTGTTCCATCCTGTGAGTGGCACGGAAAGAAACAGAAGATCCTTCGACTTCAGGAGTGAAGTAGAGAGCATTTGACAAGAAGTCAGAAAGGACTTGTTGAAGCCTCAAATTGTCACCAAATAAAGACAAAGATAACACTTGTTCGGGCACATCATAAATGACCTCCACCTTCCGCTCACGGCCCAAAAGTGTTACTTGGTTTAAAACCACCTCCAATGACTCCCCGAGTCTAAATTCAGCACATTTCATTTCCAAATAACTGAAACACAGTATGTGTAAATGTGATTATGTATTGCTCATAATCAGATACGTATATATTCAGCCAAAATAAAAAGGTCGATAGAAAACAGTAGTAGGATACTTGGATGTGCTTATGCTATTTAAAGATGTAATAACTAAACTAATCCAAGGATTAAAAAATGATGATTAATTAAATAATCAATTTTAAACTAAAATCCAAACAGACCCTAAAACCAAAATAAAAACAATTTTTTTCTATATGATCAGTTTAAAACACATACCATTCCTCAATGCTCTGTATATCAGAATCATCAACAATCTGTGCTAATTGCTCTCGACACAAATGACTTTTACGTAAGACGCATCTCTGCTCTCCACCCAGCTCACTCGATTCCATCAGATTTTCAATACACTTAATCCCATTCAATCCACTCTTAAGTTCTTGACGCAAATAAGTAACTTTCGCAAGACTATTCAAAGCAGCCTGTTCAGACATTCGTTGCACCAACATAGCATGTTGAAGCTCAGGGCTCGTCACATGTAAAAAACACAAAACGCCTGTAATCTTTCCCTCTGAATCAACCCTTTTGTTAGCAGAAAGTAATGCCTCGACATACTTACCATTTTGGTCAAAAAACCCAAACAACAATTTATCTGAATCCAACCCTGAAATCACCTCGTTTAGTAGTATTCTTAGTCGGGTCAAAGTATCTTCATCTTTGACCCGACAACCAAAACTACCAACGGTGAAAACTTCACCTAAAAGCATCTTATTGTTGGCTTCTTCCCTCCTCAAACCGGTTAATCTTTGCATGGCGTCATTCCATTCTAGGCATTTCCCGTACTCGTCCATCATGAAAATTGGAGGAATGAGTGCACATGGGCTGCGGACTATACTAGTGTAATCACCTTTAACTTTTGAATATTTTTCTGTGATTAACTTTTGGGCCGTTAGATCTTGTCCAACAAAGCATACCCCCACTATTGTTTCCTGTAAATCACGGCTACAACAAGCGTTTGCAACAAGGGTAATGTGATTGTGGCTTTCTTGACTCTTGAAACATTTAAAGTTGATTTCAACGTCTTTATTCTCTATGCCTGTCAATAAGTATCATACATCAATTAAGGGCCCATAAGTACCAGCATCGTAAATTCCAACAAACAACTAGAGGATGTTTGGATATATAGTTTGGAACCCGCTGACTAATTATTTGTCTGTTTTGTATATGGCGCAACAAAATGGGTTATGTTAGGATAAACAAAAATGACCTACTTACCTTCTTTTATCATACTACGAGAGATATTTCTATTATTTCATTCTAGTTTCACAAATATGTATCTCCTTTCCTTAAAAATGTCCTTTTTGGTCTCGATAAATAATCAGAACTTGTCAAGCAATAAAGGGTAATTCTGCATATAATTTACACACATACTTTCTTATTTGTTCGATTTTTGTCATTAAATAGTTGTTTTGTACATACAAATTTTTGAGGCTTTTTGTGATGTTTGGGTCACTTGTAACCTCTAAGCATTTATTGCATAAAACCTATCATTATATGTAGATCTAACATCTTATACATAAGTTAGACAATTTTTTAAATAAAATCATAATTTTTTCAGGTTTTAAGGGTTTTTTTACAATGACAAGATTGTGATTATATGAAAAAGTACATTGGTACACCATACAAAGAAATTATTTAGGGTGCGTTTAGTTGGGGTAAACACCCTTATTTTCCACAAAATGTTTTGTGGAAAACAAGGAAAACAGAGATCACGTTCACATAAGCGTTTTCCAACAAAATGTTTTGCAAAACACAAACTCCCTTATTTCCTAACTTAACAAGGAAAATTACAAAACAAATTTTAGTTGTTTTCCTTGTTTCCTTTATAACCCACAACCCTCCCTCTCTTCTTCAAAATAGAAAACACAAACATCAACTAAACGCGTTTTCTATATTTTCAAGTGTTTTGTGGAGATAAATTTCCCTTCCAAATTTTTACAAAACTAGAGATAGAAAACAAGAGAATTTTTTCTCCAACGAAACGCACCCTTATTATTACAACTTTCAAGCAAAAGAAGCACATCAAAACATTATCATCATTCTACATTCTTTCACATTACAGCTGATTAGTTGATTGTCATTCTGAATATACAATATCAAATCACACTTCCAAAACACATATCAAAAAACTTCCCCTAAACAAACAAACTAATGACTGAACAAAACCAAACCAGAAAAGATTACCTCGTAAAGCAGAGGAGAGCATGGCTTTGACTTCATTAACTGAATCATCAACAACCAAATTAACTAATGGGATACCAACAGCTTCAAGCAACGGCAGCCCAGTAAGCTCACCCATTTTATCATTCCAACCACTAATATTCCCGTCGCCATCAACAGCAAATATAGGAACAGAAGCTGTCTCAATAAGCCTAACCATTTCATTAGCCACAACCCTCAATTCATCAACCCTTTGTATACTCGTATCGACCGCAGGGACACTAACAATCTTTTTATCATCATCATTACTCATTTCATCATCATTTTGCAAAGACCCTCTCAATATCAACTGTAACGAATGAATAGCGTCCATTTCCACATCTTCCCATGGTAAACTCCGGTATTTTACAACGTCCAAAACGCTTTAAATGATGATCGAGGATGCATTTTCCTCACATCATCTTTATCATCCGGATCATGTTTGGCCCCACCCCATTTCACTTCTTTTGCAGTATGTGACCGATACCAAAAAAGAAAATCTTTAGAGGTGATCTTAACAGCTGCCATTCCGCAAACGGCTTTTCCAAGAACATATGCGTTTGGATATCCAGCATCCACTAAACTATCCGTACTTAACCCTGTACTCCCAACATGTTCTTTTAGAAGCCAGTTTGCTATATCTTTGATTTGATACTCGGTTGGTGTTACCCCGAGTACCCAAAACTTGTTTTTGTAGTACAGTGCAGCCCCGTCACATTTAACAAGATCCATTACATTTGGTGACTGAGTCATGATCCCTATTGGAGCATCTCTCAAAAGCATATCACAAAGCACAGATTGTGTTTTCAAGATATGTTTTTCTCGTAGTTGACTAGTCAACTCAACTTCTTTACTTATTTGAACACTGAAAACCTGCATCAGAAAATCACAACCGTACCTTAAAGGAAAAGGTACAAACCGAGGACTTGAATGATGACAAACAACTAAACCCCATAATCTTTTCCCCTTTTGTTTTTGTTGCTGATTTATCTCACTTTCAGACTCGTTGACATCATCATCGTCATCATCACCATCATTGATTGTCACAGACATCACAAGCGACGCAATTGACCCCATATTTGACATATATTGTGCATGACATCCATGTGGTGCTCTTAAAGCGGACCCCGAAAGATTCAATGGCTGGTCTAAATGTTTTGATTGAATCACTTTCACTGGTGTAGCCAAACAATCACAAATCATCCTAACTTTATTTTTCATAAAAAGGAACCGTGAAGCTTGTGGGATATCAGTAGCAGGGTAATGCAACCCAAGATAAGGCTCGAGGTCAGTCTTTCGACACTCAGCAATAACTTCCCCATGTTCATCTTCATGAAACTTATAAACCATAACACGATCATAACCCGTTAGCTCACTCACTTCTTTAACCAACACATCACAAAGTCTTGAAGTATTCCCACTTTGCAAAGACTGTAACCTAGTAATCGATTTAGAAGCTAGTTTATACGACATTAAAGCACCAGCAGCTGTAGCTACAGGCACGTCAGCAGGATTCACAGCCTCTAAATCCATAACCAACCCAACATCATTCCTATGCAAAATCGCGTAAAAGGGTTTACCTGAACTCTTACAATGAAGCACAATCGGGTTTATCAAATGAACATCCGGATATTTCGCAGCTTTTTGAAGCGCAGAAGCACCCGAAGGTCTAAAAAGAGTACGAATATCCGTCCCAAACGTTAAAGCATCTTGCTGCTCAATATTAGGGACAGCATGAGGAGCTAAATCAAGCATCTCAAGCGCGTTTTCACTATACGCCAAGACAGTCAGAGTTTGATCATCAATAGCAATCATACAACCAAAAGGCTGAATTAGACTGCCTCTTTGCATTTTCTGAAGATAAGCTGATACAGTAGAAGACGGCACAATAGTACTATTTGAAGTTGATGTATTATTAACATCAACTGAAGTTGAATAATCAAATTTCTTATCAGACTCTTCAAAATCAACATGGAGTTTAGCATCAATTGGTGTTTGGGACACAACTCTAGCATCATGTTTCAATCTTGATGAGTTACTTTTGGTTCTACTAGTAGTGGATTTTGATGACATTTTTTTTTGCACAATTTTGACTCAAATGATATCAAGATCCTAACTTTATGACTTAATGAATCAAGAACATATAAAAAAAATCATACCCATATGGAATCAAACAGTATATTTTGGTATAAGGATTGATATAACAACAGAAACATCAAGAAACTGAACAACTCACCTCAATAAGATTCTGATTCTTTAATGATAAAAGGTTACAACTTTAGGAACAAAACAAGATAAGGGTTATATTCTCTTGAAGAAAGTAACATAAATCTTGGTTAGATTAGATTGTTGGTGTTAAATCCTCCATACCCAAACAAAACCCATAACTTTAGAATATGCAATCCCAACACCAAATATCAGCAAGAACAATATATAATAATAATATAATATAAAACTAAAATGGAAAAACTTATTTCATTTTCCATTTACGTGTTATTTCTTTTAACATCAAACAGTTATAATCAATCTTTGTCGAGATCGCGTGTAAGCTACGTAGTATTATATGAGTTCACGTGTTCATTAAATTAAAATCGTGTAGGATCGTGGTAGGATCGTATATGTGGTAGGATCGTAAGTAAGATCGTGGGATCGCACGTAAGATCGTCCCGCGATCCAAGTTCACTTTTTTTTTTTTTTTTTTTCTTTCTTCTTAAGTTCATCTCACTTGCTTGGTAGAAAAAGCAAACGTGTGTTTTACTAATATCTAATAAATAAACCACTATTATTTCATTTTCTAAATAGATTATAGTTTATCACAGTTTTCTACTTTTCAAATAGATTATAGTCAAAAGTGTTCGATAATTCGATTTACTTTACTTCTGTATGATTAAACTAATCAAATGGTATGTTTTCGAATGCAACTAATGAAACGTTTGTTTCCTTGAAATCATGTAGATGACTCATATGTTTTGAGACATTTAGGACGCATGTTATGTAATATTATTCCGCTAAATCGTTAATGTAACGATTGAAACTTGATTTTTTTGTGTTACTATTACTTTGATGTTTGAAATTTGAACTTTGTCATTTTCAAGAGGAAATTATATGAATTTATCTTTGACGTTGAGTAGAAATGTAAAACAGTTTGACTCGTTTATCATTTGTTTAGAAACTATGACAAATTGGTATGATCGTGGGATCGCGATCCGATTCTACGATCTCGATCTTCGAATGACAAAAATGATCCCGTGGGATCGCGATCTTAACAACCTTATAATCCCCGGTTCTAAAAGTAATTGTTTTGTTTTAAGTTTTTTTTTTTTTTTTTTTTTTTTTCAATTTTAACCTTAACTATTTTTATTATTTTATATAATATTTGATGTAAAATATATGAATAAATTTAATTTTGAATATAGTTATTACTCTAATTTTCATCAAGTATTATATAACACAAATAAAAATCTTAATTTCAAAGTTGAAAAAAAAATGTTAAAATATGACAATTATTTTGAGACAGAGGGAGCAATGTTAGATGACTAGCTACAATCCACTTGGTGGTCATCATACGAAGAAGACAAGAATGATATATAGCATGATTTTTTTGGCTCTTAACTTTATGAGAATATTAAATGCGAGTTCACGATGCAGATGTCATAATGAAGTGCCATGACACTACCTATGCACCAATGAAATTCTACACATAACTAGTACAATAACGATATGGAAGACAAAACGTCATATTAGTTGTTGCCTAGAGATAGGCGAGACTTGTTATGACCTTGGTCAATATTTGCCTAAAGAGTTTATTCCTTAATGTGTTAGGCATTTAGTCTTGTTGGCATGCTTTAAGTCAGGTATAATTGTGTTGGCTTTAGCTATTGGCTTAAAACTCATATACGCTATCAATTAATTACGATAATAATAATAATGATGATAAAGTTAAATTTTGTTATCAATCATAAAAACTTAGAAGCATGATTTGTTATAGTTAAATTATGTCGTTTAATAAATTTTGAAATACATATTTGTAATAGCAGCATGTGTGTGCTAACAAGGTAAGCCATTTTTTTTCCTTCATCGATTCATTGCTCAATCATTTTCGTTTCTTAAGTTTAATGTTTGTATCCATTTTTCCACCAACATTTATTACTTGCACAAACATGTTATTTAAGAAAACAAAAACAAATATGTCCATTGTGTTGGTGGTTATTTCCGTGAGGGGTAAGATAATCAAAGCGATAATAATCTGGCTAGGTGGTTCTGGGATATTACTGGAATCGTGTAATCACTTTTCAAAGTAAACTATTCGACCTTAATGCCTGGGTATCACGAATATCTACTTGGGATAAGACCAAATGTGTGTTAATAATTTAGGCACAAATCAATAACCCTTTACTTTCAAGTGTTTATCGTTTTCTATTTGTTTCTCCTGATTGTGTATACTTCTCAGTATATTCATGCTGATAAATACCATCTCTATTTATAGTAGAGAATACTCACTCCTAGTCAATGGACATTATGAATAATTAACGGACAATTAATCACTCATAATAAGCCTCCATTATCATAGGAATATTGGTTACATGACCAATTAAGCGTGGTCATAAGCGGTCATAACACCCACTTGAATGAGTCAAAGTCATACAAATTAATCACTACAACACTACCAAGAGGAACCATTACACTAGCAGCGGAACCATAACACTACCAAGATGAACCATCGATTACTACACTAGCGGAGTAACCAATACACTAGCGGCGGGAACCATGACACTACCAAAGATGAACCATCGGTTACTACATTATCAATAGTAATCAATACTACAAGTACAAACCACTATTGAGTCAGGGTGTTCAGGGACCTCATGGGTGTACACTCCGTGCCTCCTTACCCAAAACCCGGTGTGAACTAATCCCACAAGTGCACTAAATTTTTCAACAATCTTCCCCAAATTTAGTTCACTTCCTTTGCAAAAAAAACAAACATCAAACAAAACATGTGCATAAACGAAAATATCCTGAGGATTGAATTTCCATCTTAGTACATTACACGTTCAAATATTCTAGAATCAGGGTGTTTTAAAAATTGAACCCTTTAACCCATTTGAATACACGAAGATAAAATACACACAAGTTTTCAAACACTTAAATGCTCCTTACACTTTACAAGTCATGTGTCCATATCCAATTCATAAATGTTGTAAGAGCCAAAGTCTAAAGCTCCACAAGCGGCAAAACTTCAACATTCACATAGGTGATTCCTCTTTATTCATGCTCTACCAAGCACTTTTTCAAATAAAAATTAACCATTAAGAAGTAAAGACTTCATCCTCCTTTTCGTGAGTTACGAGCACAACCTTGGGATGTAAAATAAACATGTGCTCCAGTTCATTGAATGTTCGACTTTCCACATTGAACTCGGCTCCCAAGTTTCCTTAGGAGGGAGTTGGGTGTCTTAGCATTCGATGACTAAGTTGGACTTAAACCCATCCCTTTAGCGGACTTTATAACCAAGTCTCTAGCCAAACCCTTTGTCAAGTGATCGGCTAAATTTTGTTGAGATCTAACAAACTCTATAGATACAACCCATTCATGATAAGCTCACGAATCATGCTATGTCGACACCTAAGTGTCTAGACTTACCATTGTACATCGGCTATAAGCCTTAGCCAATGTAGCGCACTATCACAACGGATATAAATAGGTGCTATAGGTTTAGGCCACAATGGAATCTCGAAGCAAGTTTTTCAACCATTCGACTTCTTTACCGGCATTGTTAAGGTCACAAATTCATATTCCATTGTTGAGCGATGATGCAAGTTTGCTTCTTGGATGCCCAAGAAATTGCACCTCCACCAAGTAGGAATACCCGACCACCGGTGAGCGAATTGTCTTCAATGTTCTTGATCCAACTTGCATCGGTATATCCTTCTATCTTGAAGGATAACCGGTATATGAGAGACTATAATCCATAGTTCTCTTTAGATACTTGATACCCTCGAATTGCTTGCCGGTGATGAGCACTAGGATTACTAGTATACCGCTTTCGGTTTACCCATTGCAAAAGCAATATCGGTCTTGTACAAGTCATGGCATACATCAAGCATCCAATTACTCTAGAATACTCAAGTTGAGATTCAGCCTTGCCATTATTAGGCATTAGCTTCTCACAGTATCCATAGGTGTACTCACGGTAGTACAATCAAAGTAATTGAATTTCCTCAACACCTTCTCAATATAATGAGACCGAGAGATAGAAATTCTTTTACTTTCATGTTTAATCCTTATACCAAGGATAACATCGGCCTCCCCATGTCCTTCATGGAGAACCTTGATGATAAAAATTCCTTTGTCAAGTCAACACGATTTTGGTCGGTGCCAAAGATCAACATGTCATCAACATATAGACAAATGATGACTCCTTTACCGATTCATCAAATTTGCTATATACACATTTGTCGACTTGATTAAGAACATAACCACTAGACAAAACCACTTCATCAAATTTTTATGCCATTGCTTAGGTGCACCTTTAGTCCATAAAGAGACTTAATCGGTTTACACCTTATTTTCATTGCCGGGCATGATGAAGCCACGAGGTTGGTTCATATAAACCTCCTCATCCAATTCACTATTCAAGAAAGTTTTTTTCACATCCATCGATGAATAATCAGTTGTGAATTGATGCCAAAGCAATCGGCGAGCCTTGTGGTAACGTCGAGCCACGAGCATAAGTATCAAAATAGTCTATTCGACTTTTGTTTAAAGCCACGAATGACTAGTCTAGCCTTGAACTTTTCAATAGTTCCATCTACCTTCATTTTCCTTTTGAAAATCCATTTGCAACCCAAAGGTTTGCAAAGAGGTGGTAGATCAACCAACACCCAAGTGTTGTTGCCCATAATGGAATCCATCTCATCATTGATTGCTTCTTTCCAGAAAGCAATATCCTGGGACTTCATTGCTTCTTCAAATGTCTTGGGATCATCCTCAACAATGAAGCAATATGAGTATTGGTCAGAGACCTCATCCCTTGTTCCTTCAATTAAATATAATTGAAACTCAAGTTCAAATAACTTTGGATTCCTGACCCTTTTGCTCTTTCTGAGCATAGGTTCAGGTTGTTGAACCACAACCTCATCAGGGACCACTGAGAGGACTTCTGATACATCAATGTCATGAGTTCCATTAGGAATCCTCTGACTTGGTATAGGGATTGATGAGAATCTATTATCATCAAAGTTAGCATCCCTTGATTCAATTATGGAGTTAATTGAAACAGATTCATTAGGTTCAATAACATAGAACCTAAAAGCTTTGGAATGCTCAGCATATCCAACAAAGACGCAATCAATGCCTCTTTCACCCAAAGTTTTAAGCTTTGGATCAGGGAGTTTCATAACGACCCTACAACCCCAAACCTTGAGATAGTTCGGGTTGGGTTTCCTTTTAGTCCGAGTTCATAAGGGTAACCTTGTTCCTTTTGTTGGGAACCTATTTAATAAATAGCAAGTCATTAACATAGCTTCACCCGGAACCCTTGACTCGATCCTGAATAGGACAACATGGAATTAACCATCTCCTTGATACCTGTTTTCCTTTCGAAATACCATTTCTTTGAGGAGTATAGGGAACGATCATTTCATGGATAATACCAACAGATGAAAATCTGAGTATCCATATACTCACCTCCCATATCGGTCCTTAATCTCTTGATCGAGGACCCAAGTTGTAATTCAACTTGATTTTAAACACTTTGGATTTATCTAATGCTTCATCCTTAGTATGTAACAGATAGACATAACAAAACCTAGAAGCATCATCAATAAATGTCACAAAGTACTTCTTATTCCCCAAAGAGGAGTGGCATGCAAATCACACGAGTTCATCGTGTATTAGCTCTAAAGCTTAGATTCACGATTAACACCACGAAAAGGTTTCTTGGTTATCTTGGTCAACATGCAAGTTTTACACTTTTCGGTGTCGCGTCAAATCTTTGGGATTAACCCATCCTTAGACATATCTTGCATCCTTTTATAGTGTACATGGCCAAGTCTAGTATGCCATATGGTAGAGTCAGTCAGGTCATAGGTGGTCACAAAGGCTGAATTATCACTATCAGTGACAATATTAAGCCTAAACATTTGGTTACACAAATAGCCAAAACCAATAAAAACACCACTCTTAGACAAGACAAATTTATCAGATTCAATAACTTGTTTATATCCATGATTATTCAAACACTACTTGAAACCAAGTTCTTCCTTATATCAGGAACATGAATAACATTAAACAAAGTTACAATCTTCCCAGAACTAAACTTAAGATCTACACAACCACGACCATGCACCAAGGTCATTGATTCATTTCCCATGTGAAGAATAGAACCATCATTCGATGACTCATAAGTCTTGAACCGACTTCTATCTTTGCATACATGAACTGTTGCACTGAGTCAACCCACCACTCAACATCAACATCATGCACATAATAAGATTCGAGATACATATGTAACATAATAAATCGAAAAGACTTATTAAACATATTCGACCTTTCGGTGAGTTGGTTGAACCACCACTCCACGAATCATTAGTTCCATCCATTGGCTTTACCATCAATTTTACACGTTGCAATCCATTTTAATGTGACCGGTTTGCCACATTTCCAACAAGTAGGTGTTGCCTTCTTGTTATGATCCGCCCTGTGTTGTCATGATATTTGTGTTTGCCTCTGTTGTCATTGTACACGGTGGAGTTGTTATGCTCCACCATATTGACAACAGATGCACTAAGAACATTGCTACTCTTTGGCTTTTCATTATCCACGCACCTTGAGAGATTCCTCGATGCGCGGATGATGTATGACTCAACAAGAGTTAACTCCTCCTTCTTATGTTTCAAGGTATGCTTGAAATCTTTCCAAGAAGGGGGAAGTTTATCAATGACACAAGAAACTGAAATAGCCTCATCGATGTGCATATTGTGTTGTGTAAACCTTCCAAGTATACCAAGAAGTTCATTGTATTGTTCCATAACTGGTTTTGAATCAGTTATTTTGTAATTTGTGAAATTACTTACAAGGAACTTCTTACTTGATGCATCCTCAACCATATATTTGGCATCCAAGGAATCCCACAGTTCTTTGGAAGATTCAAAATTCTGATAAATGTCAAATAGAGAATCAGACATACCAATGAGAATTAGACCTCTGCAAATGTAGTCATCATTCTCCCATTTGCTCCTTCTCCTGATCTGCTCCACTGTAGCATCATCCCCATCATCAGGAATAGGAGTGGTTAGCACATAGACCACACTCACGCTTGACAGCAAGAGGTGCATCTTCTTCTGCCATCTCCTAAAGTCCACCCCTTCAAACTTGTCCAGCTTGGCAAAGCTTGAAGCCATGTGTTTCATTGCAACAACAGCCATTGATTATCACAAATAGTTTACTTTGATTGTTGGTGGTTATTTCCCAGCAGCAGGGTAAGATAATCAAAGGCAGTAACAATACCACTAGGTGGTTACCGGATTTCACTTGGAATAGTGTAATCACTTTTCAAAGTAAACTATTCGACCCTAATGTCTAGGTATCACGAATATCTACTTTGGATAAGACCAAATGTGTGTTAATGATTTAGGCACAAATCAATAACCCTTTGCTTTCAAGTGTTTATCGTTTTTTGTTTGTTTCTCTTGATTGTGTATATTTCTCAGTATATTCATGCTGATGAATACCATCTCTATTTATAGTAGAGAATACTAACTCCTAGTCAATGGACATTATGAATAATTAGCGGTCACACTCATAATAAGCCTCCATTATCATAGGAATAGTGGTTACATGACCAATTAAGCGTGGTCATAGCGGTCATATGACCCACTTGAATGAGTCAAAGTCACATACAAATTTATCAACGCAACACTACCGGTATGAATCATTACACTAGCGGTATGAACCATAACACTACAAGTAGGAACCATCATTACTACACCTAGCGATGTGTAACCAATACACTGGCGGCAGGAACTATAACACTAACGGGAGGAACCATCGGTTACTACATTATTAGTAGTAACCAATACTACCGGACAAACCACTATTGAGTCGGGGTGTTCGGAGGCCTCGTGGGTATCTGTTTCTCTTCCTCCTTACCCAAAATCCGATATAAACTAATCCTACAAATGCACTAAATTTTCTAACAATTGTCTGAACTACTAGATCATCTAATGATCAACAACGACCATCAACGTGGTATTTTAATGTCGGCACAACTAGGACGAATGACTTCATAACCACTACTCCATATACTAAGAATTTAGTGGAAAATTATTCTAAGTCAACATTTTCAAAATTTATGGGAGAAATTCAAATGTAAGTTTTAAAATATATTTATCTTACTACTTGTGTTCTATAGTAAGTCTTGTTGTAAAGCTGAGCGATTCTTTCGGCGTAATATCGACGATGTATGATAGCGTTAATTTGTGTGTGCATTTTTTTATATGTATGAATGTGGAGTAAGTGAGAGTAAAACAAGTTAGTAATTTAAATTGTAATTAAGTATTTAAAATTTTAGATTGCATTTTTAATAAGTAAATGCATTTTAAGCTAATAACATCACTCGGTTTTAAATTTTCACATTTTAAACAAATGTGTTTTACATTTATATGTAGTATAGATATGTCAACAATTTCATAAAAGTCACTCTCGATGAATAAGATCTTCTTACATTCAGATTTATTGCTCACGTTTCATCTTTTTTTTTTTTTTTTGTTTAAAATTAATTGTTCACTTACAAAAATTGATAAGAAATTTGATCAGTTTTATCATATTATCCTCGCTTGAAGTTATTATTAAAAACTTTAAAAAAGTTATAAATGAATTAGTTAAGGTCATTCTCCAAAAAAATAAGAAATAAAAAGCAATTATAATAAATTTTTGTATACCGTTATTTGTCAATAGACAATTATATTAGAAAGGAAACAGTCGTACTTTTATGTTTAAAAACTTTTTAGTTAGTAAAATATGAAAAATAATTTATTAGAAACGAGTAGACAACTACAAAAAAAAAATGGTTCAAAAAAGACAACTACAAAATAAAAATAATAAAAAATCTTCTATTGATAAAAAGAAATCGGTATAAAAGAAATAAATTTTGATGGAAAAAAGTCAAAAACAGATTGGACCAGCAAACTCGCCCATTGAATTTTGCGGGGTTCGTTTGGTGTATGCTACACGTGAACTCCAAACAACTTTTGTTTGTTTTCTACATTATCTTTTATTTTCCCATTTGGGGATTTGGCCAAATTCTTACTCCGTCCTTCATAAAGTAAACAAGGAGGGGCGCCCGTCGTGTTGCGGCGGGTTTTTTGCACTAATTCTAATTTCGTTCGTGTGTCGCTCTTTATATTTGTCGATTAAATAAGGCAATACCGAATGTGATATATATAATTTGTTATATAAAAAAGTTGTAAATAATAAAAAATTTAAGGTGGTATCCGTAATTTGTTAATATATATCATATTTTAACATTTTTTTTTAAAATCGTACGTGTATTTATTCAATTCTATTTTTTTATTTTTTATTTTTATTGATTTATTTATTTATTTTGGTATGAGACCGAAACTTTCGAGCTTTGAAAAGGAAAAAACCATATATTGTTGTAAGAAACAACTAAAATAATAAACTATAAACATTTGAGATCAGAAAGGATCCTATTTCAAATAAAAGTCAACTCATACATGCTGCGTTAGTTTTTAAAGCGGTAAAGGTTACTATTGTATGTTGTACTTTAAAAACTTGATACGATTCGTGTTTAATTGAAAACTACAAAGAATGTCTTTTACAAAAATAAACAACATGTCTTAAAAACACTTTTGTAGGATGTTGATTAGATGACAACAATTTTTATTTATCTTACTAAATTGCACTAACTTTCGTTGTCATTTTGCTTAGTTAAAACTCATACTTATCAAGCCATAAGAATTGCTTGGTAACAAGATTACCTTCTCTAAGAAGGTATCTTAATCACGAAGGAACCGAAGTTGTCTATTGACATTTTTGTCATAAGAAAGACACTCATAAGTGCATTAGAGGTATGACTTCCTACTTATCTCTAAATAACATTAGCTTAAGAATAAGTATGCTTACATAGGAACTTATATGATTATCTTTCATACATACTCATATATTACACGTAGCTTAGTTAGGAAACTTCGTCTTGCATCGTGTTACTCTTCCGTCTATAGTCTAGGTTTATAAACTTGTGTCTTATTTTACTTAATCCAAAATCAAATCTTTCTAATAATAAAACAAAACACAAATCTAAAAAATTTCTCATTCCCCATAAATATCCCTTCCGATCGTCAAACTCCACCAAACCCTCATTTTTTTCAAATCTTCCACTTTCAAAAATTACCTCTCGTTCAAACTTCATCTTCCTTCTTATCTCATCTCATCTCAAATAAAAACTAAGGAAGAATTTCATCATCATGGTTTACATCGCCTTCGTACTCATCGTCTTGACACTCATCGCTCTCGTGTACCCCATGATCAAGTTTTCTTATGGAGACATTTATTTTGTGTTGTTAATCTACATTGGTGTTTTATACACAATCCTTTGTATCATTCTTAGCATTGAAATGAAATACTACTAATGTCTTAGTTTATCTAGTTTATTTTTCATAATGTGTTTGTCATTTCTTCTATTTTTTTTCTTTCGTAATTTCGGTGTTGAGATACCTTAGAAACCTACAATGCATGCTTAACTAAGTAAATATTGGCTAAAATACATATCTTTTTATAAACCTATAAGATGCAAAAATCTATTTTTCGTCAAAATCCTTTCTCTGTCACTACAGACCCACGAATCCCTATAGTTCAACTAGACGGATCCCTCTTGGAAGGGAACCGTGAGAATCGTTGTAACCACCGGTAATTTTCACCTCGTATTAAAATAATATAATATTCTAACGAAAGAATACTTATCCATTTTCTACGTCCAATTTTTTTTTATATTTAGAAACGATATCCATTTATTTGATCACAACAACTAGCCAATGTGATGAAACTCACATCTTTAATAAACATAAACATCTTTATATGTTAAACAATAAAAGTTTTCAACTTTTATTTACCACTTTACGTTATTTCATAAATGTACGATTATTAAACATTCAAACTAAACGTTTTCTATCTATTGGAGTTTTCATGAAACTATAATTTATTATAACTATGATTTCACGTAACTAACCCATCAACACTAAAGTACAACACTTTGAAGCTAATGTACAAGTTCTTAAAGCATGAAAACTAACTTTACGATATTTCCCGTTACAAGCCCTAATATACAACTATGATTTTATGTGCATGATATATTTTCAAAATACTAATGTACAAGTCTTTCAAGCACATGTACAAGTCTTCAATGCATACAAGCTTAATACTTATATAAATTATATTATAAACCTCAATGTACCTATTTTTAAGCACAAGGTACAACCCTATAATGCACAAGCCTTTAAATTTGATTTTCTTATAATTTACAAGTCTAAGGTACAACTCCTCAATGCTTGTGGTACAAGTATTTTATGCATATATGTTAAAAATGCCATTTACCTAAGTTAAATTAACCTAAACTTAACTAAGCACCCTAATATAGTTCCATAACAAACTAAACCTTAACTAGGCACATATGTGATCACAAGCTAAACCACATCACCTTGTCTCCTAGGCCTTCCACCTTTATGGCTTAGAATTGAACAAGTATATACACTAGGTGGTTTCTTTTTAAACCATTCGAACTTTGTGGCCCAAGAATGGAACACCTATCGAATTCTTTTACAAACCACATAAACCCTTACTAACCTCAATGAGACACATCACTATGTTCCCTAAGCTTACATACAATGATATGTGTAGAAATATTAACCAAGAGACTTGTTTAAACCATGGATAACCACATCACCATGTCTAGCTACTTGCATACAAAGAAAGATGTGTTTACACCTTAAGATATACACATCAACATGTCTAATTCTTGCCAACAAAGCCATGACTTGTAAGAATGTTAACCATGAAAACCTTAGAATGTTTACCTATATAAATCAACCAAACATCCTCTTTATATCTCATCACAATTCGAACACACACACCACCCTACATTCTGATTTGGAATCCCAAAGTGAAGCAAAGGAAGGAGGAGGGAGCTTGAGCGAAAGCCTAGTAGTCCTTTGATTGTTTTTCTTCCTTAACAAGTACCAACAGTTTGTAAGTCCATTAAACTCATCGTATTTCGTTTTCACTTTTAATATTAATTGCATGCTGCTAAAAAGGATTTTATAAGGAAAACGTAGCAATTTGAATCACTTAAAACGAGTACACGAGTCAAAAGATATGGTCTAACGGTTACCAAAAGTCGTTAAAACCTCCTGTGGACGAAGCGTCGGACACGCAATTCGGCGTTTGGTCCGTTTCATGAAAAAAGTTAAAACACGAAACTTGTCGAACGACGTTTTCTTCAAAACTTCGAGGCACGGGTCTAGAAAACATATAAAGCGAATTTAATAAAAATCCCAACAATTGTTATATATATGTTACAAAAATAGTTCCGGCCCTTCTTGCGCGCATTTATTTGCATCATGCTAAAGGTATTAGGGTCAACCAAAGTACCGTTGTAAACACCACCTAGGACACTCTAGAATGCCCCCATAACCCGGTTGAAAAGCCTAGTCGTCATTCTTAAAAACAACACTTCATTTGGGCCAAAAGTCCTAAACACCAAAAGTAGTTTATAACAGGTATGTGGGGAAAACTCGGGATTTTTGATAAATTTGATTACGAACTATCTTAGAAACATTAGAAATGAGTAAAACAACATTTCATAAGGTTGCATGCAAAGACATAAAGTTTTATGGTTTAAAACGAGAATTGCACTTTGGCAAGAATAGCCTAAGTAGCCCTTTTCCGTAATTAATATCTTGCTAATTAAAGGGTTGCAAAGTCTGAGGTTTACACTTGTTTTAAAGGGCTCATTGCAAGGATTTTAAAGCCCCAATAACGTCTTTAAAACTCTTATAGTCTCTTTTATAATCAACCAAAAGAAGGTGACTCGTGAACTTTTCATAAAAAGACCTTGCATGCATTTTACAAAATTTGAGTCGTAGGAGTTATAGAATGTTAGATAATAACTTAAAAGAGTTAATTAACATATTCGATGTCCCTAGGTGACACCGTAAAGTTAACGAGTCAAAATGAAATTTCCGTAAAATGCATCGTGACAGTGGCCATGTTCTTGGACTTGTTTCTCCCTAATCAAAGGCGACTAGTGTTAGCCTTAATAGTTTTTATTATAAGTGATGGTCATTCACGATTAGGAACTTTGTAAAGTGTGTTAGATATCGTGATAGAATAGTCAACGGGCTCGTGGATTGGGCTAATCTAATTGGTTAAACTTTAGGGTATGTTAGCCGTTTATAAGCTTAAGTACCCCAAGCCCAATCCAAGTCCAACGAGGCCCAAAGGAAAGCCTTTAGGTTTTCATGTATTCCACCTATAAATACCCTCAAATGGTCATTTGAGGGTGTGCTTGAAAGTGTGTGTGTGTGTTTTTCCTTTGGAATATACAACTTTATTGTGTTCATCTTTATCTCACATATACACGATCTTTATAAACATCAAGTCACCATCTTTCTCATCTTTATTTCTTTCATATTCACGCATAGTTTGTGTTTGGGTTTCACGTTTTATCACTGCGTATGATGGTAACGTGGTATTTCGTGATAAGGTTGATATCGTAGTGGTCCTACAATTGGTATCAATCGCCTAACAATGGTTTAGGAGTATTTGTGTTTGTTTTGAAGGTTGGTCTTGTTTGCGTAAAGGCTCTCGTTTTACGTGTTGTCACGCTTAAAGCTTTAATTTTGCACTTAAAATTCAAGATTCTTGTGGTTTAAGGTTTATTTGGTGCTAAAGTTTTAGTTTTTGCAAAAGTTCGAAGCTTTACGTGTTTTTCTTCATTTTAAGCTCGTTTTTGGTTCATTGGTCATTTCTACTCGTAACTTTTCTAAGCACTTTGGGTGAAAAAGGTCAACATTTTTGGGTTATTCGAGTGTTTTTAAGGCTATACGTGCAAGAGAAATCGTTTGAATCGCTGAATTTTTTTACGCGTGAGGTCAAACCCTAGTTCTACGCGTAAGAAAGTCAAACTACGCATAAGGTTCTACTCATAACTTTTGGTGCAGATTCTTGAGCTTAAGCGGTGACTCGGTGCTTCCCTCACTTGGATAAGTTTGTGGAACACTTCGACTTTTGGATATCTTTTACCTTGTGATAGTATAAAGGATTTTGGGCAAACCCTAATCTTACGCATAAGCTTAGACTTACGCGTAGATTACTTTACAACAAGTATTTATCCTCGCCTAAGCCTTGTCTTACGCATAAGCTAAATCTTACGCATAAGTTTTCCTCGCCTAACTTTAAGTCTCGCATAAGATCCTACGCTAAGCTTCCTACGCATAAGATCCTACGCCTAAGCATCGCTCTACTCAGTAACCGTGTTTCTACGCCTAAGCTCTTCATTTTCATTAAAAAAAAAAAAAAAAAAAAAAAAATTAAAATTGTCATAACTTTTGAGGAGACTAAGCGTTCAATTTTTATGCGAAATTCAAAATTTGGTATAGCTGGAAAATTTTGGTCAAAATTCAAATTTTGGGCCTAAATTCAAATTTTCGGGTCAAATTTGGCGTCAAAATTGTCATAACTCAAAATTTTCATACGATCTTAGAATTGATTTTTATAGTGAATTTTAAATTTTGGGAAAAAAATTTTACGCCTAAGAACCGAGTTTACGAGTACGACTTTCAGAAACACATCAACCGAGCTTAATCTTCATCAACCACAACTCCTTTATCGTTGAATCGATCATACATCAACTTTATCAGATCATACCTTCATCAATGGCAACTCAACAAGACATTCATGCAGCCAGTGCCGAAAACCGTCCTCCTATGTTGGCAAAAGGTGGTTATCTTCAATGGACAAGTCGTATGCTCCATTACATCAAGACCAAACAGAATGGAAAACTGATGATTCAATCCATTCAGAATGGACCCTTCAAGACTCGACAAGTCCATATCCCTGGAGATCCTAACGCAACACCTCCCATCCCACCATCGTCTCGTCTTCAAACTGAATCAGAATACACTGAAGAGGATCAGAAACAAGTCGATGCAGATGACATGGCAATTCATATTGTCCAACTGGGTTTACCAATAGACATTTTCTTCTTGTGAGCAGGTTGTGACTGCTTTCGATATGTGGGAGCGTGTTAGAGCGGCTATGTTATGGAGCAAATTGGTAAACAAGACATGGAGAACAAGTCGCTAATCGAATGGGAGAAGTTTACATCAACTCTAGGAGAATCCATTGAATCCTACTATGGAAGGTTTGCACTTTGATGAATGAGCTTATCGAAACAAGTTGACACCCGAACTATCGTGCAAAATATCAAGTTCTGAACAATCTTCCGTAAGAATGGGGCGATATGTCACTATTGTCAACCAAACAAAAGACCTTCATCGGTGAACTTTGATCAACTAAATGATTTTACGAAACAAAATCAAAATCAAGTGAATGAAGTCGGGAAAGAAAGATTGGCAAAGAATCATGATCCATTGGCACTCATTGCAAAGACTCAAACTTGATAAATACACAACAACAAGCTTCATCATCTTCCAACAACAACAACTTGCGGCAATACATTCCACAACCACAAGCCGTTTTCCTCAACAACAATTCTATCCACAAGAACAACAAGTCATTCAATGACAACGGTATCCACAATACCGGGAACAAGGAATCGCGATCCCGAAATCGAACAAGAAATGCTTTGCTACGGTATTTTCTTTATTGGGTAAAGCATTTAGCGATCGCATGGGTGTCGAGCGGTTCCGTATCGAGTGTCAGTTGGGTCGAATGTTGGAAATCGATGGAGACGTAATGTTGGGAATAGAGCGATGAGTAATCGAATAGAATGTTGCGACTCAGATCGTTGGGAATTATGGAAATATGAATCGTGGTAATCGAGTTACGATGTTACAAGCTGTCAAGGAGTGGGTCACATGGCAAGGAATTGTCCTACTGCCGAAAAAGAAGGATTTTGCGTATCTTGACTATCTATGTTAGCACAAAAGCGAGTAATCAGAATGCGGTTGAATCTTTGAGGAACATGACTTTATGGCTATTATGGATGATTTGGAAGGCCGAGGGACATCAATGCAAATTAGCGTCTTCATGGCAAATCTTGAGGAGACTAAGTCGACAACGACTCGACGCACCTCCCATACTATGGCGCAAATCACATTATCTAAGGTACCAATCATTGATCCATGCTATAACAATGTCATATGTGATGTGTTTACTCATGACGAACAACATTCGTGGCCTTGACACCTACTTATGATACATACGGACAATCCGAGTTGTAGCAATACTAACTCGAAACTCCGGATGTGGATCCTAGTGGGGTGTGTGGCACAAAATCTTGAGGCGATGAAGAAACACGTGCTTATTTTGAATCATTAATCAATAAGCGTGGCATTGAAATTGAGAAAGTTAGTAAGGTCAATCGCGAGGTTAAGGCCACGAATAAGAAATTGACCGTTGAGCTTGAGAGTTACAAAGAGAACGCCGAGCCTTTGAATTTCATACAAACAAACTATCGTAACTAGAAATTGGTTATCGAGATTACTGTTTTAAGAAAAACAATTGCAACTCAAGTATGACACACTTGATGTGAATTTGAACTTGAAAATAAAATCTTTAAACAAGGAAATTTAAGATCTAAATGACCAACTTTCTAAACAAAAAGCATTGTTTTACGAACTTGAAAAGAGAAGAAACAGTTGATTCTTGATATTTCAAAGCGAGAAGATTCTCTTCTTGATGAAATTACGGATAAAAATGAAACTATCAAAAAATGGATAATTTGCTTGCATACAACGGTCATTCCGCTAAAACAAACAAGATGCTTTCTAATCAAGCAAATCCGATTTTTCACATTTGCACATAAAATGGCTCTTGGTAACAACCTTCTTCGTTCCTCAAGAAAGCTCGAAATCTCGAATGTGTTGAACAATGGAAAACCTTTGCATGAACCCATAATTGTTCGTGATTCTCTTGAAACGTTGGAACTATCTCGAGGAGAGTAGATCAAAAATGAAACAAAAGAATCCGGATCTTAAACCGATTGATTATAACAAATGGAACAAAATTAATGGAATCACTTTTGTTAATCAAAAGAAAAGTCAAAGTTTTCCATCACACCAAGTGTTTCAAACAAAGTGTCAACACTGTTTCAAAATCGGTTTCAAAACTTTGTAGTTTCCAAATCTCTTTCGAAAATCGAACAAATGTCTTCAAACAATCCTTTTAACAAAAGTGATGCTAGAAGCATTTTAGATGACGTTAAAACTAGAATTGGGTATCTTCAAGAGATGTTAAAACTAAAACCAATATTACAACAAACATCCGGTTTACTAGTTTTGATAATGAGCAGAAAAAGTTTTTGAAACTCAAATTGAACCTCCGTTAAGCGGCATCGGTCTTGCGGGTAATTCATTCGAACAAGCGTTTTGAAAAAACAGTGACTTTGTCAAGGACCATAAATCCACAGTAAAGCAAGCTAATGAATGTTTTGAACACATCAAAGTTTTGGAACATTTGAATGATTCTCTCTTGAAGATGTTATGACTACCGATATCATGTCCATTATTTTACAAACATATTACATTGAAGATCATGAAAGACTCGATCCGAGACCTCATAATTGTTTCAAAGTATGAAAAAGCTCTTGAAAAACTTGAAAAAAAACGTGTCCTATTTTAAGCGACTTGATCGAAAACCGAGGAATGCAAGTATGACAAACTGTCGTATGGCGTGCCTACAAGAGACGAGCAAAGCAAAATGATCTTTTGAGAGTTCAAATGGAAAGTCTAAAAGGAAAGGTGGATACTAAGTTTGCAAAACCATTGGTGAGGAGAAACAAATGTTCCCAAACCGGTTTTCAAACCAAAATGTCTATTTCTCGATTTCCTCCAAAAGTCAATGAGAAAAATGATTTGTCAAAAGCAGTCACTCCACGTACTTTGCCTATTAAAAGAGAATTATCAACGGTTTGAGAAAGAAAAGCGATTCTTTGAAACACCAAAAGTTATTTCACACGGCATTTCTAGGAATAGTACGGAATGTGACCAAAAATCCGGTTAAAGAATCATGGGTTCTAACAACATGGTCAACAATCACTATCTAGAAGAAGCTAGGAAAAAGCCTGAGACTGAAAAGACGAATTTTAGGTGCAACATCTAGGGTGATGAATTCTACAAGATTTCAAGGCACCGCTAGTAGTAGTAAACCATTACCTAGGAACACTCTACAAAAGACTAGGGATTGGCTTGCATCTAAGAGTAGTTCTTAAAAGAAAATGCCATGCCCTTAGAAAACAACACTAGGAATTCTAAGGGCCGTTTGATAGCATCTTAGTAATTCAATTCGGCATATCTCACTTAATCGGTCAAAGGTCGACTTGTTTGGTAGAAGGAAAAAAGTCTTGAGTGGGCCATATGGGTTACGAATGGGCCACCTCCATAGGATTGCTCGATGATTCAATGGGTTATACATTCTCCTAAATACCCTTTTTTTCACGTCTTGCATAACCACCTCACAAGTTGCCCTACTCAACAAAATTCTCTCCTTGAATCGCTTTATTTCTCTTGATCTAACAGTAAAACCTTATTAACTTTTATAGTTTATGTTTTTTTATTCCTCATGGTGTTCTATTCCTCTCGCTAATCCTTTGCGCATTTGACTTTGAAATACTGGGCATGATTATACCAGCCATGTGTTACAGAAAGTAAATTGTATATATATAATAGTATCAATGACTATCAAAGTGATATGCTTGCTTATCCCTAAATGTTAAAATATCTGTATGTATTGTGTCATGCAACTCTATATCATAAGCGAATTTACAAGCTACAGCTCATGACAAGTTCATATAAAGCCAAAAAAAAAATGGATGATAAACTAAAAAGGAGCTTGTATAGAATAAGGGAGTTACCACTAACATAGTAAAAAACAGTGGTGAAATTGATAGTTTGCTTGACAATAGAATGAAAGGACTAACACTAAAGTTTTGAGCACAAAATTTGTACTTACAGATGCCAAATACCTTGGTAGTAAATTATGGTAGGAAAGCAAAAAAAAAAAAGACGTGAAGTTGGATCTTGTAGTAACATGATAAACAGTTAGGTGACACGCATCTTAATGTACATCACATGGATTAGATAACCTAGGTTGTTGTCAAGAAAACATTGCTTAAACTTACATATGAAGCTCATGGATACCTTCTTGAGGAAGCTCATAGATGTATTCAGTCATGCCTTTGTTCCTCTTCTGGTATTGGCTTTGTTGTTCCCAATGAGTTTTTTAGATTGGGGGAAACGGCCATATGTCACATTGCATCTTGTGCATAGGATTATTGCTGTGAAACCTCATTTTGTGCACTTGTTTACGAATTTTAACCGTTTAATTGATCAGTCATGTTTGTTTACATGGGTCTTTCGCGCATGTGTTGTTCTTACATATGAAGAGTTTGGGTCATTGTACTGACGATCATACACTACTTTGATCGACGGGTATTGTAGAATTGGGGAAATAGGTTATGCACATAAGGTGTTTAACGAGATGTAATGTGAGGTGAGGCCTAATGCGTTAACGTATAGTGTTTTGATTAGTGGGTTTATTTGATTGATGTAACATGATTAACAAAATATGATTTAGGCATGATAAACAGAATATGATAAACAACGGCATTAATCCATGCATGTAATTGGTAAATTATTATTCATTAAATTTTCTTCCATATACATTAGGTTCACCCATTCTTGAAGTATTTATCTTAATTTATTAGCAATAGCTAAACTAAAGTTGTTATAGTAAAATATATCTGTCATTCTGTTGTGTGCAGCAGCATGAATTATAAGCTCACTAAAAATGTGTTGCCTCAACATGATGTTTTTCTAATATGTCTGATGTCTCATTATTAATATGGCCCATGCATGCATAAGGATTGTTTATTATTGCTAAATACTTCAAATTGGTTCCATTGGTATGTTAAATAACACGTAATGGGGTCCCCAAGGCAATGAATATATGGCTAATCTCCGTAATCAAATTGCTGATGAGTTATTTTAAATGCTTCAACCTAAGATTAGTTAAGTAATTTATATTGTTTTATGATCTTTCGATAAGACTATTTACATTTTTAAATTCCAACATTACTTTATTTATATTATCTTTTATTCGAGTTAATAATATTTTTATCAAACGGTATATTTTGTTCAATACAAAATCAGAATGAAGGTTAAATTGGTAATTTCGAGCAACTTTCAGTTGCTTATTAGGACAAATATCAAACAATCATTTTCACTCGAATCGGGTTCATTCAAGATCATGGAATCATTCGTGACTTTGATTCATTCGGTAGCTAAATCATATTTTTATCAAACATCCCTAAGTCTTTTTCGAACAAGAATCAATTTCAAAAGATGTAGTGACAAAGTTAAAGTCATTGTTTTAAACAAGAATATTGAATTTATGCATACTAAATGTAAAAATGTGTCTTTTCATTAATCATGAGGCATGTGTCTCACAATATCTCAAGAAAGATAATTCTCGTGCCAAGGCACAATCCACTAAGACACCAAATAGAAACAAACCCGTTGACAAGATGAGCAGAAACCTAATAGGTGAATCTCTTGAGACGTAGTTTTTCCAAAAATGAGTCTTCCGCTGCATCTGATAAGAAAACAACTCCTAGATCTTACCTTAGGTGGATACCCACGGGAAAAGTTTTCAACCAAGTTGGTCTTAGATGGATTCCAACAGGAAAGATTTTTGATACTTGCTCCAACACAGATAATAGTGAAACTCATCAAGTTAAGGAAGTCAAAACCACTACAACCGTTGATAGTGATCATCCTCACCGTGAGGAATCTTGTACTTCTAACACTGTTATTTGTGAAAACTCTTCTTCTTTGGTTGCAGGTGAATCAAATATCTCGTAACCCGACTCATCGAGAGGGTTCTAATTGTAAACTCTTCTTCATCATTCTTTCTATCTTCTTTATTGATTTTCCATTTCTTTTATAAAACCAACAAAATAAAATACAAAATAGAAAATTTTCAAAATACAAAAACAATATAAAATCAAAAAATCCAAAATATTCTTCTACGACATGTCTCTCGTATAATCGATATTACATGCGTTTCTAGAAATGTCATTCAACAATGATACGGGTATGTACAGATGCTTGAGCGAGAGTTCTTTAATGTTTTTCAAAACATGTCGTTTCTCATAATTTCTTCAAAAATGGTTTTCGTATACTTCAGTACGAAACCCGGACCAAAATGATGACTTTTGATTATTTTTCAAATCAAAGCTCGTGCTTTTATAGAAAAAAATCAAGTGTACGCTTCAGTGCACTACATTTAAAATTGGTGAGAAATCATCATCATCTTGAGCACCTTTCAAGATTGTTCAAAAAGATTTTCAAAATCTTTCAAAATACTTTGTGCTCAAGATAACTCCCTCTAAAACCCTTTAATTGATTATGCTTTATTAAAGGGGAGTATAACACAAAATGTTCCAAATTCATGCTTAAATCAAATCCGTTTGTCTCCCAAAAGATTCTAAAATGTTGTTTAATCCGTTGATATAAAAATATCACGAATATGCTATTTTGAGGGGAGAGACGTGATTAAAATGTGATCAAAATCGGTGTTTAAATCTCAAAATGAGCTCGACTCGAGACGGAACCAATGAATTGACGAGGAATCATGTACCATCTCGAGAAACTTTCTATGGACTTGACGGGACGGGTAATAATTTCAAGCTAGTTCTCTAGTGATGTAAACGTGTCTCGAATCGGTCTAGTTCATTTAAAGTCGATCAATTCAAAAGTGCGAACTCTACCCTCTATGTGCGTTTACATCAAAACTTATAAGCACATGTGAAGGGGGAGTGTTTACGAAAATATAAAACTCACGGAGTGTTTCAAACATGTTTTCTATCATAAACACTCGAGAGATGTTCAAGAAAAATGGTTTATGGCAACAATAGGACGATCATGGGTTATAAGGTGTCTAAGGATAGGAAATCCGTCCTATGATCCGCCAGAGTCGGAGGGATCTACCCAAGGACATCACAAATAGTTAGTGTTAGAAGTCCTAGGAATGATGGAAAAAAGGAGTAATGTGAGAAAGGAGAAAGAAGGGTTGAAGAATTAAAAGAAAAGTAATGAAAAGGGTGAAAAGAAATAGCCTCCATATTCAACCTTAGGGCGAAACCGAGTTCAATTCATCTCACTCTTGGTTGTCACTTAGATGACGGGTATTGAAGACAAAGGCGTCATGGACCCGATGACGCTTTTGTATCTAAACCTTCTAGCCACTCAATTCCTCTCAAAAGGATTAGTTTCATTCTCACTGGGAACCCTACATAATCTATCGACTTTCTCTTAGAGATCGTTGGTATTGAAGAAAAAGACCCTCTCCCTAGTCTCCGCTCGGAAAACCAAAATGCACTATTGAGTCTAGAGCCACGAGATTCATCAAAGATCTCATAGGAACACTTGACATGACATCGCTTGTTGTTCATCAACAAGGACACAAGTGATATATTATAGAGTCCTACGGATCTTAGCAATCGCCGAACATTTATGAGAAGTTTCACATTTGTGATCTTCGATGATTGAATGGAAACTCCCGCCGTGGTCAACATCAAGCGACCACGATGAAGAAGTCACCCGGTAACTCCCGTGGATTACGTTTAGTGTGTCTCAAACGGTCTACGATCGTGGGGTGATGCTTGATTGTACCTCGACTCATCGAGCGTAGATGTACTTGGTATATCGCGTTATCTCACTTGTGGGACTCCAGTTCGAGAACGGGCTTTGTAAGAATTAGAGATGTGTTTTCACACTATCTTCATAACACCCTCGAAATTCAAAGTTGTAAGTGTCGAATCCGCTTATTACTAACTTTGTTTTATGTTTTCTTCTTATGGAAGCTCCGGGCGGATAGATCGTGCGGACTCGCCACATGCTCATACCAACAACACATGAAAGTTCTCATCAAAATCAAAGGCAACTCAAAGTTAAAGATGATTCTTCGTCAATGTCAAAGAATCTACAAAGTGTAAAGACTCAAGAACTTCATCATTGGAAACTCAAAGTCAAATAGAAGTGTGGGCATGGTGGAGAAAGGCGTGGAGATACCTAACCAACGAAGTTGACAACGGCAACAACCACATTATCGATCACAAAGCATGAAGGAACAAAGAATCAAGACTATTCTATATCTACACGCAAAGTTCAAGCTCAAGGAAAGTAAAGAACCAATCAAGTGGAGCATCTTTTGAATGACCACCCTTAGGGAGATTATTAGCCTTAATAGTTTTATTAGAAGTGATGGTCATTCGTGATTAGGAACTTTGTAAAGTGTGTTAGATATCGTGATAGAATAGTCAGCGGGCTCGTGGATTGGGCTAATCTAATTGGTTAAACTTTAGGGTATGTTAGCCGTTTATAAGCTTAAGTACCCCAAGCCCAATCCAAGTCCAACGAGGCCCAAAGGAAAGCCTTTTAGGTTTTCATGTATTCCACCTATAAATACCCCTCAAATGGTCATTTGAGGGGTGTGCTTGAGTGTGTGTGTTTTTCCTTGAAGCAATATAACATCTTATTGTTTTCTTTCTTCTATCTATCTCTCTAAACATACATACGATCTATACATCAAGTCACCAAGTTCTTCATCTTTTCCTTTCTTATTCTCTACGCATATCATCAGTTTGTGTTTCACGTTTTATGCATACGTGTGTTTGTGTCTAACGTTGTGATAAGGTGTTAGGTCACTAGTTTTACAAACACAAGTAATATAGAAAGGAGACGAGGCGATTGAACAAGAACCAAACACACATACACGATAATAAGAGGCGGTTATGCGTAAGGCATATGTGAAAGGAAATAACTTGAACAACCAACCCTCAAATGAGGGTTTACAAGAGTATTTATAGGAGGGAAGCTAGGGCAACACTCCTAGTTCCATTCCTTTCTTATGTGGGCTTGGGCCTAAGCTTATGGGCCTTCTACATAAGCTTGACCTTAAACAAACATAAAGGCCATAATAAAGCTACCTATTACATATGAAATATAAATACTTGAAATGCGGTTTAGAGTGATTCCAACAATCTCCCCTCAAGTATATATGAATGTAAACGGTGAAGGCGTTGATGTAATAGTAGCTCGACGCCTTCGACATTCTTCTTTCTTGTGAGAGAATTGCCTTGATTCGAACAATCTCCCGGTGTAGAGATAGTTATCTTTGAACAGTTATGCTTGACGTCATCATTATCTTTGTTCTTTGATCATTGTTCTTTGTGGTTAAAGTGATAATATGTTGTTATCTCGCATCGATCCCGCTCAGTGCCTTGTTTGCTCCAAAGGTGTCCACGTCATTCTTCAACATGCTCACACGCCTTTGACGTTGGAATTCAATCTTGATGAAGTTCTCTAAGTCTTTAACTTTGTATATTCTTTGGTGAGCGAAGAATCATTATGACGGTTGTGTTGCTTTTGAATAGAACTTCCATTAATGATGATGTTGGCGTGAGCATGAGAAGAATCAACACGATCATTCCGCTTCGTAGCTTCCATAAGAAGAAAACATTTCAAGCGGTTAGTAATAAGCGGTTTCCGCACTTACAAGTTTGAACTTCGAGAGTGTTAACAACATAGTGTGAAAACACAACTCTAATTCTTACAAAGGCCGTTCTGAACCGAGTCCCACAGTGAGATAACGCGATGTCTGGAAGTACATCTACAGCTTCGATGAGTCGTGTTGAGGTACAATCAAGCATCACCTCACGATCAGAGACTGTTTGAGACACACTTCGCGTAATCCATGGGAGTTACCGAAGTGACCGCCGTGGTACATTTGATGTTGACCGGCAGGAGTTTCCATTCAATCACCGAGGATCACAGATGTGAACCTCTCATAAATGTTCTCGACAGTTGCTAAGATCTCGTGAAGGACTCGATATGAACCACCGATAATCTTATTTGTTGATCGTCAAGTGATAAAATGTCAAGTGTTCCTAAGAGATCTTTGATGAATCTCGTGGCTCTAGACTCAATAGTGCGTTTTGGTTTTCCCGAGCGGAGACTAGGAGAGGGTCTCCTTCTTCAATACCAACGATCTCTAAGACAAAGCCAATAGTTTACGTAGGGTTCCCTATGAGAATGAAACAAGCTTACATTGAGAGAAACTTGAGTGGCTAAGAAGGTATAGTGCATGCGTCATTGGGTCCATGACGACTTTTAGTCTTCAATACCGGTGTCAATAAGTGACAACCAAGAGTATATGAATTGAACCCGTGTCCGCCCTAAGTTGAATAACTGAGGGCTATTTCTTTTCACCCTTTACTTTATATTTCTTTTGATTCTTCAACTCCTTCTTTCTCCGATTCTCATTTTCTCCTTTTACAATCATTCCTAAGGACTTCTAACACTAACTAATGGTAGTGTCCTTGGTAGATCCTCCCGCTATGGCGGATCATAGGACAGTTATTCCTAACCTTAGTCACCTTATCACTCCATGACTAACCTATGTTTGCCATTAAAACCACCGATGTGAAAATATCTCTCAAAGGGTTTGTAAATGAAAACATGTTTGAACCATCGCGAGAGATGAAGTTTTGCATAAATACTCCCCCTCCACATGTGCTTAATAGTTTTAATGGTTAAATGCACAAATGAGGAAAGAGCGCGCACTTTTGAATTGATCTCAAGATAGACAATCCCCATGAGACACGGTTACGTTGCATAGTTAAAGAGTTACATTGTCGACTTTTAGGTGACAACTAGCTCTAATAACTACCTTGAAGGTGTAGACAAACCTCGAAAGGTTGTCATACCCGTCGAGTTCATGTCTACCAAGAGTATCTCGAATGGTACTTTCTACTTGGACAAGTCCTTTGCGAGACACGCTTACATTACTAGCGAACTAGCTTGAAATTAAACCCGTCCGGGACAAGTCTTTTCGAGTTACAAACAGTTTAGTACCGCTCGATTCGTTTGGTTAAGTCCGAGGTACACATATTCATTTGCATTTTGTACAACATATTTCTTATCACACAATTTTCTCCCCTCAAAATGGCATATAAAATGTTATTTTTGAACGGTTGACAATAAATATGACCATTTCGAGTGTTGGAAGATGACCACTATGAACAATTTGTGAGCAAAGTTTTAATTCAAATACTCCCCTCAACTCGATGATATAAACGGTTGAGGTTTTGAAAATCATATGGGAAGTACTTGTCTTTTGAGCAAAACCTTGAAAATGAAAGGTTTGATAGGATTTACTCAAAATAAGAAGCTTTCGCTCCTTTTATAAGGATTGTGGCACCGAGGCGTACCACGTGGTCCTTTCTTGACAAATACGGGTTGTACATCGTTATGTGTGTGCAAGCCATTGTATATATATAATCAATCATCCAAAATTATATGAAAGAACCAAATCAAGGAGTACCAAGAATTGCGGTGATGTTCCCGTGAGTACGAGCAGGCGTTGATAGCGGTGATGTTGATCCTGGTCGACCACCAACAAAACTTTCCAACGCTCGAATCGATCCCTTCGAACAACCGCTCATCAATCATGGTGATGATCCTTCTCACATCCCTCCTTTCACGAGAATTCCGGTAGCTTAGAAGACCCATTTTCGATGTATATCCTTCAACCTGTCGCCAATCCATCCCTAACCGACTTCAAGGTATGATCCCGAATTTACGAAGTTCACTACACGCCATTAAGCGGTTTCTTTGAAGTTCATTGCGTAAACAACTCGAATGGTTTGTCGATGAGCGTATATTGAGTTAATGACCGATGTCGGGAAGATCAAGCGTTGGAGGAGTGAGGTTGACACGCTTCGATATGATTCAACGGCAAGTCAAGATCTTCAACACGTTCTTTGATGACTATGCGTCGATGAAGATGAGCGATGACTTGATGAATTCACGTTGTACTTGATTGAAATTATCTCATGCGACCTTGAACTTTGGCAAGGTACATGTCTTCAATATCGTTAATGTTCAAATTCTCAAAGTCGGCTTCAGAGAATGCATAGTCCCTTTCGTCTTGTCTTTTAACCACGATTTTCTTGAGAAAAGTGTAGTCCCATTTAGACGATAGACCAACATGTTGGATGGCCACGATACTTTTAGTATCGAACACCGCATGTTGAGACTTCGGACCAAGCGACAGAGTAGATTCTTGACGTTCCGCCAATGGTGAATCCCATACATTGCATCTTGGTCATATGCTACCACTTTGTCGGAGAACATGTGGGTAGCACGTTCTCGATGGCTATACAATCGAGTATATTGCGCAGGGAATGGAAGTGTCGAGATGTAGCGTATTTCCTTGAAACATCGCCACCGTGTTGAAGAAAATCTAAGTCTTTGTTGAAAAAATGTCCGAAAGGAATCCTAGGTCGATCAGTTGGCCAATGGTAGGTAGAGGTCGAGACCGGTCGGTGTAATATGGAGGATTGTCCGTTTGGTGAAGTCGATGTTTGCTACGGGTTGAGCCAATCCATGTTGTTAGACATGGCTCGAGCAATGTTGTCAAGGTGATATTCAACCTCGATTGCACTTTCCGATTTGTTTTCAAGAGTAGGAATCGTCATTCTTGATGCGCTTCAACTCGATTTCGAACCTTTCTTGCAAAATCTTTGCATGCTCCAAGGTACTACCGCTCACCAATTCTTGACCTTCTTGGGATAGGGAGTGTTGTTAACAAGTGTAGCAAACCATTCAAATTCTTCGCTTTTATCGTCATCTAGCCATGATACGACGTCGGATGAAGCGTCTTCTTCTTCTTTTGAAGGCTTGGATGATGATGATGGTTTCATCCTTGTTTGGGAGAGGTGGGTTGTTGTTGGGGCTCGAGGACCTCTTCATCGTCACCACCCGTATACTCAAAGTAATCACTGTTTTTTGAGTCGGGGTGGTAACTCGGAATCGTCCCGGGTTTATCGAGAAGACCGAGGTGGAGGAGACTTTGTTGAGAAGAAGTCCGTTGTAGAGGAGGTGGCATCTTAGAAGATTCACCGATTGCTTCCGACGTTTGGGTGCGAGTCCTTGTCCTTATCATCGTCATCTCTTGGCCGTTTGGGTTGATCGGTGATTCCTTGCATGATGATCCGAGTTGAAAAGCAAGTAGATCTTGAAAATTTAGCTTCATCCGAGTAAACGCTCGGATCGCTTTAACATTTGCATCACTAGTTTAGCGATTAACTCGTATTCGGAGAGATCGACTTCTTTGGCCATTGTATGTTTAACCAATGCGACGATGTTAGGGTGAGTTGTCCGGAAAATACTTCTCTAGTCACACCGGGACAATTAACGAGAAGAAACTTGTGGGTATGATCTCTTGTCGCCTTCTCCAGTTCCTTTTGGACTTTAGGAACGATATCCCGAAGGTACTTGTTAGTGTATCCTTCGATCATTTCGTTCAGTTCCTCTTTCGATGATTCTTCATAAACTTTTGAACAAACTCCTTTTTTCGCATCTTGTCTTTCTCATCATTTAAGTCTTCAGATTTGGTCAAGAAACCAATTCGCTTTTACGTAAAGTATGTCCTTGTTTCGACTTGTTGGACGACTTTCACAATTCTTTCATGAGTCCGAGAAATCCAAGATTTAGGTGGTTTCTTCACGGATTTGGATGATGATTTGGTTGACTTCTTAGATGGTGGTTGTGATGAATGAGGCGAAGAATCCGATGATGATGAGATGTGAGGAGATTCCGGTCCTTTGGTGGTTGAAGTTTCCTTACGTGGCGCGTAGGACTATCCGGAAGAAACTTCAGATAATCATCATCGCTATCTCGGACTTTTCTTTCTCGCACTTCTTGGTTTCCGGTTCCTCAAAGTCATATCGATAGTATCCTCCACAAGTCGTTGTTGTTGCGAAGAGTGGTGGTACGGATCCTTATCGGGTCGATTAACCGCATCAGGATCTGGAGAGGAGGCAAGACCACTTGATCCTCCGGGGCCACCCATTTGATCTTTAGCAAATTCTTGACTTTTTGAAGGTGTCGGCGATTGTAAACTTCTTCCCGTATGATTTATCCAGCTTGCTTCTTCTTCTTCTTGAGCTCTCATCATAGGGTACAATTGTCGGAGTCTTCCCTTTTCTTGGACAAATTGGAGGACTTGGAGGTTTTGCTCTTGAGGCGTGTGTTTGGTTGCATTGCGAGTAATGAAACTCTTCATCCAGACAAGATATCTTGAGCTCTCGTCCCTAAGTTGTCTTTGTGGTTCAAGTGTGGGAATAGGTTCGACTTCCTTTACGGAACAATCCTTTTAGAAGGAGGTTTCCTTTTAGGAACCTTCCTTTGACTCACAATATTTGTTGTGCTTCGCACTTCCTCTTACGGTTCTTCTTACTGTGTGTTCGGAAGATTTTTCGTCGAGATGACCAACTTTGCCTTGTCTAACCGCTTCCAGATACCTTTTATACGCTTTGAGCTTTAGACATCTTGATTAGAAGGAAATCGGCAACACAAAGACCTTGTTTCTTTGTAGACGATTCCTTGATTCTCGACAGATAGAATAGGTTCCGTCAACATATCGTGATTGTCGGGGTCATTGAGCCTCTTGGGAATATCGGGATGAAGTCCAAGTGCTCTCTGGATCAACAGTTTAGTATATCCGATGTAGGGAATCTTTGAGCCAAGCTTGTTGAGAAATGACATCATGTCATCCCAAATCGAGCTTCGATAGCGATGTGTTTCACGTTGACCAATGCCCAAAATATTTGTAGTTCCATGAGCTTAGGATGCTCATAGCCACCGCCGCGACCGTAAACAGACTTGGTGATGATCATGTAGAGAGTTCTCCATGGTTGAGGAATACTCTTAAGCTCTACGTGAGAATGCTTGTTGATTACTCCCGTAGCCTCGCCATAACCGATATCGATTAAGAATTGGAGAGTGAGCTCTTGAAAGGTGTGGCATATAGTTTGGTTGGATCGACTTGAGAATTAGGAGAAGCGACCCTTAAGTCTGCAGTGTAATGGTGACTTGTTTGTGATTCGAGTCACCGTCACAAAGAATCAGTCCTTTGACCCTTTCCATAGTGTTCCGTAACTGTTGGATATAGATCTCGAGACAGCTTGCGAGTGAGTGAGCATATTCGACACGGATGAGTCCTCGAATATCAATAGCAATTAGACACGAAGATTACGAGCAAGTGAGGTGTCAAAGTCAACACGGAGATTATTCTTTCCTATCTTCATTGGATAGCCATAAGGATAGATATCGATAATGGAGAGAACTTCGATGCATCCACATTCATTTGTTCACCATGTCGTGATCTCGAAATAACATTAGCCAAAAGAACCAACATATCGAAAGACATAATGTTAGTCAATAGAAGGTCTTATTGTCTAGTTATTGAATGTATAGTGTCAATGATTGTTACGAGTCCTAAGTCACTTGTATGTCCAATAATCTAATGATGTCGTGAAATGTTTCGTGAGTTAGTTAACTTTAAGTTTTAAAGTTTATGTTATCACTTATTGTTCACAACATATTAGACGATTGAGTTTATTAGTGACATTATTGGATTCGTGACGTTATGATTAGTTTATTTACAAGTTTATACATGTAACAATTCATCATGAAGGTCAATCCAGGGTTAAGCGTAGTTATAGCAAAGTTAGCGTAAACAAGATTGACATATGCGTGAGCGAAAGCTTACGCGTGGGATCTAACTACGCTGTAAGAAATGTTACGCGTGGGAAAAAGGGCATCTTATGCGTGAGCTTACGCCAGGCGTATATATACCTTACGCGTAAGGCTTACTCGTGAGAGTAGACCTTATGCGTGAGGTCATGTTTACGCATATCCTTCACGGGATACGCGTAGTCCATTGTAGAACCTACGCGTGGCGTTATGCGTGGGATTATTCTTCGCGTAACATGACTACGCGTAGGGTAATCCTTATGCGTAGAGTTGCAATTGACCTTGATTACGAAGTTTAAGCGTAGCAAGCCCGAAATAAGTTCATCAAGTTATTATCATTAACACAATACTTCATTTTAACAACAATTTATGGCAAGAACAATTATGGAGCAGATTATCGTAGAAAGTCATACAGCGTGGGTCAAAACCCTAAGGGTTGAGATTTACGCGTATCACTTTTAGCCATGGAATTTGCACCATCTTGATTACGGTAGTCCTAAGATATGTTGAGAGTCTATAAGCCAAGTTATAACACTTAGTTTGTTGAGAATTAAAATACCCAAAAGTTATGAACATTAAACCCTAATTTCAAATTGTTAGCCAATTCGTGTTTACGGGTGGTTAGAAACCTTGAAATCATCAATTCAACAACACAAGAGCATAACCCAACAATCTTTTGACCAAAACACTTCACATTCAAAATACCCAATTCGACTCATAAACCCTAATTTTCAAAATTCATCAATTCGTGTTTACGGGTTTGTTTTGAGGATAGAAAACATATCATTGATGTTTTAAAACATTTTGACATTATCTTTTAGCCACAAACACATAACACATGATCATGTGTTCTTACGCGTGGCGAAGAACACAAAATCACCCATATCGATGAGATTTGACCGTTGGATTCATTTGAAAATCAAAACCAATGTTCAAAAACATGTTAGAAACATTAATCCACTTACGGTATGATGATCAAAAACACATATAGGATGAGCAATTTTAGGCGTAGGATCTTGTTAGGTTTAGAGTAATAAATGTGAAGTGGAAGTTAGGTGAAGGTATTTATTAAAATTAACTTTAACATTTTGACAGCTTTTGGTCCTCCGCTTTTCCTTTTTCAAACAAAGCCATTTAACTTCCATTTTGGTTACCAAACAAAGTTTTAGGATAGAAACATGACGACACTCCCCTCGACTTAAGAAAAGCCGATGAAAAGTTATTAATTTTAGTCCGAGGAGTGTCATTGTACCGTAAACTTCACCACCATTGTTAAAAGAAACAACCGGGATATGATAACATGCAAGTACACGAGATGTTTTGAAACGGTTAAGAGATTATTTTCCCCTCAACACTTGATCGGAAAAATCTTGAATTTTGAAAGATTAAAGTGTTGACGGAAGAAATGTACTTGCCATATTGAAAGAAAGATAGATTAGGAGAATATTTTTGTTGTTTTATCGGATTTTTATATTTTGTTTTGAAAATTATTTACAAAAGATGTTTTGGTGTTTGACAAGTTTTTAAGATCTGCTTTAAGAGGTCATCCAATTCCTCTTGAGTCAAACACCTCATACCAATCCGTGGACCAACTCATTAAACCTAGCGGTGGCAAGGCTTTGGTGAGAAGATCGCCAATTGGTATTCTGTACCCACAAAGTATAATTCAACGGTACCCTTTTCCACGTGGTCCTTGATGAAATGATAGCGTAGATCGATGTGCTTTGATTTAGTCTTGAATCGAGGTTGCACGAGATTGCAATAACACTCGATTGTCGCATACATCGGGATTCATCAAATACGTAACCATAGTCTTTGAGTTGTGTTCTCATCCAAATGACTTGAGCACAACACGCGACATGGCTACATATTCTCGCTTCTTGATTGATGACGCTGATGTACAATCCGCTTTGATTGCCAAGACACCGCTTTATCACCGAAATTGTAGAGCTCCCGAGGTACTTTTCCTTAAGTCTAAGCATCCTGCGTGGTCGTCGTCTGGCGATTAGTTCAAAACCGTAATCCTTCTGGATACGGATCCCAAGTTAATGGTTCCTTGATGTATCGGAGATTCTTTTAGCCTCGAGAGGTGGGTTTCATTGGTCGCGATCGATAACGGGAGCATAGATAAGCGGCAAAGACAATATCGGTCTGCTAGCTATTAGATACATGAGGGACCCAATAATACTTGGTATTTGGTAGGGTCAACTAATTTCCCATGTAAATCAAAGATCTAGCTTGGTATGAGCCATTGGTGTGGCATAAGTGTCACGAGTTGTCATTCCAAATTTGTTTAACAATTCAAGGGCATATTTGGATTGACTCAAGAAAATACCACGGGTGATTGATGAACTTGCGGTCCTAGAAAGAACGTAAGTTCACCCATCATGGACATTTCAAAATTTTTCTTCATTAGTTTTGCAAAAGCGATTGAAAACTTTTATGTGTAGACCCAAAATGATGTCATCCACGTAAATTTGAACAATTAAGATGTGTGCCCGTGATATTGTATAAAAGAGTTGGGTCAACCGAGCCTTTGGTGAAATTATTGGCAATGAGGATGGATGATAGCTTATCGTACCATGCCCGAGGGGCTTGTTTGAGACCATAAAGAGCTTTGTTCGGTTTGTAGACATGGTTCGGGAACTCGGGATCAACGAATCCATCCGGTTGGTCGACATAGACTGCTTTTTAAGTTGTCCATTGAGAAACGCCGCTTTGACATCCATCGATAGACCGTCATATTCATATGAGTCGCGAACGCGAGAAATATCCGAACGACCTCAAGGCGAGCAACCGAGCAAACGATTCTTCAAAGTCTATTCCTCTTCCCGACGATAACCCTTAGCAACTAGGCGTGACTTGTTTCGGATGACGTTCCCTTGAAAGATCCAATTTGTTTTCCAAATCCATTTTAGACCAATGACGAGACCCTGTTGGTCTTTCAACCGCCTTCCCATACTTCAAGACGTTTGAATTGGTTGAGTTCTTCCCGCATGGATTCAATCCATTGTCTTTTGTCATTGCATCTTTAATGTTTTTAGGCTCAGATTGGCGAGACGGTGAGTGCATAAATGCAATGTTCACCGTCTGTGTGAAGTCGTTGTCTCGTAACGACCGTTGATTCGGGTTGCCAATAATGTTAGCCGAGGATGGTCTTTTGTCCATCGGTGTGTAGAGGTTGATGTTGGTATACATTGTGCGATTACGAGGATTGAATGGTTTGTTGAAGATTCCGCGACATCCGTGCGGCGAGCTCATTAGCAAACGGGTTGAAGAACGCATTTGGATCAAAATCTGCGGTGGGGTACTTCATTCGTAATATCATCACCGGTTCATCATTGTTGGAGCGGTGTGTTCAACTATTGTGTTGGAGTCAATGGTGTAGGTGCATCTTCAACGATGGTTGTTGTAGCAGTGTATTAGGTATAGGAATATTATCGGGTTGTGCGGTGAAACAATGGATACACCGAGCACGTTCATCAATATCGTCACGAGCGTAGGAGCAAATAACCTTTCCATTTGTTGATGAGTTAGTGGGGCTTTGTTCGGTGATGATGGGGTTGAGGAAGTTTAAGCGGTTGTGACGGGTTCTAAGTCGTTATACTCGAAGCCATTATGAAGAAGTTTCATAATCGGTTTCCCCAATGACAAGCGTCTTTAGCGATTTGAAACTTTGATGAAGTCTACATTTCTGTAACTTTTGAAGGTTTCATGATGCAATGGAATTTGTAGATGAGCGATAAACCACACAAAGAGAATCGACAAATTGCGGAAGATCCGTTCGAGGTAACATGACGTAATCAACAAGATCTTCTCACGTATTTGGGTAACTTCACACAAGATCACCCGTGAAATTGAGACGATAACACCAAAGTGAGACGTTTGAGCCACATATCGTCTTATTTCTTCCCCCTAATTGAAGGAATTCAAGAAGGCATTGGGTTTTCGCAAAGAAGCATGTAGAAGAACAAGGAAGCAATGACCACCTACACACTCTCTCCCTCGATGTTTTCAATGATTCGTAATCATACTCCACGTATGTTGATGATGAATTGAAGACAATGGCCATGTATAAGGAGACAATGAAACCATGTATGTCAATTGATAGAACAAGTGTGAAATACCAAAAATATTTCATGAGAATCAGCTCACGATAAAACATCTCTGCTTCATTATGTTGATCATCACCGTGTCATTGTTGTTGAAGCAGTTTGATCTTCATCAAAGAAGATTCGGTTGTTGTTGTAGATTGGTGTATATGAAATTAGAGTATTATTGGTTGTGCAATGAAACATTCGATACATCGAAGCACGACTTTGGCGTAATCTTTAATCGGAGGAGCAAGCAATGTTTCCAATTCATGACGATTAAGTACAATGGTGGAACGGTGATGGATCATGATATTTTTGACGGTGAGAAGCGGGTCCTCTGTTTGTTTTGCAAGAGGGAGCCATAGTCATGTACCGCATAGAGAGAATAGAAAGGGGCAAGAAAGAGAAACATGGATCCCCAAGTGTAACGGGTTCCGGATGTTAGAAGCATAAAGATGTAGTGTCAATTATCTTCTTGACACATGAACATGCTATTTTGATGATTTCCTTTCCGCCTCGGGGATGGATGTTGTTGGTATCCTACTTGTTTTGGTGCAACTACTTAGTATCTTTCTGTAGGAATCCACCTAAGACTAACAGCTTTGAAAATCCTACCCGTTGGTATCCATCTAAGGTTAGATCTAGGGGATGTTGAAACTTCTTTTGGGAAGAATTTGCGTCCTATATGGATCCACCTATTAGGTTTCTGAAATTTTACGTTTAGATCAACGGGTTTATTTCTAACTGTTTGAGTTAACTTAGGTTTTGGTTTGCTACTACAAGCAGTGTTCAGTAATACACTCGAAGGTGATACACTAGGTCGTGAACCTAAGATTCCATCCTTTTGAAGAAGTGCCCTTTTCCTAGCCTTTTCTAGATCACGCTTCTTGTCGTGTCATGTGAATCATATGAATCTTTACTTTTAATGCTCAATTTGGACACGTTTTTGAACTAATCCTAGATTTGTCGGGAGCGACCACAAGTTGAGGTTTAACGAGAACAGTATAACGAGAAAGAGGTTTAACGAAACATGTTTAATGTAAATGTAGGATTATTCTTAGGCGAGAATGTGGAGTGACCGGTTTTATCAAATGATTATTCTCAACAACTTGGGAGGAAACCGTGGTTTTGACGATTTTGAACGTTGATTTAAAAGCGGTTGGATGTCTAACAAGCGATTGGTTTTAGAGACGATTTCCCAAGATTCTTGGTTTTGAAAAATTAGTATCCACATTCTTGTCGGTGAATCTTCTCGCTTTGTTTTGTAAAGCAACATGTGCAAGCCCTTTGCTTGAAGTTGAGCCTTTAAATGCTCATTTTCTTTTACTAATAAATCCACACGATTACTTTGTTCATTTGAAAGTCGACCATTGTGTTACGAGGAAAAGATTTGGTTTGTAATTTAAGTTCAAGAGAGATGCAACGTGCCTCTAGTTTTGAAAAATCTTTATGAAACCGAGCAATGGTCTTTTTGAGAAGAATGATTTGATTCAAGAGTTTGATTTGACGTTTCATTGAATTGATTGCAAGAAAGGGCTCGATATGAGAGTTGTGCGATATTTTGCAACACATCGTCAACCTCTCCTTCATTCTTGAATTCAGTTGCTCAAGATGTTGTATCGCATTTGCGAGCGTAATATGATCAACGATGATTGTACCTCGACCATCCGCTCTATGTCGTGTCATAGGTGGGTAGGATATCTTCCTCAACCATTTGTTCTTCGTCACGCTTAGGCTCGGTGTCGTAGTTAAGTATGATATCTTCTCCGGATCTGCTGCTTGTCATGTCGCTTTTCCAATGCTACAACCTCATTGTCCGCATTACGATGATGCGGACTCACAACATTCTCAACGTCCATTTGAGCATTCCTTTCATGTACAAACAACTCTTGCACCTTGTACGATTGCGGGATATTGGGAATTAGATCTTGTCGGCGACGCTTGAATGCCAAAGATATAGCCATGAATCCTTCTTGCAATGCTACAAATGGATCGTATGATCATAATTCATTTCACTTTCTGCAGAAGAATCAAAGAGAAGAAAAGGTGCGAAGATGATATAGCACACAAAGGCCGATATAGTAAATTTCAATTTCCTCCAAATATGATTTTGAAAATTTTGACTCTCAAAATTTGAAATTCACTATAAAATCAATTCTAAGAATGTAGGAAAAATTGAGTTATGACAATTTTGACGCCAAATTTGACGAAAAATTTGAATTTAGGCCCAAAAATTTGAATTTTTGACCAAAATTTTCACAGTGAAACCAAAATTTGAATCTCGCGTAAAAATTGAACGTTTAGTCTCCTCGAATTTTTTTTTTTTTTTTTTTTTTTTTTTTTTGATAACTTGTGTTGATGGATCTTTGTAGTCGAATGAACATTTGTTGATGAAGTGTCCTTAGGCGTAGAAATCACAAGAGAGCAATATATGATTATGCGTAGAAATCACCAAAGTTACGCGTAAACAATACAAGTTACGCGTAGTTTTAGCTTCGCGTGGCGGGGAAAAAAAGCTAAAGTTATGCGTAAATGAAGTTAGGCGTAGAAACTTAGGCGTAGGATTACCTTATCGTGGGACTAGGTCTACGCGTAAGATGAATCTTAAGCGTGGGATATTCTACGCGTAAGCTTATGCTTAAGCGTAAGTTTAGGGTTTTATCCCAAGTGATCTTTACACTTCACGATGGCAAAAGATATCCAAAGTCGACGATTTTCGAGACTTATCCAAGTAAGAAAACACGGAGTAAACCACCAAAACGAAGATCAAACCAAGGAAATACTTACGCGTAGTTTTAGGGTTTTGCTACGCGTAGGATTACTCGTAATTTTGATTTTGCCCAAAATATTTCTAAACCGGTTTTGTGTGATGAAATAGCTTCAATAACACCAAAAGACACAAAAGTGTGAAACTTGATGAACCAAAGCTCTAAAAGCGATTCTGGTAGGATAGAACCCTCGTTCAAAACTCGATCAAAAACAACTATCCACGATAAAGTTTGAAACTTTTGCCAAAACAAGTATTTTAACACCTTAAAGCGTTGAAAGTACAAGAATCTTGGATTAAAAAGTGTAAAAAGAAGTTTTAAGCGAACCAAAGTATCAAATGTGCGTTTTAGGCGAGGGACCGAAACCCACTTCAAAACAAACACGATTCACCCAACTAGTAGGCGATTGATACCATTGTTAGGTCACTAGTTTTACAAACACAAGTAATATAGAAAGGAGATGAGGCGATTGAACAAGAACCAAACACACATACACGATAATAAGAGGCGGTTATCGTAAGGCATATGTGAAAGGAAATAACTTGAACAACCAACCCTCGAATGAGGGTTTACAAGAGTATTTATAGGAGGAAGCTAGGCAACACTCCTAGTTCCCTTCCTTTCTTATGTGGGCTTGGGCCTAAGCTTATGGGCCTTCTACATAAGCTTGACCTTAAACAAACATAAAGGCCATAATAAAGCTACCTATTACATATGAAATATAAATACTTGAAATGCAGTTTAGGAGTGATTCCAACATAAGGTATAAGTGATAAAAGGGGATTTACAACTAGGATATGAGACCTATACCATTAAGAAGAGCTTACAGCAAAGTGTTTAAAGGGGCAAATGCGTTGTAAAAACATTAGCTTGCCTCGTGTAGAATATGTCCATGTTTAGCCATGTTATCGCCCAAAACCAACAAAAGGCACCTAACCCCCCTACTTTGGAGAATCACTGCGACTAAACCGTAAAAGCTTAAGACCTCTAGTTTGAACCATTAGAAATATCACCGGACAAACTCTTGAAAGGATCAAGAACGTAGTAAAAACCTTTTAAGGCCTCGCTTTTATTCACCCGCACTTTTATCCATTTAGGCCAAAAACTAGTAAATTTTCTTATGAAAGTTCAAGCATAAAAATTGTAATTTTTGTAAGATAAAGTTTTCTTGGACTAAAAATGTAATTTCTGTGAAGTTAACTATATAAGGGCTAATTTTGTCAATAACCCATAGTTGAGGGTTTAAAGTGTCATTTTTGAAAGTACAAGGGTAAAAACTGTAAATATTTAAAATTGTAAATTATAACATTTTGGAAACATAAAATATTTAACAGCTTTGGTTTTGATAAAAATTTATTAACAAACATTCGAGCCATAAAAATAAGTATGATAAGTATTATTAATTTTTGAAGAGACTTCATGATATCTAACTATCAATAGAACATTATCGTCGCATAAACTTGAATACAAATACTAAATACATGATATACCAACACAAGTGGAGAGTCAGAGCAGTTTGTTCATATTATCTAATTTGTTTTCCATCCAGACTACAATAAAACCGAGGTGAGTCATAGCCCCGTTTTTATACTTGTTTTATACTATTTTTGGGGGATATACATGCTCAATTACCTGTTTTTACTTTCACAAGTATTCTAAACATTTTCATATTACTGTGAGTCATAGCCCCTCTTTTCCTTATTTTGAACATTTTGGGGGAGATACATGCTCAAATATTTCTTGATATTTTTACATTTATTTTAAACTCTTACAATTCTTGTGAGTTTCATAGCCCCTACTTTTATCGTTTATACTATTTTGGGGAGATACATGCTCAATTACCTATTTTTACTTTCACAAGTACTCTAAAGCTTTTACATAGTACTATGAGTTTATAATCACACTTTATCGTTTTGCTACAAACCCGAACACAAGTACTATCTCAGATGCGATTAAGATGCTATTGCTTAAGTTACTTACACCGCCAACGAAAGTCCCTCACATCATGAACCATTAATCACTTTCGGTGAATGCGAATATAGTGAATAGATCTATTGGCATTGACGCCCATTTGTGTTAGCCGGATAGGTAACCAAATGCACTTTATTGAGAATACTAGGAGAATGGCAAACTCCTACCGGAGGGCATTGTTGCTCACATCATTATTATGATGTTTGTAACTTATGTCATTATTGTGACGCGTTCATGTTAAGGTTTGTGTTCATGAGACTTAAGGCAATATATACTATGTTGCAATGATACAAATGCTGCAACTACTGAATTTATGGGTGCAACAACGTGGCCCAACCTTGAAACTTGTGTTCAACTGATTACTAAACAAACGAACTATGGGTGGATAACAACGTAACCCACTACTTATTTCATCGATATTTGTATTTATTACAATAATCAAACTATTGAACTCAACTATTTTAATCATAAACTCTATGAACTCACCAACCTTTGTGTTGACACTTTTAGCATGTTTATCTCGTGTTCATAATTTACGAGGATGGCACGGAAGACACGGATACTCAAAAGGCTATATTATCATTCGAAAACTTATTTAATAAATTGTAAAACCACTGGGACCTCATTTTGTAAACTCGATATTTATATAGATCGAATGATAAATCTTTTAAACGACACAATTAGAGTTCGTTTTACATTATTATAACTGTTGAGCCATGAAGTAACACCCGCTTGAATTCACTGCGTATCACGAAATTGTGGGTGTTACAATCGTGGTTCTGGAAAACAGATTCACATGCAACATAAAAACAGTTTTCATCTTAAAAAGAAATATCCCACTAGAATGATAAATACTAAGTGAGTTAACTGTAATTGTTAATAAAAAGCTAGTAAAAACGCTAAGTGATCATCCTTCTTACTTTAACGAGTCTCATCATATTCTTTTCACTTCCATAGGTCTCGTCATGTCTCATGAGTATGAGTTCGACTTTTCACTTACTTATGTCTACATCCCAAACATCTCTCTTGAGCCCAACACACATGGCAATCATGTCCGTGGGTTCAATAATCTAGAAACTCGTCACTTCCATGAAGGACGTATTGTTGACACTCCTCTACAATACGAAGAAGACATCAATACCTCTTTCCGAACCATAGGACTAGAATGCCTTCTCGGAATCAACGAGAAAATCTGTCCAAGGTTTGTATTGGAATTCTTCCATCAAGTTGAACTCGTTCGTAACGAGGATCGATCTCTATCTCTTTGGTTTTGGATCAAAAACCAAAAGTTTGTTTTAACCCTTGGGCAATTTGCTCACATTCTCCGAATTTCAAATCATGGAAAATGTGCCATCACTGAAGATTGGTCTCTTGATTCTCTCTTCAACTATCGTGAAGAAAACAGTCCATATTGCTCACACATACCTTCCCCCCAAGACTTGACTCGCATGTTATGCAAACCTCGACCCTATTACTCTGATCCAAACATTATCTTTACACGGGATATCCGAGATGAATATAAACCTCTCGCACTCATCCTACGTGAAAATGTTTGGAGTCTTAGGGGAAATCGAGAAATCCTTCTCGCTTGTTGTGCTCACATAATGTATTGTTTGCTAACGCAACAACCATACAATCTCTCCTATTTCTTCGCAAGGCGAACTATAAACCTTCAAGGCAACAAGAACAAACTAATCCCTTATGGAATGTTCTTGACACGCCTTTATCATCACATCATGTACTTCCACCCTCAATTTCAAAGTCCGTTGTACGTACTTGTGAATAAGATGATGGAACCTCTAAACACATCTCTCATCAAGTCTTTCTTCATCCCTGAATCGGCAAATACTCATCATCCATTTAACGATCCATCTACCGAAAATGCTCAAGAAACTTAGTTTCTTTTCAAAATAGAGTCAATCCCTATATTTCATCTTTTATCATTGTAATGTAATTTTTCTTATGAAATAAAACATTTAACATTTGATGTCTCGATTTTATTGTTGTTCAAACCTCTTAGAAAACACTAGCTTTGAAATATGATGCCTTGTGCAACTTCTGCATACCTTTTGTGAAGGTACTATTTTGCATGAGACGGATTCCTCACCTTGTACTAGACGGATCCCTCCACTTAGGGAATCGTGGGATCCGGGCAAACAGAAATGCAGTTGCTGACTTTATACATCAAACCATGTCCTTAGCACACTAGCTAAACATAATACCTTGGGACCACTTAAGACTTCCTCAAGCTCGGTAAGCTTCACACTCACTCATAGCTCATTTAGGATCACACTCAAGGTGCTTTTCGATTTATCATTTCACCAAAACTCATCATTCTTCCGCTCTTATACTCACACATCATCTCACACATCGAGTTTTATAAATCTCTCAATTCTAGCAAATTGATTTTAGTCATCACTACCTCAAAATGGGTCAAATGCTAGTTTTTTCATTTCTTATAACCTCTAAGGTATTTTCCAAAATTATCTTAAGTCACTACCTGGTCTCTAGGATCATTTAGTTTCATTTGACACTCTCAAATTATCTAGTGTCATCTTTGGTCATTCATTGGTACTCATAAAGTTCCATTTTCTTCCATAAATGGCAATTATTGGCTACATCACTCATTGCCCTTGATCATTTAAGAACCCTTTCATTTAAGACACTTAGAAAGACTGAAACACTCAAGAGGTATAGGTATTAGACCTTACAAACATCATCTTTCTCCTTTCTTAGCTGTTGAGAGCCGGATCCCTAGGATTAGCCTAGACGGATCCCTCATTAGAGGGAACCGTGGGATCCGGGTGACAGATTCATCTTAAACTCTAGCTAAAACAATCATTTCAAGCTCTTCTTGCTAACTTGAACACTCCATCTTATCTTAATTAAATTCCTAGATCAGTGAAACTTTGAAGTTGACTCTTGTGCATGCTAATCATCACATTCCAAAGGATCTTATTGGCTTAAGTCTTGAATGCACTTGCCAAATCCTTTCCTTTATAAACCTAAGACTCCAAAAGTCATCATCTACATCCTCATTCTCAGCACTTAGAAACTTTTACAAACCTCTTTTAATCATCTCATCATGAGGAAAGCTCCTAGTGGTAACTCATCCACCCAAGGATCACCTAAGAAAATTGCTCGTGTTGTTCACGAAATTTCCTCAACCGAATCATCTCCCGTTAAATCCACACATGCTAGGATCTCCCCTCCACCTATCAAACCAATTCCCAAAAGGATCGTTCCCACAAAACTACCAATGCCAAACACCACCATACCTCCTAAACCAAACAACCCCATTTCCACTAAACCATCACCCTTAGTGCCTAGAGCCATATCATTCACCACCCCACTCTCATCACCATACCTTTAAAATCTAGAGGGCTTGCCTCCTAGGCCATCCCATCCTCCACCATCGCCAACATTCTCCTCTTTAGGAGGAATAGCGCAACAAAATCAAGGTGTTGAGTCAACACTAGCTCCGACTTCCTTTTCTCCGTCACCTTCAAATAGTCCATTTTGGATTATGAAGAATCATCAAAGTCAACCACCCGACCACATGGAAGTTGACACCTCTCTACCTCCACCATCATCCTTTGTTGAGCCATCATTGAATGTGCCTCCACCAATTCCTCCTCCTTTTGAGGATCCTCAACACTCTTCATTTGATCCTCCACATCAAGCCATACCACCACCATTTTCGAGCCATGACAAAGATTGTTATCATTGTCAACATGTTGAAAGTTTGATACATGAAGTACGTGAAGATCAACTTTCATGTTTTATCACCTCCTCGAACGTTTCGACGAGATCAAACCTAAACAAACTTGAGACATAAGATTCAAGTGTTGTCTTAGTATCAAGCTCAACTTAGATAGTCTAGAAACTCTAAGTCATGTATTGTTCATTTTCTTAGTTTTTAGAGTCATGTACATCATATCTCTAGTTTTATTAAATGAAATGTTATTTGTCATATTCCCTTGAGAATGTGTTTTGTGCCTTGTTACATATCTTTTTTTTATGATAACATCACTTGTTACATCACCATTGATGTCTTAAGCTTTCAGACAGATGGATCCCTTAGTTTTTCCTAGACGGATCCCTCCAAGAAGGGAACCGCAGGATCCGTGCAACAGAAGACTTGTTTTCTACTAACTTGAGTCTTATTTGCAGGAAATTATGCATTATATACTTGTTTTCTAACCTTTGTTTTGTAGATTTTCAATATACACATGAAGATTTTGACACACTAAGCTAAGGGGAGTTTCGTATCAAAGCAAAACATTGCAAAATCATTTGCAATATATTTCACATTAGGATTACGTTACATGACGTCCCTTTGCAAAGTTGCAATCATAAAGGGGGAGCATATTCGTCACAAAGACGAAACCATTTGCAAACATAGTTGCAATGCACTAGTTTAGTATTTCTCCTTACTTGACGCCCTCACAAAGGGATGGACTCGTCAAGGGGAAGTTAAGACGAGAACACTTCCCGTCTCTTGCTCTCTACAATTTTTTTCTTTCTTTCTTTTTACATGTTTTCTCTTAAAACAATGTGTTAGTTTCTTTTCGAGGCTCTTTTTGTTTCGACAAAAAGGGGGAGAAGAGAGTAAAAACTACAACTCAAAATTTTACGAATTTTAGTTTTTCCTTAAAATAATCTTATGTTTTGTCATCAACAAAAAGGGGGAGATTGTTAATACAAATAAGCCGTAAAAACGTTTATTTATATTTTATGATCTTCTAATGTTTTGTCTATAACAAACGTAAAATCATTTTAACGAAACAAATAAAATACATAAATGGTTTGAGCTAATAGTTTACTAACACACTTACGTTTTCACATAAAACACTAAACAAGTAATAGTGATTTTATAATTTAGTAATACATATGTACAACAACTAGTGTTTACATATTGGGTAGATATATACATAATTAGTATGTATTATAATGGGTAGAAGTTTACGTATTTGACCCATTGACTAAATACATTAAATGTAGTTGGGTAAAACCCAAAGTCCATGACCCATACCCATGGAGCATAACCCATAACCCATTGCGTGACATCATGCATAAGTTATATTGGGTATTATTCATGACCCATGGAGCTAACTCATGACCCATGGACTAGATGCATTGCATCTAGTAGATACATTGTATCTACTTGGATACCAATGGTCCAAAGTCTAGGACCCATGACCCATAACCCATGACCCATGACCCAAAACCCATGGGCAAAGAAGAGCGTCCCACGGTTCCCCCACTTTACACTGGACGGATCCCTCAGGTAAGGGATCCGTGGGACAGTAGCACATTTTTTCTATAAATAGTGAGCCATTTCTTCATTATCAAATACCCCCTTCACATATATTTTCTCTTTGAGTTGTAAACTCTTTAACCACAGATCCAAGTGATATTTTTCTGTAGTTTGTGTTTTGTTTTTTGTGTGATTCTCTAGGTTCCTCCTAAAGGCGAGATCACCACCTCTTGAAGTCGAGCAAACTCAAGTCCATGAGTTGCCATGCTTCGTCATCATCAAGACTACTGAGGTTATCTTGTTGATAGTTTTTTCTTCCTCCATAGAAGTGTTGTGTCGAAGGCATTAGTGAAGGATGCCAAAAGAGTCAAGACGTAGGCATTAGTGAAATGTGCTTAACGTCCGTGTCAACGACATTAGTGAAGGATGCCAAAAGAGTCAAGACGTAGGCATTAGTGAAAGGTGCTTAACGTCCGTGTTAAAGGCATTAGTAAAGGATGCCAAAATAGTCAAGACAAAGACATTAGTGAAAGGTGTCGAACGTTCGTGTCAAAGGCATTAGTGAAGAATGCCAATGGTGTACAATCGACTCTGTTGTAAAAATCGGCCCAGGCGAACGATTAATCCCCGCATAATCGCTAATCGCTCACTAAGCGCCTTGATTTATCATAATCGGCCTATTTAATCGGTTTGGTCAAAGATCGCTTAAAACTCGGTCAACAAACCGATTAATCGGACAAAATCCGTCTAATCGGATTAATCGGACAAAAGCGCTTAAAAATTGGTCAACAAAATTGCTTAAAAATGGTCAACAAACCGAGTAATATTTATGTTTGACTTTGAACTTTGAAGAATTACATATTATGTCTATATTTGAACACTTGAAATATTTGAACTTTGATGCAATACGCTTATCCCATACATATAAAATAATATAATATCTAAAATTACATTTTTGTGCACAAAAATTCCAATCCGATTAATTCTCGCCTAACCGATTAATCGCTAGGCCCTACCTAACCGCCTCACTAGCACCTAGCGATTTTTACAACCTTGACAATCGATAAGGTGTATCGAAGTACAAATAGAGATAGGGTATATCCAAGGACTTTGATATCCTTGATGATGTTGTAACAAGGAGTGGGTCTCTTTTTGGGATAGGTGTTATGTAGTGTTGGGTAGTAGTTCCTCCTTTGTAATGGAACTCGGTATTTAGCCTTGTACCGGATAAAGGGTAGGCGACGTTGTGTTAGGTGTGGTTCTACCTAGTGGAAGAACCCGGTGTCTAGCCTAGTACCGGATAAAGAGTAGGCGACGTTGTGAAGGATTCTCCGCCACAAGGAGTTGGTGTTGTGTAGTGATTACGAACTCTCGAGTAGGTGACTCGGGGAGTGGAGTAGGGCAAGGAAGGTGTCCTTGTAGCCGAACCACTATAAATACTCGCGTTGTGGTTTTGTGATTCTTACTTTTTATCTTAGCTTTTATTTATCTATATGCTTGTCTATCAACATCCAACACACACGTTCATATAGATTGACATAAGTCGATCTAAATAGTTTAAAACCAAGTTTTAATCGGTAAAACTATTCAACCCCCCCTTCTAGTTTTCCACAGAATAAAAATATGAAAACATAATTATTAGATGTTGTTTTAAAAATTAATAAATTAATTAAAGATTGAGATTTTTTAAAATTCAATTTGAACATAATAGATTATGTTAGTATTATTTTGAGTATTTTAAGTTTATCTAAAATAAAAGTGATACATTAAAGGACCCACATTTTTTCTCTTTTCATAAAACATCAACATGATCTATCATGTTCAATTTCAACTTTAGAGGATCTCAAACCATTAACTAATGTATTTTAAAATTTGTAATACTAGGCGAGTACCCGCGCCTGGCGACATCGGTTCTTTATGCATTAAACGCATTGTTTGCATTCCTCCATTAGCAAGGTTGTCTCATTTAGTTTTCAATTAGTTTGCATTCCTCCATTAGCTTTTCAAACATTCATCCATTAGTTTTTCAAACATTCCTCCATTAGCTTAGCAACAGTTATGTACATTAATGTACATTAAACAAAGGGCAAATTGCATAAAAAGGTACTTATCTTATTTTCAATTTCAATTAAAGGTACTACTCTTTTTTTTCCCGCAATTTAAGGTACCCGACTTTTTTTTGGGCCGATTTAGGTTTTTTTTCTAACTCCTGTTAACCATTTCGTTAGTAAATTACATGTTTGGTCCTTGAGTTTGTATAGCCATTTCATGTTTGGTCTATTTTCGTCCGTTTTCATACGCTTGCATACTTTTTCGTCCATTTTTACACGTTTTTATCCGTTTTTACACGTTTTCATCCATTTTTGCACGTTTTCGTCCGTTTTACACATTTTCGTCCGTTTTTGCACGTTTATTCGCTTTTACACGCCGTCTGCTTTTTACGCTTCCTCTGCTTTACACGCCATCATCCGTTTTTCACGTTTTCTTCCGTTTTACACGCTGTCCCTTTTTGCACGTTTTGATTGTAACACCCCCAACTTCGTGATACACAGCGGAATTCAAACTTGGTGTTACTTCATGGCACAACAGTCATAACAATAGAAAACGATCTCTAATGGAGTCGTTTTAGAAGATTTATCATTCGGTTTATATAAATATCAGAGTTTACAAAAATGAGGTCCCAAATGGTTCCAAGTTTACAAAATACATTAAATTGGTTTTCGAATGATAATGAAATTTATAGCCTTCTTGAGTATCCATGCCAGCCTCGTACAATATGGACCTGAAATACATGCTTAAAACTGTCAACACAAAGGTTGAGTGAAATTCATAGAGTTTAGGAAATCAATTGAACACAATATTCGTAACGTGAGGTAATTAGTCTCACATTCATAGTTTAGGAAAACAAAACAGATATTATTGCACTAAGCTCATGACACCTAAACGTTAACAGCTTGTCAATAGAAATTGATATAATAGTAACAGTTGCCGTAATAGGTAATTTGCCAATTAACCTATGGATCTTCAAATATAGTGCGTTTGTTTGCCTACCTGGTCAACACAAACGGGATTCGTCAATCCCGATAGATCTATCCACATTATTCGCGTTCACTCGCAAGTGATTAATGGTTCATGATAATAGGGACTTAAGATTGGCAATAGTGGTACTTAGTGCAAATAATACATTTAAATAAGGATATAGTTTGAAAGCAATGTGTTCGATTTAAAATAAAGCATGTATTTCTCCCAAGGGTTTGTAAAACAATTAAGTAATAGAAAGTGGGGCTATGAACTCACCTAGAGTTTAATGATGTTAAGTACTTTAACGGATGTGATGGATAAATCGGGAAACTTCTACGTGCAACCTAAAAATGGAATGTTGCGACTTAGGTTTGGAATAATGTTTTAGGAAAACACAAACCATCCTATATATGTCTCTATGTTGATCATGATGTAGTCATTTACAGTTTGATGTTTATCGTAACATTTTTAATATGTGAAAACGTATTTAGTTTATAGATATCGTACTACCGTTCGGGCCATCATAATTCAGATGTCATGTAGTAAACGTTCGAGGAGCTAGGACACTTTAAATCGTACATCCAGCAACTCGTCGATACGTTTTACCCAAATGAAACCCCTCACATGAAGCTCCCTAGTATTGTAGCACTTAGTAGATAAAATATATATTTTGAGTGGGGATTATTATATTATAAAGTTTTATTATGTTTTTAATAAACATTTAGTTTTTACAAATTCTCATAGTTTATAAGTGGTCATAACTTATTAATATAGTCAATAATGAAATTTTAGTAAAAATTCAATATGTAACTAGTTATTAAAACGACATGGTTTTTATATTTTTAACTTGTAAAAATCAAATTTTGCCGATAAAAACTAGTTTACAAATATTAGGCAGTAAATGATATCATTTAGTCTTTTCAGGCCGAGTTCCTTCGTGATAGTTGTAAAACATCGTTCCGGACAACTTTCATGTTTTAAGTTTTTGATGATTCGGACCAGAAGTACCACTTATTTTAAAACAGATTCAGCAGTAATGAAAATGGTCATTTCTAGGGTTTTCTAACTTCTTTTTATCATAACTTTTGACTCGTTTGTCCGTTTCGGGTGATTCAAGTTGCTATGTTTACCTTTTTATTTTTTCCACAGTAATATGTAAGTTACCAAGTCCATATATTGTTGTTTTAAATGGCTTCAAATATGTAGAATATGACTAGTTTACTAGTTTGTTAATTTTATGACAATATGTGAATTAAAACATATGTTTGAGTATATGTACATCATGAATAAATATATTAACCATATATATAGAATGTATATAATAAGATTAGTAATAATAAACATGAGAAAATGGAGCGGTGGTGGTGATGAGTTGCTTACAACTTTTGGCTTTCTAAAGAAAGGAGTAACTAGTAAGGATTAGGACTTTCATTGATCAAACTTTCCACACCTTGGCACCCTTCTATACAACTTGTAATTTTGAAGGATTGGTGATGAAGTTCTAAGTGACTTGAGTGGATTTAAACGCAAGAATATCACTTAAACTAGCTAGAGATTTGATGTAGTAACCTGTTACTTGCAACTTCTTAGCATAAACTTGTAGTCATGAATCAAATTATGGAATGTGTGCTTGTGTTTATGATATAAACGACCAAGAGGGGTGGATGAGGGTTATTGGTGAAGTCTTTCACTTGCTATTTATAGGAGAGGAGGTTTGGTTAACCATGTATTGGGTTAGATAATAACCATGGTTGAATTAAGGACACATGTATGAGTTTTCATGCAAAAGGGATGAGATGAAGCCACAACTAAGGTGAATCACCTCATATGGGCTGTCATATTGAGTGAGTGGGATGAGATATTATGTGTTGATAATATATTGGTGTTATGATGTGTTTTGGTTCCGTTAAATGCCAACCGTAATTTGTTAAGCCGTAAAACGTAAAACCGGGTATCGTAAAAATACGAAACTTACAGAAATGATGAAACTCATCATTATACTCCATATAAAAATATAAAATGAGTGATAAGTCTCATTGGGTGCTAAAATGCTGTCTAAAGCTGGAAACGCGGGTTAAAAACGCGTAAATCGCGTAAAACGCAGAACTGGAAAATGTAAAATTCCAACATTTGTGAAATTGTCGTAAAATGGTAGAATTACATATTTCTAATGTTTATAGTGTTTTATGAACATAACAGGATGCCCGAATGACGTTTAAAACCTAAATGTTAGGATTAGAAAATCCTGTTGCTAAAGTGTCGGTCACCTCAAGTATATGTATTCGTTAGAAAGCTCGTAGACGTAGTTATTTAGTGTTAGTAAGTAGTTTATTAAGTAACACCGTGGAGGACGGACGGGTCTTTACCCACTGTATGCCTGATCCACAGCCCGTAGGAGGCGTGCCTTGTAAGAACCTGTAAATACCCTTTGCCTAGCAAGGCAGAAGGTTAAAGCTTTCATAATATCATTTTTCTTTGTCTCACTAAAATTCCCAAATCCCTTCCACTTTCTCTCTCTAAACCTCATATTATACGCCCCATATATAAATTGTTTGTGTGATTGTGAAAACCAATATGTTTCAATTGGTATCAAGAGCCATGGTTTGATCACTCATCTTCCATGTTCTTGGATTTCTAGTGGTTTTCATAAGGTTTTTGGGTTTGAATGAGTTTATAGTTGTTTTCATCATTTGGATCATTTCTTGTGTTAAAGTTTGAATTTTGATAGTACTTTTGTGTTTAGAATCATTATAAGAGTTTAGGTTTTAGTTTGGAAGGTTTGAATCATTGTGGTTGGATTGTTTTTGGATTGAAAAGTGTTGTTTTTGAAAGTTTCATGTATGCGATTTGAGTCTCGAATAGAATTTCTTCTATGCGGTTTGCCCTAAAAACTATGCGATTTGTCTCTAAAATGAACGCTTATTGAAGCGGTTTGTCATAACTTGTATGCGATTTGTCATATTTCGTGATGCGATTTGACTAGTATGCGGTTTCTCTATTGAGACAAATCGACAAGAAAAGACAAAGTAGTGGAAGTAGTGAGTGTACTTGTGTACTATGCGATTTGTCAATATAAGCGGTTTGTGTGTTATGCGTTTTGTCTGTTATGCGGTTTGTCACTTAAGCGATTTGTCACTTAAGCGGTTTGACACTTAAGCGGTTTGTCTTCTGCGATTTGTGCTAAGCGGTTTGTTGAAGCGGTTTGATCCAGTGATTTGACTGAAGCGGTTTGATTTAAGCGGTTTGATACAGCGGTTTGATTAAAGCGATTTGGTAATTAAGTGGTTTAACTTAAGCGATTTGATAAATTGCATTTTGACCATTTCTTCATTTTTTAAAACTATCAACAAGCTGGCAAAACATGGTTTAGTTCATGGTCTTCCTTCCAAAGTCTTCACTAATGAGCATAATTGTGTGGCTTGCAACAAGGGAAAGCATCACAAGGCTTCTTACCAATCCATTACTGCTGTCAGCACAATTTCAGAACCTTTGCAGCTTCTTCACATGGACCTCTTTGGTCCCACATCTATCAGAAGCATTGATCACAAGTATTATTGTCTGGTGGTTACCGATGACTACAAAGAGTTTTCTTGGGTATTCTTTTGGGAACTAAGGATGAAACATTTCGTGTTCTTCAAAACTTTATTGCCCTAGTTGAGAACCAACTATATAAAAAGGTTAAAGCCATAAGGTGTGACAATGAGACGAGTTCAAGAATTCCAAATTAATTGAACTTTGTGGATCTAAGGGATAAAAAGGGACTACAAGAATGCTGTGACTCCACAACAAAATGGAGTTCTTTGAATGGAAGAATAGAACCCTTATTGAAGCAACAAGATCTATGCTTGCGATTCTAAGTTACCTACCATGTTCGGATCAAGCGATCACTCTGCTGTTATGTTTTGAACAGGTTTTGATAACTCATCCTCACAATAAGACACCTTATGAACTTCGACTAGGAAGATTCCTACCATTAGTTACTTTAAGCCTTTTGGTTGTCATGTGACTATCTTAAACACCGATGATCATTTGGGCATATTTGAAGGAAAGTCGATGAGGGTTTTGTAGTAGGATACTCGCTCATAGTAAGGCTTACGAGGTGTACAATATATCGCCAAGAGGATAGAAGAAACATCGAATCAGAGATTTGGAGGATAAACCAAATGTTCGTGGAGTCGGTCGGGAATGGTACTTTGATCTTGACTATTTAACCGATCGCTTAGGATATACTCGTTTCAAATCTAATCACTCTGCAGTCCACAAGTTTCACAAACTAAAATTGCGGTTTCCTCGATGATGATACAAATTGATTGTGATGAACAACTTATTGTTGTTACTTCTTTCCTACTAACCACTTTTCGTGTCTCATGGACAAGAATTCTTCGGTGAAAACAAAGTGATTTAGGTATGCGAGAAGAACTTGTGAAGCTTCAACGCCAAGAGCATGCACTAAGGATGATGTTGCAAAGTATGGTTATGAATTCTCCAAAGCCACTAAGGAACTCTTAAGGCAGTAACTATTGAAGCCCGCAGGAACCCGAAGCTGCGATAATGCATATGTTCTGCGGTAATGTTCCCGATTCTGCCGGTCGAATCTTTACGATCAAGTTGTTTCTACTAGTACTTGGTCGATTCTCACGATCTTAATTCTGGGTAGTGTTCTTGTTCCTCCCGCTAGTGATACAGCCTCTGCGGTTCCCTCAAGTACTCCATCTGTTGATACTCTGGGTTTAGATAATTCTCCTGCTAGATTTCCATGTCCATCTGATCTGGCAAATTCCCAATATTCAAGTTCTGAATTGGACGGCATTCATCATTTGTCAAGAACAGGCATATTTGATTCTTCTTCATATGATGATGACTTTGGCCCAACTCTTAATTACTTGTCCACCTCATTTGATGTTAGTCCTAATGTTACAAAAAGGGTTAACACTGTTCATCCACAATCTCTGATTATTGGTGATCCTACTTCCTCTGTTCAAACTAGAAGTAAGGTGAAGAAGACAAAATTTGGAGAAACCGCATTTCTCAGCTACATTCAGGATCAACATAGGAACAATCACATAGACTTTCAACATTGTCTATTTGCTTGTTTCCTCTCTCAAGTTGAACCTACCAGTGTTGCACAAGCTTTAGCAGATGAAGATTGGGTGGCTGCTATGCAAGAAGAGATGCAACAGTTTTTGAATCAAAATGTTTGGGAGCTTGTTCAGTTGCCTGCTGGGAAGTATGCAATTGGAACAAAATGGATTCTGAAGTGTAAAAGAGATGCAAGGGGGATTGTGGTGAGGAATAAGGCTAGGTTGGTTGCTCAAGGTCACAGGCAAGAAGAGGGCATTGATTATGATTAAGTTTTTGCTCCTGTCGCAAGAGTTGAAGCAATCAGACTCTTCTTAACTTTTGCCTCTTACATGGGCTTCATGGTTTATCAGATGGATGTTAAAAGTGCCTTCCTATATGGTGAAATTGAAGAAGAAGTATATGTGACTCATCCCAAAGTCTTTGTGGACCCTCATAATCCGGATATGGTTTACAAAGTGGTTAAAGCACTCTATGGACTTCATCAAGCACCAAGAGCTTGGTATGCTAGGCTCTCCTCATTCCTGCTGAAGCATGGTTACAGGAGAGGTGCTATTGATAAGACACTTTTATCAAGAAGAACTCCAGGGATATCATCCTTGTCCAAGTCTATGTGGATGACATTATCTTTGGTTCCACCAAAGAAACTTGGTGCAGGGAATTTGAGGAGCTGATGAAGAGTGAGTTTGAAATGAGTGCTATGGGTGAGCTTTCCTTCTTCTTGGGTCTTCAGGTTAAGCAACAGTCAGATGGATTTTCATCAGTCAAGAGAAATATGTGCAAGACATCCTCAGGAAGTTTGATTTGGAAAATGTGAGGACTACAACTACTCCTTATGAAGCCCCAAAGCCTAAGTCAAATAATGAACCGATGTCATTAATGTCCATCCGCGGCATCTATGATTGGTTCCTTAATGTATTTGACAGCTTCAAGGCCTGATATCATGTTTGCAGTCAGTGCTTGTTCCAGGCATCAGGTCACTCTGTTGACTTCCCATTTGAATGCAATCAAGAAGATCCTCAAGTATCTCAAAGGTCAACCTAAGTTGGGTCTTTGGTATCCTAGAGAATCTCCTTTTCAGTTGGAAGCTTATAGTGACAGTGACTATGCTGGTGCCAATTTTGATCGAAAATCTACTACTGGAGGTTGTCAGTTTCTGGGAAGGAGATTAATCTCACGAAATGAAAGAAGGCACCATAGTGGCTACATCTTCTCTCAAGGTAGTATGTTGTTGCTAGTTGTTGTGGTCAGGTACTTTGGATACAAAATCAGTTATTGGATTATAGGTTCAATTTTATGAACACTAAAATCTTTATAGACAACCAAAGTACAATTTGCATTGTTAAAAATCATGTTTTTCATCAGAGAACTAAACACATAGAAATTCGAAACCATTTTATAAGGGATGCTAATGAAAAACATCTTATTTAAGTGGTTAAAGTTCACACTGATGATAGTGTGGCTGATTTGTTGACTAAAGCTTTTGATGGCCCTAGATTTCAGTTTTTGGTTGTACATATTGGCATGATCAACCCCTGATTGTTGTGTTTGAGGGGAGGATTATGCCTAAGGGGAGGTTTTTGGATTAAGGGGAGGATTTTATAGTGTACTTTTGTATAGTATATATTTGTATATTCTTTGTATATTCTATGTACTACTAACCTTTTTGCAGATCAAGTATCAAACCCACAATCAGTAGCAAGATTAAACTAAAAGCATACAAGTCTTTTATTCATAGATAATAACACTGAATTCTAAGATGCAGTGTAAGGTTACAAGATTTTATCATTCCTACTGATGATTACATCAAGACTCCATCATAACAAGCTTCACAAAAGACTCCTCCAGACTCCAGCTTTCATCCCCAATACACCTATTCAGGCCTCCTTTTTGCCCACTCTGGCATCCTCTGATGCTACTTTCCCCGCCTAGAAATATAGTCCCACACTCTGGGAGCAGCAAGACCAACCACTAGGCCTCTTTTCTCAGGGGTTGGGTTGGAGGGTCCTGGCCTTGAACAAGAAGGGCTTGCAACTTGAACTGAAGTAGGTGGCACAACAACAAGAGGAGCTACATTCACTGGCCTGAAAGATCCGCCATTCTCATCATTAGTGTCTGAATAAGCTGAGACAAAGCTGGGCATGGAGTTTAGCTCAGAACTGGTGTGACTGTACCCATAGTCTGAAGGTGGGGTAGGCAGATCCTCTGAAGATGTTCCAAGAGGTGTTGGTGATGGTGGAGGGTTTGTTGACATGAACCTTAGGTTGGTGTAGTTGGGAGGAAAGTAGTTTAACCATCCATCATTGGATGGCAACTCCTCAGATGAGTCTGAAGATGTAAAACCCGAAAAATCTAAAACATATATAAAGACGACAATACCCTTGGAACCAAGAATTATAAAATACGTAAAACACGTTTATAATCATTTAATGAAATAAAAGCCTAACTTACGAATAAGTAAAAACTTAACGAATATTATTACGTGAACGACTTTGGTACGACGAAGGACTTAAACGTTTCGCTAATATGTTGGGCCGTTCATTTATTGGATGGGCTCGTTTCTTTTGTTTTGTCTTGCGCCAAGCCGAGAGCCAAAGGAGAAGCCCAAAGGGGCGTTTGTTTGTGTCATGTGGGTCAAGAACCGAAGCCCACAATGGGCGTGGGTTTGTGGTGTGTTCGGTTGGACTAGGCCGACCCAACCCCCCCTCCTAAAACCTAAAACCTAAAATACTACAACTATAAATATAACTCAAGAGCTCAAAAGTGAAACCCTAGTTTGCTTTGCCTCTCCCTTTTCTTTCTTCTACTCGGCGAATACTAACACCCTTGGTGTTGAGATTTTGCTTCAACCAAGTTAAGGTATAACGCTTATTCGCCTTACTTTGATGTACCTTACGTTAATATATTGTCATATGTTTTGCTAGTCGAGTTTTTGTGTTCTTGTTTTGTGGCCGAGCCGTGTGAGTCCAAACAAGGGCAAACCATACAAGTTAAACCTTATAAATATTAAAGGACATGTAACGTAATATGTAATATTGAATCGGGTCATGAATATGTTGAGTTATGTAGGAACCGAACCACATATATAGAACCGAACCATGCATATGTTCGGCTAAGGGGTAAAACATCATAACTTGAATATGTAACGTGTTTAGACGAGCTAGGACTTGCGTATAACCTACTAGCCGAAACCCTAGCTTGAACCGAACTATATATATATAAGTTTTGAACATGTATTAAACAAGTAAGGGTCACGTAAACATAAACCCTAGGTTAAATATGTGAACCGAATAAAGTATACCAAACCCTAATTGCTTGTGAACCGTGTCTCATATGTGTGCGTTGTTATAAGCCAAGTGAACATGTAGATATGTAAGCGTGTAATTAATCCGATTAATAAGTAACTTGTATGTCACATGAAATCATAAACGTGCATGGTAAAGCATAAAAGGAAAGATTGTTTTCATTACGTATTAGGTTAAGTAGCGAGTCATTAAGACGTAACATGTAAAGTAAATGCATATTAATGAGGTATTAAAGAATGAGAAAACCCTAGAACATAAATGAGAGTCGATTAGGGTTTGAGCTAAATATAGTAATTCGTTATTTCATATGTGAGTTATGACTTATAAACTATTTTCACAGTTAACCCTAGACTTTAATAAATGACATAACGAACCCTAATCTACAACATTAATTATAAAATACTTAAGTCTCATTTAATAAAACCCTAAAGTATGAAGATCATTAATATACATTAAGTATGAACACCAAATATTAAAAGATCATTTCGACGATTATGGAATCATAAATAACATGGACGAATCGTTAATGTCTATAGGTTCCGAGAAGAGGAGTAATCCTTTGCCTTCCGCCTTTCCGCTTTTCGATCATTTGCTTTGGAATAAGGTACGATATTCGACCTTTTCAAGAAGGTTTTCCTTTTAACGTTTTCTTTCAGATTAGGGTTTCCTAAGCCTTTGCTATGAATTCCAAATCGATTTGTTGAGCTATTGCTTATCCGGACTCGATTTCGAATTATGAAACATCCGATTTTGAACTATCCGATATGAAAACTATGATTTTGGAAATATGAATGATTTTCCGATAAAATATGATCCGTGTCGCTTATGACATTCGATTTGACCTAAGATAGTTTGACACCCGAGCCAAATATTTAACTAGTCATGGGGTTCCATGTCCGTATCGTTGATGCACCTCGATATGACTCTAGGGCGAGAGAGTGATGTTCTCGCCACGTCTCGGATGGTGAAGCATATTTGTGAATATGTAGGAAGGGCGTAAGGATGCATCCTAGATCCGTTATATGTTATCTGTTATATGTTATCCGATGATTGATGTTGCGTGCATGCACGCCCTTCATAACTCGTAGGTCTCCCTACAAATGTTGCCTTATGTGATTATGAATATGATCCGATATATGTTTCGGGCTCGTGGTAGTTGACTATAAACTTTATTTTGATAATTATGATTTATGCTTTGAAAATGATTATGATTTTGCTATCGCTCATTCACTTTATTTCATATTCGATATCGCTTGGTATTCGCTTTTGCTTTCATATCTGCTCACCGGGCTTTTGAAGCTCACCGCACTTTTCTTTTCTTCCGCGGTATCTAAGCATTGGAAGTTGGGTTGCTTTGGGATGAGTGCTTGAGTGGACTTACTTTAGAGTTTTTAGCTTTGATTTCTTATGATGCCATTTAAGACTTATTTATTTCGGATATTAGGTTGAAGTTTATTATGTTTCCGCTGGGACCTATGTATTGAAGTCATTTTGACTTGGATTATTTCCGCATTTATGTTAAGACTTCTTTTGGTTATTATGTTTTGCTTTGATATGACACCATTACTTGTGATTCCTTTACCCTTGGCGGGTCGGGCGTTACAATTTATGGCATCGAGCCTGTGTTTACGACTTGTAGTCGGGACCGTGAACATAAGAACCTTAGGTTATCCTTGGAGTTTAGGATTTGACCCGTGAGGATTGGGTAGACTTAGGTTTCCTTCTGCGAACTTCCCTTCGTATCTCACCTTTGTTCATTTTGCTAATCGTGTGAATATCATTCGATGGTTCGAACTCGTCAAAACCCGGATGGAGACGATGATACTCCTAACATGGATGTCGCGATTGTAATGCTCTCAACTCTCTTTTCCCGGTTTGACTACACCGAGATGATGGAACAGTGATCAACAACATTCGTAATCGAATGGTGCTTCGGTAGTGGTGGAGGAAATCAACCCACAGTATTCACACTTGGCTCGAGCATTTGCAAGCTCAAGCCTCTTTCTTTAGCACCGCCGCTACTCCCACTGAAGCTAAGGACCTGGATCACTCATGTTGAGAAGTCGCTTGAAGTCTTGGGTTGTGGAGATGAATTTAAGACTCGCTTAGTGCATTCAAACCAGAGGGTGATGCTTTAAATTGGTGGAAAGCATTGAAACAAGCACGAGGAGGAGATGCTTTTGCTATTACTTGTACTTGGGCGGATTTTCTGACTATCTTCTATAACCGTTACTTCCACGATGTCGAATGACAAAGGTATGAGAGGATTATCGCGATCTACCGGTTTGATCATGAGAACCCAATGAGTACATGAGTAGGTTTATGAGGTTGGTAAGTTTTGTTGGAGCGATTCTTTGGAGATGGTAGGCGCCAAGCTAAGCATTTCAAATGGGGACCAAAAAGTGGGTGTTGGACCGATCGCTAACACCGAGTATGAGGATGTGTCGGCCCGCAATGATGCACTCGAACATTGAGATCTTTCATGAGGTTCGGGTTACAACAAGCGTAATTGCGATGGTGATCGGATTCAAGGAAGGACTCAAAGTAATGAGTATAAGGGAAATCTTGGCGGAGTTATGATTCAAGGGACAAGTGGATAAGGGTTATGATCGGGGTCACGGAAGGAATGTGGACTCTAGGCGCCCGAGGCGAGGGGTCGATAGCAGAGCTGCCGGTAAGAGTGGAAATGATCGTCGAATCAAGGTAACAATAACCAGCGTTACAACAAAGATCACCGGCTCGAGGATCAAATCGTGGTCGTGCTTGAGATCTTCCGTCAAGAAAGGACAACAAGTTTTGCCTCCCCACCTATCTCGTACTACTTGTGGAAAGGCTCATCCGGACCGTGTTTCAAGGCCATCGGTGGATGTTTCTCTTGTGGTTCCACTACTCACAAGATCAAGGATTGCCCTAAGAGGAACCCGCGATTCACGGAAACTACACCAAGCCGCCACCTACCACCGGACGTGTTTATGCTACTACTCGGAATCGTGCGAGCATACTTGTGTACCATTACGGAACTCTTTTCATTGATGATTATTCTGCTTCGCTTTATTTGACACCGTGCCACACACCCATTATATCCGCTACATGTGCTAAGAAACTTAATATGAAGCCACAACCACTAACGAATCACTTATCGATATCTACGCCTATGAAAACCACATGATCATTGATCATAAATACGTTAAGTGTCCTCTTCGCTTTAATGATCGATTCGCCCGCACATCCGTATCCTCTCGATATGGTCGACTTTGATATCATTCTAGGCATGGATTGGTTGGCTTATCATAGAGCTTCCATCGATCGCTATGCTAGAACTGTGATCTTTGGAGACATAAAACATCCCGAATTCGCTTATTATGGTTCTAAACCGCTCAAATCATAAGTTCATTTCGCTATGAAGGCACGGACCATGATTGCTCATGGGTGTCAAGGTTTTCTAGCATCCGTTATGACACATCTTTGGAGAGTCCTAACTTTGAAAACCTTTCGTTGTTTGTGAATTTACCGACGCGTTTTCCGATGAACTTCCCGGTATTCCTCCGCCTAGAAGTTGAGTTTAGCATTGAGTTGATTCCCGGTGCTAAACCGATTTCAAAGTCCGTATCGTATGGCACCGTAGAACTGAAAGAGTTGAAGGAACAAATGCAAGAGATGATAGATAATGGATTCATTCGACCTAGTGTTTCTCCATGGGTGCACTGCTTTGTTTGTGAAGAAGAAGGATGGAAGTATGCGCTATGTATCGACTACCGTGAACTCAACCAGACATTATTCAAAACCGTTATCCTCTTCCGCGCATAGACGATTTGTTTGATCAACCGCAAGGAGCTAAGTTCTTTTCTAAGATTGATCCGAGGTCCGGTTATCATCACCACGTGTGAGGAGCAAGATGTTCCTAAGACCGCTTTCGTGCGAGATATGGTCATTATGAATTTCGTTATGACTTTCGGTTTGACAAATGCGCTGCATGTATTTATGGACCGATGAATCATGTTTTCCATGAGTTCCTCGACAAGTTCGTTATTGTTTTCATCGACGACATTTTAGTTTACTCTAAGTCCAAGAGGAGCATGAGCAACATCTCCGGATAGTTTTGGAGATTCGAGGAAGAAGAAGTTGTACGCCAAATTCTCGAGTGTGAATTTTGGTTAGGACAAGTCGCTTTCCTTGGTCATATTGTATCCGCCGATGGTATCACCATGGATCCGTCTAAGGTTGAGGCTATCACTAAGTGGCCAAGACCTACGACGTTGATCGAGGTTAGAGTTTTCTAGGACTTGCTTGGATACTACCGACGCTTTTGTTGAAGGTTTCTCTCGCTTAGCTTTGCCCTTAACTCAATTGATGAGGAAAGGTGAAAAGTTCGTGTGGACGGATGAAAGAGAAAAGAGTTTTGAAGAGTTGAAACGGAGGTTGGTGTCCGCTCCTATTTTGACTCTTCCATATGGTTCGGAGGATATCAAATCTATAGCGATGCATCTAAGAAAGGATTGGGTGTGTCTTGATGCAACATGGTAAGGTGATAGCTTACGCTCAAGACAATCGAAACCTTATGAGGAGAATTACCCAACTCATGACCTTGAGTTAGCCGTGGTGTTCGCGTTGAAGATCCAAGACATTACTTGTATGGAGAGACGTGTGATATTTTCACCGACCATAAGAGCCTCAAGTATATTTTCACTCAAAAGGAACTCAACATGAGACAAAGAAGATGGTTAGAACTTCTTAAGGATTATGACACTAACATTCAAGACCATCCCGGTAAGGCTAATGTAGTTCTTGACGACTTAGCCGGAAATCGTGCATGCTTGCAAGTATTGAGATTGAGCCTAGGATCATTTGTGACTTAGAGCGTTTGGATGTTGAGTTGTGCGACGAGGTTTTGGTGGATACCGGGCTAGTATGAAGGTGGAGTCAAACCTTATATTGCAAATTAAGGAAGCTCAGAAGATGACGGCGAGTGGGCGTAGCTCAAAATGTTGAAGAAGGTAGGCACCGGAGTTTAAGGTTGATAACGACGGAATTGTATGGTATGAAGATAGGCTTTATGCTCCCAATGATCGGTACTTCATGAGAAAGTTATGATCAAGCTCATAGTTCTCCTTTCACTATCCATCCCGGTTCTACCAAGATGTATAGGGATTTGAAACAAGATATTCGGTGGAATGGCATGAAGCAAGATGTGGCGACGCTTGTGTCGAAGTGTATGATTTGTCGCCAGTGAAGATCGAACATCAAAGAGTCGGTGGATCGTTACAACCATTGGATATTCCGACATGGAAGTGGGATAAGATATCTATGGACTTTGTGACCGGACTACCTCTTACTAAGAAGAAGCATGATGCGATTTGGGTGGTTGTTGATCGGCTAACCAAATCGCTCATTTCTTACCAATTAGAAAGGATTATGGTATTGGTAGATTGGCGAGATTTTTCAAAGAAGAGATAGTTAGACTTCATGGTACTCCGACGCCTATTGTGTCGATAGGGATCCGCGCTTACTTCTCGCTTTACGGAAGGGTTTGCAAAAAGCTTGGGGTACTCGACTTAATTTTAGTACGGCGTTTCATCCTCAAACGATGGTCACCGAGAGGGCTATTCGGACCTTAGAGGACATGCTAAGGGCTTGTGCTTTGGAATGGACCGTCACCGATGAATATTTGTGTTTGGTAGAGTTTGCATACAACAACAGTTGGCATGCTAGCATTAAGGCAACACCGTTTGAACTTCTTTATGGAAGAAATGTAGATCACCTACTTGTTGGGATGAAGTAGGTGAACGCCTAATTGAAGGTCCGAAATGATTGAGATCACTAATGAGAAAGTAGTCATTGCTAGAGAAAAGTTGAAGGAGGCTAGGTCTCGTCGAAAAGTTATGCCGACAAGCATCGCCGTGATTTAGAGTTTCGAGTTGGTGATCGTGTGTTTTGAATGTCTCGCCGCTTAGAGGTGTGAAACGCTTTGGAATCAAGGGCAAGCTCACCTCGATTCATTGGTCCGCTTGAAATTCGGAGCGATAGGAGAAGTTTCAGATCGATTAGCACTTCCGCCTCGCCTATCGCATGTTCATGATGTTTTCCATGTATCTCTCTAAGGGATACAATTATCATCCATTACACGTTGCTTCGTATCCGTTTGATCAAATTCGATCCGATATGTCTTTATCTGAAGAACCGGAAGCTATTTTAGAAAGACAAGAAAGAGTCATGAGAAATAAAGTCATTCCGCTCGTTAAGATTCTTTGGAAAAATCACCCGGAGCGTGAGGCTACTTGGGAGACCGAAGAGTCGATGCGAGCTAGTTATCCTCATTTCTTTGAATAGTTCGGTATGTTCTCATCTCGTTTCGTTTTCGTTTAGTTTCATTTCAATTTTCGAGGACGAAAAATTTTTTTTAGAGGGGAAGAGTTGTAAAACCCGAAAAATCTAAAACATATATAAAGACGAAAATACCCTTGGAACCAAGAATTATAAAATACGTAAAACACGTTTATAATCATTTAATGAAATAAAAGCCTAACTTACGAATAAGTAAAAACTTAACGAATATTATTACGTGAACGACTTTGGTACGACGAAGGACTTAAATGTTTCGCTAATATGTTGGGTCGTTCATTTGTTGGATGGGCTCGTTTCTTTTGTTTTGTCTTGCGCCAAGCCGAGAGCCAAAGGAGAAGCCCAAAGGGGCGTTTGTTTGTGTCGTGTGGGTCAAGAACCAAGCCCACAATGGGCGTGGGTTTGTGGTGTGTTTGGTTGGACTAGGCCACCCAACCCCTCCTAAAACCTAAAACCTAAAATACTACAACTATAAATATAACTCAAGAGCTCAAAAGTGAAACCCTAGTTTGCTTTGCCTCTCCTTTTCTTTCTTCTACTCGTCGAATACTAACACCCTTGGTGTTGAGATTTTGCTTCAACCAAGTTAAGGTATAACGCTTATTCGCCTTACTTTGATGTACCTTACGTTAATATATTGTCATATGTTTTGCTAGTCGAGTTTTTGTGTTCTTGTTTTGTGGCCGCCCGTGTGAGTCCAAACAAGGGCAAACCATACAAGTTAAACCTTATAAATATTAAAGGACATGTAACGTAATATGTAATATTGAATCGGGTCATGAATATGTTGAGTTATGTAGGAACCGAACCACATATATAGAACCGAACCATGCATATGTTCGGCTAAGGGGTAAAACATCATAACTAGAATATGTAACGTGTTTAGACGAGCTAGGACTTGCGTATAACCTACTAGCCGAAACCCTAGCTTGAACCGAACTATATATATATAAGTTTTGAACATGTATTAAACAAGTAAGGGTCACGTAAACATAAACCCTAGGTTAAATATGTGAACCGAATAAAGTATACCAAACCCTAATTGCTTGTGAACCGTGTCTCATATGTGTGCGTTGTTATAAGCCAAGTGAACATGTAGATATGTAAGCGTATAATTAATCCGATTAATAAGTAACTTGTATGTCACATGAAATCATAAACGTGCATGGTAAAGCATAAAAGGAAAGATTGTTTTCATTACGATTAGGTTAAGTAGCGAGTCATTAAGACGTAACATGTAAAGTAAATGCATATTAATGAGGTATTAAAGAATGAGAAACCCTAGAACATAAATGAGAGTCGATTAGGGTTTGAGCTAAATATAGTAATTCGTTATTTCATATGTGAGTTATGACTTATAAACTATTTTCACAGCTTAACCCTAGACTTTAATAAATGACATAACGAACCCTAATCTACAACATTAATTATAAAATACTTAAGTCTCATTTAATAAAACCCTAAAGTATGAAGATCATTAATATACATTAAGTATGAACACCAAATATTAAAAGATCATTTCGACGATTATGGAATCATAAATAACATGGACGACCGTTAATGTCTATAGGTTCTGAGAAGAGGGAGTAATCCTTTGCCTTCTGTGACAACCCGTACTTTCAGGTCATTTCTCGACACAATTTATGCCTCACTATTTCAACATTTATCGTAAACTTGGTTTACTTGTTTCAAATTCGCGTAACCTTAAAGGTTTAGCGGCGAATTCATGATCATAACATCACGAACATTTCATATGGACTAAGATTAGTCTACATTTCATTCACATCATTTGCATCACATTAATTCATTCACGACATTGCATTTCACTTGTATCGCGTAATTTTTATATTAAATAAACGTTATCGCGTGAGTTATTATTTTGTATATTTAAACCGTTACTTTCAAAAATGATCCCGATGTATTTTTAAACTTACATTTAGTTTATAAAAACTATATTTTTAGTTTTCCTAGTGTTTCAAATTTATTTGGTACATAAATCGTTAAAGTTAAATTATTACGACGTTTTCTTAAAAATTTTACGATAATTTTTATATCACTCAAATTTCACAAGGAATGTATTTTTACAATTTTTATTATTTCATTACATCCTACTTTGATCTATTAAACATCTCTTTTACTTAAAAATTTCCATTTTACCTTACTTATACATTTTCCTACAATTATAACACTTTCTTACACATATTTACACAAAGTATATATATATTTTATAAAAATAAAATAAAATATCTAGTCCCTCCCCCCTTGGCCGACCAAGGGGGAGGGTGGTCATTTAATGTGGTATGGAACTTGTTGGTTAATAATTTTACACAAACATAAAAAGTCTTACACTCTTTCTCATTTCATTCATGCATCTAAAAAAATACATAGTTGATAAAAATCTTTCTTTCTCTCTTTTGCTTCTCTTCAACCGGCCACATAGAGGAATCACAAAGGGATCAAATTTTTTTTATCAAGTTCAAGTATTACAATCTAGTTTATACTCTTTATTAGGTTTTGAAATAAAAACCAAGAGTATTTAAGTTTAACCTTGTTACTTGCACCTCATCATATTCACTTGTAAGCATGTTTCTATCATTTTTCATGTTTCCTCTTCATTTCATATGTATCTTTTCATTTTTGGAGCAACATGCAAGACATATGTGATTTATACCATTTTTACTTGATTTTTAGAGTATATATATATATATGGTCATCCTATAATTATCCCCTTGGTATTCATTGGTCTTGATGGTGATTAGGAACCCATGACACCCTAAGAAGGTGTATGGTAGGATTAGATTAGTTTTGGAGTTGATTTGAAGGGATTAGAATAGGTTTTGTCCGAGAAAAACTATTTTCTATACGTATAAAATGTATACTGTCCTTGTTTCGATTTTCTGGAAAAACCGACAGTTGGTACGAAACTTTGGCCTTGATATTTAGAAAATATACTTTAAAACGAATCCGTGGCCTTTTGAACGGATAAAAACGGAGTTATAACGAAGAAGTTATGGGTTTTTAAAGTTTGACGACGAAATGGACATTTTCAGAAAATTTCAAGATGCGCTTTTACTTTGTTCGAGTCAAAAACAAGTCCTAAGCTTCACAAATTATTTCGACTTATCAAAATATATTAGTTTACTTCGATCTGAAGCTAAGGACGATTATACGAGAAAACGGATTTGAAACGACAAAGATATGCACGCTTACAAACTTGCCGTAATTATTATTTTCTCAAAAACTATATTATTTCTACGATACAAGTGTTACGGTAGTTATAACGTCCATGTTGAGGGCTGTTTTAACTATGATGCAAAACTTTTGGAACGAAATGTCTTCTAGTAAAATCAAGTTCACCGAGCATATTTTTCAAAACAACAAGTCGTTTGTATAGCGGAGTTATAATAAATTAATTACGGTTGCTCAAACTTGGCGAAACTCACTTTTGCACTACAATTAGCCAAAATCACTATCTTTAACCCTTATTATCTTTATGTTCGAGACCTTTTGGACGAAAACTCCTGAACTGAAACTTTTAGGTTTCGATACAAACTTTCCAAAACCGTCGAGTTCGTTCTCTAACGATCGACGTACACCATTTTACGACTAGTTTTTCGGAGCCATTTTTGTTACTTTTATAAAAATTCCGACGACATTGTTTTGCGACGAAAAGTGATAATTTCACTATAAATCATTATAAAACCATTGTAGGATGACATTTTGACGTAAATACTTGTAAAGTGATTTTTGAAGGATCAAGACGTCAAACGAGTATTTTTCGACGATAAGTAATATTTTCAAAACTCGCAAATGGTATAAATAACATACGTAATGCATGCATATCATAACATTACATTGCAACTCATTACATGTCATATCATTCGTAATAGGTCCCGGTTAACGCATCACATTATACCTCGGTGTACTCACTTTTGTCATCATTCCGCTTATCCAAGTGAGTTTTCATAGCCCGTCAGATACACTTTTAATTATTTTCAAACCTACGGGAGAATACATTGCACAACATTTTTATTACGATACCAAGTACATTAAATTCATTACATTGCTTAAGTTACCACATTTGCCAATTGAAAGTCCCCATTACCCGAACATGAACCGTTAATCTTTGAAGCGAGGATGAGTGGATAGATCTATCGAGGGTGACGCCCATCCGAGTTGGTGAATCCCAACTTGTCATACGGATGCATTTCATTTGATAACATTACGGAGTTGTCGCAAACACTGCAGGGCATACATTATGAACAGTCTAGTTTCGGGTCATGGGCTTATTGCAATTGTAACATTTTTACGTGACTTGATTGTCATGCCCGATCTATACTTGTGTAGTCGTATAAAACATTTACATAAACCTATGATTTCTCACCAACATTATTGTTGACCGCTTTTAGCAATGTATTTTCGTGTAATCGAGGCATTATCATCATGACATGGTTTAGGGACCTACCTTTTGAGTCGCGGCGCCGACTTACATTATTGTACATTATGGCACTTTATTTCAAAACCATCGTTTGGACTTGTATTATATTTATGTTTCGCAAACTTTGTAAACCTTTTGGGACCGATGTTGTAACTCAATGCTTTTGTTAAATATCAAACGATGTGTTTTTAAACGACACTTTAGGTCGCTCAATATAACCGTGATGTGGTGCTATGACAATCAATCCCCAGAATTCCATTCCACGCAAAATGTAAATTGGGGTGTGACACCTTCCGTCTTTCGCTTTTCGATCATTTGCTTTGGAATAAGGTACATATATTCGACCTTTTCAAGAAGGTTTTCCTTTTAACGTTTTCTTTTCAGATTAGGGTTTCCTAAGCCTTTGCTATGAATTCCAAATCGATTTGTTGAGCTATTGCTTATCCGGACTCGATTTCGAATTATGAAACATCCGATTTTGAACTATCGATATGAAAACTATGATTTTGGAAATATGAATGATTTTCGATAAAATATGATCCGTGTCGGTTATGACATTCGATTTGACCTAAGATAGTTTGACACCGAGCCAAATATTTAACTAGTCATGGGGTTCCATGTCCGTATCGTTGATGCACCTCGATATGACTCTAGGCGAGAGTGATGTTCGCCACGCCTCTCGGATGGTGAAGCATATTTGTGAATATGTAGGAAGGGCGTATGGATGCATCCTAGATCTGTATATGTTATCCGTTATATGTTATCGATGATTGATGTTGCGTGCATGCACGCCCTTCATAACTCGTAGGTCTCCCTACAAATGTTGCCTTATGTGATTATGAATATGATCCGATATATGTTTCGGGCTCATGGTAGTTGACTATATACTTTATTTTGATAATTATGATTTATGCTTTGAAAATGATTATGATTTTGCTATCGCTCATTCACTTTATTTCATATTCGATATCGCTTGGTATTCGCTTTTGCTTTCATATCTGCTCACCGGCTTTTGAAGCTCACCCGCACTTTTCTTTCTTCCGCGGTATCTAAGCATTGAAGTCGGGTTGCTTTGGGATGAGTGCTTGAGTGGACTTACCTTAGAGTTTTTAGCTTTGATTTCTTATGATGCCATTTAAGACTTATTTATTTCGGATACTAGGTTAAAGTTTATTATGTTTCCGCTGGGACCTATGTATTGAAGTCATTTTGACTTGGATTATTTCCGCATTTATGTTAAGACTTCTTTTGGTTATTATGTTTTGCTTTGATATGACACCATTACTTGTGATTCCTTTACCCTTGGCGTGTCGGGGCGTTACAGAAGATATCTCAATCGGATGGTTGGGAGAGTTATTCGTGGTGGTTAGTTTGGTGATTGATTGGTATGTTAGGGTTATTTGATGTGTATGTGATTTATGAGGCAAGGGGTTGTTTATATAGTCAAAGTCAAGGTGCAATCTTTGGTTGTTAGAATTTATGGAAGTAATGACTTGGTTGGTATTTGAATTAATAAGGGTTATGATGCGTGCCAAACAGTCAAGCTAAATCACACAAGCCCGTCACTTGTGAATGGCGGACCGTAACCACTTAAAACTGCTGAAGCCCGAATGTAATGAAGATCTGAGGAGTATAGTGTTTCCCCGGGTCGTTATGTCCCAGCGAGTTGTGCAATGGATTATCAAACGTTTAGTGATCGAGGAATCTGAACGGGAAAAGGATTTGAATAAGATTATAACTAAGGAAAAGCCAACAAATTACAATGGCTTAAATGCAAATTAAAGAAAATTAAAAAGATAAAATCTATTAAATAAACGCTATCACTATATTTAAAATGATGAACGTTTAAAACTTAAAACTAAAAACTTACGTTTAAAATAAAAATACGTAAACGTACAAAATAAAAAGTGAAACTTATACAATTTAAATCCTAAAAATATGAAAAATACATTTTTACAATCCTAATGATAAAAGAAAATTTTTAGAAAAAGAAAACTATTTTTATAACTAATTATCTAATTATTATTAATTAAAAACTATTTTTAACTATTTAATAATTACCTAAAATACAAGAAATTAGGAAATAAAGCTAGAAAAATAAAATTATGAATTGAAAAGTCTAAAATATCAAAATAGAATTTTCAAAACTATTTTTGTATTTTTTGATTATTTTTCTATTTTTATGGATTTTAAACTATTTAAAACTAATTAAATTACTAAAAATTACAAAATAAACTATGAAAAATCTGGAAAATTACTTTTTCACTTTTTATATTTATCTAAACCTAAGAAAATTGGAAAATAATTTTTTTTGAACCTTTTTCTAATTTTTTGTATTAAATACTATTTAAAAAGGCTTAAAAACTAATTTAAATTAAGAAAAATAGCAAAACACCTTAGAAAAATCTGAAAATTTCAGGAAAACTCTAAAATAATATAAGGAATAAAGGAAAAATAGAAAAACAGGAGGTAGAGTGCAAGAATATGAAACTGATGATCAAAGTGCTTATAAAATAAGCACTTGGATAAGCCAATGGAGTCCAAAAGGCACCAAACCAAAACAGAAGCCTAAGTATGCTAAAGGAACTAAAATGGAACAAGATTCAACAAGCTAAACACTCTGATAAGCTCATTACAACAGATTGATGTTTAGAGATTTTGGCTTAAAAACAGTGAAGGGGTATCAACTTTAGACACAAGCACAATGTTAACAATAAGCTCAAAATGGAAACTAAAAATTAGAACTTGGAAAAGACCTGGGTGAGATCAATTGTACCAAAAATCAGATTATGAAAAGCTCTATTGATCCCTGTGCACAAGCTACAAAATCTGTGAAAAGCTCAGTGTCAACTGAGACAGTGAGCAGGGCAATATTAGCCTAAAAGAAGAGCTTATTTGGAGCTTTTATAAAATTTGTAAAAATCAGATAAAATGATGACAAGAAAGAGCACCAGCTGAGCTTTTTGAAATACCAAATATCACTGAGATTAGTTCAGAATTGAGCTCATGAAAAATCCTCCTTATTGAGCTCAAAACCACTTTTTAACTTTTGACTTTTTAACAAAAATGAAGAACTTTGACTATTATGAACTTTGGATCTAATTTTATCACTGAAGATGATATTATGTGATAAATTAAAACTAATGCAATCAATGTTATAGACTTCCAAACACAAATCAATGATCTGCACTTCCAAAAATTCACAACAGTGGACAGTAAGATGGATTAAGGTGCAAGTTTGACTTTTGGCTATGCAGGCACAAAGTATTGACTCAACTGAGCATACTTGGACTGCACAAACATGAAACAAGATAGACTAACCACTGCACAAGCCTTTAGGTCAGTTTTAGGCTATAAACCAAACACCCCTTTAGATCACTGATAAGCTAATTAAAACTACTCTAACATCGAACAAGCATGAACCAAAGATCAAACTAACTCTAATTTACCTGAATACTACTAATGAAACTGGCTACAACTATTATTAACCACTAAAACAGATTATGCAAAGAAATGAGCTTGAACTTGACTTACAAATGTCCAAAGCCACAATGGCTAGCAAAATGTGAACCAAGTACCACTAACCTATCAAACCTAATCCAATAAGCTATAATTCAACCCAATTCCATGCCTGCATCAACCCTTTCCCATTTATGCACCATTTTTTTGCTTATGTTGACTTGTGTTGACCAAGGTCCAAAAGTGAATGAAACTCCAATGTGAGCTTATGGAAAGCTTTACTAAGCTATTTTGAGTATGATTGAGCTTAACAACAAGTGACTAAGAATGTTGACATAGGGTTTTAAGAGTGGAAATTTCAACAGTGGATATGTAATGTGGAAATTGAACATGAACTGCAATTGATGCTTAATTAAAGTTGAGATACACTAAGAAGGTTTACTTGAGCACAAATGAACTTTAAAATACAGCTGCAAATCTAATCTAGACTAAAAAACTTTAAACGACATACATTATGAAAAACTAAAAACTAACTATCTTCCTTGTAGCTTCTCTTGGCTTTTTATATATCCCAAGTGTCTTCTCTCACTTCTTTGGACATATCCCACTAATAAAATTTACCATTGGATCACTGCAATTGATCCTAGCCGTTTAAAGTAATTTTGGCGCCAAACTCATTTTAACCGTTTGTGAGATTGAGTGGGATTGGTATAATGCATTTAATGTTTCCTTGGCTCTTTGTGTTTGGAGGGGGGGTGTAGGGATGATGATGGTGAGATGGAGTGTGATCAGGAAGAAGCAGGCAATGGTGATGATGTTTTGTGTAACCCGTGAGGGAGAGAGGGAAAAGAGAGTCAAACGGGCATTTGACTGGGATTAATAAAAAGGGTGGGTTGGTTTCGGGTTTAAGCCGGGTTAAATTGTTGGGCTTGGGATTGGATTGGGTAAAACAGTTGGGCCAAGGGTAATAAAAGGGTCCATTTGGATAAGTAACAACACAAGGACCATATATGCAATTTCCACAAAACCAAGGGACCAAACCTGTAATTTTGCAAAGGTATTACAAGGACCATTTATGACAAGTTTCATTAGTACACGGACCATGAAAGATAATTTTTCCATTTTTAAACGTCCAAGGACTAGATTTGCCAATTTTGAAACTTGAAGGACCAATTTGTAATTTTCTCAAAACTTTTTACATTTTTCACCAAAGGACTAAATTTGACAAGTTATGATTTTAAAAGGACCTTTGGTGACTTTTCTTTTGAAATTTTGACTCAGGGACTATTTTTGACAATTTTTGAAACTTGGGGACTAAAGCGCAATTTTGCAAATTTGATATGTTTTTCATCCGATTTTGATATTTTTGCATTTAAAACACATAAAACTCGATTTGTGATATTTTGATCATTTTGATGTGTTTCGAGTGTTTTCGATGATTTTGCGCTTATTTTGTACAAAATGATGAGTATTTAGACACTCATCGTGTTAAGACTGCAGACTTTTAATGCGCGGTTAAGTACAACAGGGTTTGACTTTTCTTTATTCCTGCTGGCTTCATGGGTGTTTCTGCTGATGGGGGATGGTTTTTGCTGGTAGAATCGGATTGATAACAATGGTCAAACTTTCAGTTGTTCCTGCTAGTTGACTAAATGGTTTCTGCTGAGTTGACTTTCGATTGCTGCTGGTTTTGTATAATTGGGAATTAAATATGGGACTTAATTAAAGTCAAAATTGGTCAAAGATTCATTGCGAGTGTTTTTCCGATTTAAAAGGTTACTTTAAGTAACTTACTTAAATAACCAATTATTGTTATCCCATGACCTAATTGCTCTATTCCCTCTCATTTTGAAACAAAACCCATTTTCAACCTTCTCGGATCATTCAATGGCGTCACTGGTTTTCAAAGGAGATCACAATAAAGTTGCATTCTTGGAAAAATCCAAAGGAAGTGATTTATATGATCCTATGATTGAGTTCTTACTGCGTTCCAATCTTAGGTATGCACTAACCTTTTGTCTGTATATTGTTTATGACTCTTTAGTCAAGCAATTTTGGGCCACAGCTCATGAGCGCTCTCTTGAGGGTCAACCCAAGGAGATTGTGGCCACTATAGATGGAAAGAGTATGTCATTACCGAGTCTCTCATAAGGACTCAGTTAAAATTAAATGATGAAGGAGGTGTCTTTGACAATAATAGAGAAGAAATTATCAATAGTTTGGCCAACTTAGGGTATCCCACTGATGGGAAGTTCATATGGTATAAAAACAAATTTTTCCCTAAATGGAGATTTCTTGTTCATACCCTCCTTCAGTGTTTAAGTCCAAAGTCTGGGGTTGGGATCAGTTCTCTAGCTCAATTGCTACAGCTATAATTTGTTTGGCTTAGGGGAGAGATTATAATTTTTCAAAATATATCTTTGAGGAAATGCTTAAAAACATAAAGGATACCAAACATAAATTTTTAATGTATCCCAGATTTCTTCAAATAATTTTAGGTATTGAAACCTCAGATCAATCCCCTAAAGCAGTTGGTAAATTGACTGCTAAATTGTTTGCTACCATGAAAACCAATTTTGCTGGAGAGCATAAACCCCTTTTACCTTCTATGTTTCCCTTTGGCAATGAAGGTGTTGGTGCAGCTGATGAGGCTGCTGGTGACACTATGTCATCCTTTCCCATTGCTCCTGATGCATCTGCATCAGTTGCCACTAATAGCCAGCAACCCCCTCCTCTACACCTGATGCCCCACCATCACCTAGAGTTTTTGCTCCTGAGGAGCCTGTCATTGCCTCTGAGACACATGAACTATCTCATGTTGAGACTGAGGTCAATGTTGACAAATCATTTGACCAACCTTTAAGTCCACCTAGTCATACTTTTGAGGATGACACCAATATTGGTGGTGATTTTTATGTCTCCTTCCAGGTCCAATGATGCTCCTAACACCTCAGGAAAACCTGTTGGTGGAGCTGAGGATTCTTAAGTACTAATGAAAATGTCTAGTTTGCTTAACAGGTATGTTCGGAAGGTGGATGATATAGAGGTTGAACTTAAGGATACCAAGAGGTCACTTGGTGGAGCTATTGTCAAATTGGTTGGAAGGGTAACAGAGTTGGAAAATAGATTGTATAAGAGGAGGAGTAAGATAGTAGTTTCTGAGTCAGAGGATGAGGATGAGGAGGATATTGATCTAGATGCCTTACATGTCTTGGCTTCTATTTCTTTGGATGATACTGCAACAAAGAAAGATCATGTGTCTGAGCCTGTTGTCACTCCAGAGATCAAGGTCTTTACAAGAAGAAGGACTCACAGGAAAAGAACCAAGCAATCTTCTGGACTATCAGCGTATGAAAGGTTTAAGTCTGTTGCTGCTGATAGTTCTATGGATCCTTCTGATACCATTGCTGCGGATAAGTCTATTCCTGCTGACATTGCATCTAATGCTGCTGAGATACCAGTTTCTGTTTCTTATGATCCCAAGGATACTTCTGATGATGTACCAGTATCTATTCCACTAGTGGATAAGGGAAAGGCTCTACTGGTTGTTGAAGAAATGGATCCTGCTGCATTCAAAGCTGAACAGGAAAGGATGTTTAGACTCCGTGAAATTGAAAAGGGTGACAGGGAGGTGGCTGCAAAGGTTCAAGCAGCATATAATGCAGAATTTCAAAGGCAAACTCATACAGTTCCTGATATTACACCACAAAGAAAGAAATAGCTTGATGAGGCCTCTCTACATTTCACTGATGCTACTTGGCAACAGATTGTGGGTGAAGTTACCATAAATACATCACTTGCTCAGTTAATCTTGGGGGATGCATTTGATTCTGATAACTTTGCTGCTAACATGATTACCCTTGCTAATCATAGGAAGAGAGCAGATGCAGAAAGGAAGGCTAAGGCTAAGAGAGATAAGCCTCCTACTCAAGCTGAACAAAGGCAACAAATGAGGGAGTTTGTGAGAAACATGAGTTCTACAATCTACAATAATGGTTGGACTATGACATATGTAAAGACACTGAAGGATGAACAATTAAAGAGTGTTTATGAGAGAATTCTCAATCAGTTGAATAGGGATGGTATCCATCCATATAAGAGGTTGAAGAGACATTATTCTACCTTGAAAGGGCCTAAAGCTAAGAAGTTGAAATCTACTGATGCTTTTGATGACATTCTGCTCACAACTGAAGCTATTTATGTTAATCATGAGGAGACTCCTAAGGATTCTACAATGCTGACTGAAGCGACCCAAACTTCACAAGACAACACTGTTAGGAATTCACCACCAGTTTCCACACCTTTGGAAACACCAGCAGAAACAACTATACATGCTGAAGAATTTCAGAGTATTCCCCCTAAAGATCCATCAAAGAATCCTTCTGATATTCCTGAATCTGTTCCTGCTAGAGATGCAACAATTGTTTCCCCTGATGGAGCTATACCTGTTTCCACTGATGTACCTCAGACTCTTTATGCTGATACTAAGGAAGGTGTTGCTTCAACATATGCTACACAAGTGATTCCTACTCCATCTGTTTCAAATTAAGGACAATCTTATTGCTGCCTCTTCTGCTGCTACTTCCTAAGTATGGTATATTGTTGTTATATCTTATTTCTTTTCCTCTTTAGAGTTTAAAACAAAAAAAAACACATTTTTTTCGTGTATATTGCATGTTTACTAACTTTTCCTTTTGAGGATCATGTTGTGCAGTTTTGTATTGTCCCACCTATGGTTCTTAACTCACCATGTCTTTGGTGATAAAGAGTTAACTCACCATGGGCGTACGACTCTGGTGAGAGTCATCAAATCCGTTGACAGTTGCTGATTTACTAAAAATTAGAGGGTTCTCAATGTACCCTGGTCTCACACACCAAACATTGGCTACTCCATGAGCAAACGACTCTGGTAAAGAGATATCAAATCCATTGGATGGTTGACAATTTGCCAATAAATTGTATGGTGCTTAACTCACCATGTCCTCATAGATGGAGAGTTGGCTAGCCCACAAGTTCATGGTTTGTGGTAAAGGCAGTGAAATACCATGGCTATTCCTGAGTTAACGGCTTCAGGTAAAGACAAATCAAATCATTTGATGGTTGTGATGGTTTGCCAAAAAACCATTAGGGTTTTTTAGCACACCATTGATTCACGTTCTAAGTGTTGGACTGGTTATTGGTTCACCAGGGTGATGTCATGATTCCACCAAAGCACCTGCTAGCCCAAGAGTGAGTAGCTACTTAGTAAAGGCTTATCAACTCTACTTAGGTTACCGTTGCTGCTGGATCCTGATGCTGCTAACATAGGAGCTTGATGGGTTCCTGGACTTCATTGCTGGTTTTTGGTGGTTCTAGGAGTTGCTGCTGGTTACTTACCTTGATTCAATTACTGAAAGGCTCAATCCTCGTGCTGTACAAAGATCTATTTGGAAACTTGAAGTTAACCAAGTCAAATTCAAGTTTAGGGGAGGATTGTTAGGAATGATTGTAATAGTATGGTTCCTGCTGATCAGGTTCCTGCTGATAGTGATTTTGTTTCTACTGGTAGAACAGTTTCTGCTGATAGTATTGCTGATAGGTTTGTTTATGCGGATAGTAGTATCCGTATTATTAGTAATTAGTTAGGATATGCATGAGTTATTTTTAGAAGAGATAATGCATATCTTTTACGTGTTTTGTAAGCTGTAGAATTATGGTTTCTTATGGTATAAAAGAAACCTGCGGCTAGGGTTTATGTACGCTTTTTGGAAAAACATATTCTTAGTAGTTTAATATAGATCCATAGAGGACCAAGAGTTTAGTTTTATTGTCTTCTTTAACTCTTGTGTTCATATTCCGCGTGGACATAAGTTTATTAGAGGTTCTCTATAGTTTGTTTGTGATTACACAGGTTTACTATCCGTTTCTTAAAGGCTCGTGAGATCTATCTGACTGATTCAACATCATGCCTTTCTTTAAACAACTAAAAGAACAATTTGAGAGTCTTCAAAAGGGCATAGATACAGATATTAAAGAAATGAAAAAGGTGTTTAATGAAATGGAAAACGAGGTAAGAATAAATGAATGTGAGCTTAAGAGCAATGAGATTGAGAGGAAGAACCTTCACATCTTTAACGATAATATGATTTCTAGATGTCTTGCTCAAGATGTGTTCTATACTGTTACGAATTATTCCATTACTGCTTCTCAATTTCATGAATTGTCAATTGCATTGAAAGTCTCTCACAGGATCGTGTCATTGAGCTTGAGACCAAAAATTCAAAATTGCATGATAAAATCAAAATTTAAGTCTCCTTCAGGTTGGACATCATTAAGATTGAATGTATACAGATTATGTTTCCTTGGAACCTTCAGCATTACTTGATTGTCATCAGGTATCTGAAAGTCTTTAGAAAGCACAAGACATTCAGTATCAGTGAATAGAACACTATTCTTCTTGTCACAGATTTGAGACACAGAAAATAGATTGAAGTTTCTAAGTTCTTCCACATAATACACATTTTCAAAGTCCAACTTGGAGGTCCTAATGGTTCCTTTCCCTGTTATCCTGCCATCTCCTCCTCCAAAAGTAGCAGTGCCTCTATGAATAGGGACAAAATCATGCAATCTTTCCCTGTTCCCTGTCATACTCCTAGAACACCCACTATCAACAATACCTAAATCTTTATTTGTATGAGGATCATCCTACAAGTTAGAAGATATATAACAACATTAGTATACATGGAGACCCAAGTCATTACTAACTTGGTCCTGCCTTGTGGATCATGGATGAAAAACCTGCAGATTGATGAGATCCACCATTGTTCTTGGATTCATGTACAGAGTGTGTTGTGTATTGTCTCCAAGAGCAACCTGCTTAGGACTTAACAGCAGTATCCCACCTTGCCCCCTTTTATTCAATGGGTCATTATTAACAGGCCTATATCCATTTTGAAAATAAGTACTAGTAGGTCTGATCAATGGCCTAGGAACATTTCTTCTCCAACATGATGAAAATGGTCTATCGGCAAAACGAGTTACCAAAGAAAAACTGGATTACCGGCAGGCTGGTCTACCAAATAGAACTGGTCTACCAAATAAGATTGGTTCTCGCCGGTCCTCACATGTTTTCCAGAAGGAACAAATGGAGGAATATTAGTCACATCATTCCATAATGGTCTATGCCTTTGTTAATTAGTACAAACACCCATTTGTTTCTCATAAAAATCACAATCTTTAATAAGATGAAATGTACTACCACAAACAAAACATGATTTCCTCTTAAAAGGCTTGTTCATAACATGAGAAGTCTTAGCATAAACAAACTTATTCAAATCACAACCAAATCAGAATTGTTTTTAACAGAATCAAAAGAACAAGAAATGTTTTTAAAATAAGCTGTCTTTGAAGAAGATTCATTAACAGCAACTCTTGGGGCAAGGTTAACTGGTAAAGGCTTGGGTGAGGCAGACTTGGGGGTTGTAGACTCTTCAATTGACTCACAACTAGCAAAGTCCTTAGACTGGGTCTCTGAGGTCTTATCACTGGAAGAACAAGAGACAAAATCATTAGTTTCACTGCCAGTTGTAGATAAGTCATTAGAATTTTGTCCATAGGTCATATGTGATTCATCCAAGTCTGAGTCTGGGTTAGGTGGCCTAACAATACCATTGATTGAGGAAGGAACAATATGCATTTCACCTTGTTTTACAAATTTAATAGGTTTTCAATATTTTTCTTCCTCTTCATCAGTGACAAGATTAAAAACACTATAGTCAGTAGGGTCATATACCTCATCTGGACCAATATAGTCCTTGAAGCCCAACCCCATCTTAGTTTTTACAGACATAGAACTTCTCCATAATTTGTCTAGATTTTTAGCTTGTTCTTGCCACTCTTTATGTCTAGCCACCTCTTTTTCTAAATTAGCCTTTAGATTCTCTTTTTCTACATTAACCTTTACATTTTCTTTCTCAGAAAATTTTAACAAGTTAGTGGTGTTCTCTAAATCTCTTTCAAGCACTCTAATTCTCTCTTCAAGGGCCAATTGATTTTTTTGGTACCAAACCTTTTGCTTTTCTAAAGTTTTAACAGTTTTCTTATAGGCTTGAACCTGAATGAAATTTTCTTTATATTGGCCATCAATGTCATCAAATTCTCTTTTAAGGGCATCATATCTATTATTACAACCAAATATACAATTATGTACCTGAGATGTGATCCCCATCAGTGCAAACTCCTCAGCATCTCCGGTCTCAAGAAGATCCTCATCTCGGCCAAGCAATCCAGTCTGAGGAGAACTGTCCTCCTTTCTTTCAGTTTCATGGTCACTCCAGTCAAGCATTGAATCCACAGACACCAGGGCTAAAAGTTTAGGTTCTTCATTCTCCTTGAGCTTGAATGCAGAATATCTTCTCCGCTACTTCCTTCTTATCCGGCATTCTCCGCAAAGTGACCAATTTGATTGCATTCAAAACACCTAATCTTCTTTCTGTCAAACCTGGATGCCTCCCTTCCCTGGTAACTGATCTTCCTCCTAGACTTCTTCTCAAACCTGTTGACTTTTACAGCAAGCATAGCCATCTGCCATTTTATGTCTAACTCCTCCAAGTCCCATTTATCCATCTGTTCAAAATCCTCATAAGCCAGCTGATGTTGAGGTTCACTCTTAGCAACAAATGAGTAAAGCACATCCTCTAACACATTACTAGATTTTGATTTTCTAGTAGAAGAGGTGTGTGTTGTAGTTGTTGCTGATGACGAGGTGGGACTTTCAACATATGATTTCTTGGTGTTAGCACTGGTAGCACTCACAAATGCTGAATTTGTTGGAGTGAGAGAATAGGTGGAATGACCCCTGATATCAATTTCAAGAGTTCTGAGCTTATTGTATAAGTCATCAAAGCTGAGGTAGTCAAGGCCACCCTTTGCCTTGAGAGTAAGAGCAACTTGTCTCCAGGAGGAAGGTAGAGCTCGCACAAACTTGGTGTTGCATTCTTCATTGTCAGGTTTGGACCGCATCTGATTGAGCTGGCTCAAGATTTTCTGAAACTTGTCATACCCCTTGTGTATGCCTTTATCTTCAGAGATTGTAAACTCCTGAAACTCCTGCTTGAGCATAGTCTTCCTCATCTTCTTGGATTCTTCGTTACCTCCAAACCTTGCCTTGATAGACCTCCAGATCTCCCTTGCATCATCAAGATGATGGAAATCACTCATATGTTCATCTGGAAGTGCTTGAAGCAATGTAGTCCTAGCCTTGGTTTCCCTCTGAAGTGCAATATGCTCTTCAGTAGTTGATGCTGGAAGAATTATCACGTTTCCATCAGTATCTCTTCCAGTCTTCTTCTTACTATTTCCTTTTAGGACAATGTTCCGGAGATGGTAGTCATTGTTGGTGATATAATTTTCCATCTTCATTGCCCATATATCATATTCGTCCTTCTTCAGATAGGGAAACTTTGCATTGTTGTTTAACATGGTGGTAACAACCTGCTGAATTGTTTGAGACTGAGTATTGTATGACTCAGGCTGCTCCTTATCATTTTATGAGTCTGAATTTGTCATTATTAGAGATTTTTAGGGATTTGAAAGAGAGTAAGGAAGTATTCTTTGAGAGATTCTCACAAGGCTCTGATACCACTTATTGAATCAGTCCCAGATAGATCTCACGAGCCTTTAAGAAACGGATAGTAAACCTATCTAATCACAAGCAAACTATAGAGAACCTCTAATAAACTTATGTCCACGTGGAATATGAACACAAGAGTTAAAGAAGACAATAAAAATAAACTCTTGATCCTCTATGGATCTATATTAAATTACTAAGAATATGTTTTTCCAGAAAGCGTACATAAACCCTAGCCGCAGGTTTCTTTTATACCATAAGAAACCCTAATTCTGCAGCTTACAAAACACGTAAAAGATATGCATTATCTCTTCCTAAAATAACTCATGTATATCCTAACTAATTACTAATAATACGGATACTACTTTCCACAGAAACAAACCTATCGCAAAGAATCGCACTATCATCGTAAACTGCTCTACCAAGAGAAACAAAATCACTATCGCAGGAACCCGATCGTGCAGAACCATCTTGTTACAATAATTCCTAACACATGACCTCGGTAAATAACATTCTTTAGTTTGCTTAAAACCCTTTCCCTTGATTATCCCTCAGGGTGTGATTCTCTTCTTACAAGTTTTCTCAAAATCAACGAATAGTTGGTAAACTACATATAGACTGATTAAGGTCTTGCTTTGAGTGGGAAGAGTTCTAGGCACTAAATGCATTGGTGTATTAGGAGGATACACAGTAGCCGGAGGCAATTTCCTAAGGGAAGGATTCTTTTTAACAAGTTCATCAGTTTTCTTTTTATCAATATCTTTCTTCCAAAACACTTGCTCAGGGGTTAATTGAGTTTGAGGTCTAAACATGTTCAAGGAAATCCAATTTTCCTTAGTGTAATCATGGGATTTAAGCGTTATATTATACCCTATACACCAAGGATCTTTTAATTTCTTTGCCATTTTCTCCTTAGAGGCATCTTCTAATTTTCTATCCTCTTCAGTGCCCTCTATACATGATGGTGTTTGTCTAGGCTTAAGGATCTCATTACCATCATAAACTACCTTTTGAGCAGCTCGAGCTATTTTACCATACTCAGGATTGGGTTCCTCTACAAGGGCAATACTATGCTTATCACTTAAAACTCTATGCTTAGTGATCATGTGAGCAGTCTGAATGGTGTTCCCTTGTACGTACAACTTGTTTTCAAGTTTGTTCTTTAAAGTTTTTAGGTTGGAAAAATCATTTAAAAGTTTTGATTCCTTAGCATTGAATTCCTGCTTAAGCACTTTTACATTTTCTTGAAGTTCTTGCTTTTGCTTAACAGTTTTATTAAGTTTTTCTTGTAAGGAATTTAACTCTTGTTTTAATGCTTCTTCCCTAAAATTACTTTTTCTTATAAGTGTATGCATTTGGTTATCCATCTCCTGCTCACGTGAGGTCAGCTCAAATTTAGCACGCTGCTCATAGATGGCAACTTGATCCTTATATATGTTAAGCTCAGTGGTAAGGGAATCATCCGGGATAAATGCAGAATACTCATGCAGCTCATAATCATCATTTTGAGTAGAAGATGCACAACTAGGTACAATAGAAACTTCCATGTAGCTTTCCTCTGCATTAACGTGCACAGGTTGTGGCTGGTGCATCTCTCTCTTGGATACATCCGAAGCTTCCATGGAGCATTCCTTTACATTAACATGCATAGGTTGTGGCTGGTGCACCTCTCTCACTTGTGAATTTGAGCACCAAGAATCCATTTAGCATTATCCGACTCAAACACGATAGTCTGTTGTACATTGTTAGGTATCTTCTGTTCATTGATCACGTCGTATAAACTAAGTATCTTAGATACAACTGAATCTGAATCGTCAAGCATGATGTTGACGTGCACGGTATTTTACAAATCTATGATTTAAACCGATAAATAGAATCTTTCGTGGGATTTTACAAAATCAAGAGGAAACCGTTAAGCAATGACCAATAGAACGTGTTAAGATGACTGATGGATCGACACAATGATAGACAATTGTGTGTTAGGACTTATGATTGTTCGTAGGATTAGCTGAGATGTTGTTTGGTTGAGATTTGGATTGGTTGATGCACGACTTAATGATAACATGGTCAAGCATTTTTCTAAATTGGAAGTTGAATATCTTGGTTTACAATTAAAATATCAACATCTGAAAGAAAATGTTAAAACCTAAAATGCCAAGACATCTTCGGATGCTCCTGAGTTTGATGCAGTTTTTGAAATCAACAAACGTGATGAACAGATCCGAGCTCATTGTAACACGATCAAAAGGTTGAAAGCCCAAATTTCACAATTGAAGGGTGAAAAGAATGAAGTGACTGGCTCCCGTATTCCTTCGCCTTTAGATTCTCAGAATTTCCAACTTCAAAACATTATTGATAAATTGCAAAAGGAAAATGAATGTTTTAAAGCTGAAATTTCAAAAGTTAATGATCAAAACAAAGAGCTATGTGATTCATTCAAAGTTAATCATGATAAACACATTGAAAAGGTAACTTCTTTACTTAACGAAATTGAGAATCAAGCGTGTGGTAAAGGGAAAATGCCAATCACTAGTGGTGAAAATGTTGCACCAAAGGTGCTGCTTGTTCTAAATATGTTGTAATTGTGAAATATATTCCCCCTCATCTTCGAAACAATGAATTTGCATATCAAACATATCTTTCATACCTCAAGGATAGTCTAGAGTGTCTCCGTGAGGTTGTTGAAGATGATAAGATAGAGAAACCACTTGATAATGCTTTTGGGCATGCATGCTTATATGCCAAACGATCTCAAGAACTCTTAGAATGTGTGATTACAACATGTCCTAAATCTGGTACTAGGAAAGATAGAGAAGTTATGCCTTGTTCTATGCCTAAAGTCAAGCATGTGACCTTTGATGTGCCTCTGAAAGCCTCGTAACCCAAAGACTTCTAGACCGTAAAATCAAATGGCGAGAAAACAAACTAAGGTTCCCATCATCACTTCTACAGATGTTAAATTTGACACTAAAGTTAGCGGGTCAAAACCTAGAAGCAATGCAAAGAAGGATAGGATTAGGCAAACTAAAAGTGATCATGAAAAGGAAGTGAAAGAACACCATAGGGACAATAAGTTTGACTTGAACAAAAAGAATCGTGTTGGTTCTAGTATTAGCTCTAATCTTACTGAAATTCATTCGAAGTCTTATGCTGTCTGCAAAACATGTAAATAATGTCTATTTTCTGGTAATCATGATAAATGTGGTGTGTTATTTCGAGGTCTAAGAATCAAAACTCGCTTAAGAAAGTTTGGAAGCGAAATAGATTAAGCAATCCTAGAAACCTCACCGGAAGGTTTTTACAATATAGGATTTCGGTGGAAGCCCACGTGTCGAATTTTCACGCATGGCAAACCTTGCTCCTTAACTAGATCCACTATGCCTAGAGTAGTGCTCATTAAGGTTTGGAAGCCAACCGGTAGAATAATCCCATTAGGCACACAATGCCCTTTAACTAAGTCCGATGATTCTACTAGTTTAGCTCCTAGTGATAATGCCATTGCAAATAGGGTTTCTGGCGATTCAAAGATTGTTTGCGCTAACCATAAGGAACCCATTTCCATATGGGGATCCAATGTTTACAAATTTCCACCTTTGTCTCATGTTCCATTGCGGTCGTATAAATCATCCGTTGGTACTTGGATTAAGGTCGCCCTAAGCAGATGAGGGAAATGACTATGACGTTTGTTCACATAAGTTCGGGCCTCGTACTTCATCATTATGGCGCCTTCAAATAACACCTCGGCCCCGTTCTTCAAAGAAAAGAAAGGTGTACGCTCTTACATGCGCTTTATCTTCGAAAATAGAAATTCTCTCGTGAATGACCATTCTCATCTACATTCTCCATCAATGAGCTTCATCTGTTTCCCATGGTCATTCAGTCATCAAGTGGATCTACGTTCATTGGAGTATATTCTTATTCACTTGTTCAAATCAAAAATGGCAACTTCAGATGCAATTTTTGAGGGGGAGAAGTGTGAATAAAATGACAGTTATCAAATGGATCTACTTACCGGTGATTGTATTCTTACTCACTTACTCAAATCAAAAATGGCATTGGCAACATCGTATGCAATTTTTAAGGGGGAGAAATGGATCTACATGTTGATGGATGTTTGTATAATGGTCATACGCCTAATGTTCCACTTACTAAGGATAAATGGGAGTTATTATTTGGGATTTAGTGTTTCAACCAATGTTTGATGAATAATTCCAACCTCCAACGAATGTTGATCATCCAGTTCCTGAAGCTCCTGCTCCTGTTCTCGTTGACTCAACTAGTTCACCTTCTAAGAAGTACAACTCAAAATACTCAAGAAACCCAATCTCCGCTTATTCCTTAATGCGTTGATTATGACTATCATAATATTGCGGTTGCACTTATGAATAATGATCCGCTCTTTGGTATTCCTTTGCCAAATCTTCACGGATTAGTGTTCATGAATAATGATCGACTCTTTGGTATCCCTTTGCCAAATCTTCACGGATTATTGTTCCTCACAATGTGCACTCAGATATCAACCACATGAACATAAAGGAAAATGACTACCTCATCCGTCAAGACATAATTGGTGAATCTTCCCGATGAGTCTCTACATGTATACCTTTAGGAAGAATACATTGATGTTGAGGAATCATTTGTTCGTTCATTCAATGGGTCAATGTACATCCGATTGTATGTTTATCAACGTGTTGGGCATTTGACACAAGTTGATTACTTCGAGTTAATCAATTACCACTTACTTTAGATTGAAGTTGATTTTTCAAAGGCGTGTTCTTATTTGATAACTTGCTCGGGCTTAAGAATTTGAGTTGAGGAATTGGTTTATCTAGTTACCGTGATCGGGGTGGATGGTTGAAGACCGGTTAACTATCACTATTAGGAGTTACGTTGTTTTACTCGATGTCACACGCAGATGACGGTGTGGATAATCGCAAGAGGTGTTAATGTCTCATACTTTGTTTGAATTGTGAGTACTTAGAGATTTGCTTGAAGCGAGATTCTAGACACCGTTCTTCCATCATTAAGTTCAAGCTTAAGATACAAATATGGGAATTCGACTTGGCTTCAAGTTTGGTATATCGGGTTTTCTTCATCGCTGGTCACTTCAAATTGTCTACATATGGGTTGATAAAGATAGTCGAGAGAGTTTCTATAGCGCTTGATTCTCACCGGATTCATTTGAGCTAATTTTGTTCTTCTCTATTTCAAGAATATTTGGTATGTATAATGTGTTCTCGACTGAGAGGTATCAAAACCGACAAGGGGAAGAAGACATACATTTAAACACACAACGAGTACACGTGATGAACTTAATACTTCTTCTCTATTGAAGTAATCCCGGGAAAGACAAATGTCATAACCGTAGAGAAACTCAGTGTTTAACTCGTAGCCTTTAGTGTGTTATTCCAACTATTTGGGGAAGGATGTATTATTCCAACTACTTGGGGGAAGGATGTATTATTCTAACCATTTGGGGGGAAGTGGTCTCTGGATAGTTTTGGTATTTATTAACTCACCTTCAAGAGGGAAGAAATATGAGAAGAATATTTGGAACATGAGATGATGTTGCTTATCGACATCTTCTATATGATTTATGATAAAGTGCTTCCGGTTAGTGCTTCATGTACACAATGTAATGATGATTCCGATGAGATCGCAACCATTAGGGAGAGATATGTATACATCGTGTCACACAACATACTCACATGATCGATCTTAATCGGTTATTCCGAATTGACTTCCGCAGAAGATCGATGATTCAACTAGTTACTTGTGACGTCGTTGTTTCTACTCCGTTGGGTACTTGTGTACATTATGGGTGATTGGTTATATGGAAGATAACCGGAATGCACTTGGTAAAATGAAGATGTTGATATATTCTTCCCCGAATAGACAACTACTCAAACTATAAGAGTTATGTATACATCAGGACGCACAACAGATCATGTGATCGGGCTTAATCATTTATTCCGGCTTGATAACCGCAGATGATCCGTGTTAACTTGTTACTTCATTGTTATCGCCTTCTTCGGTTTTTGATCTTCATACAATTAGACTGATTGCTTCACTTCATCTTCTGGGAGGAAATGGTCTTAATACGAAGATTGTCGGTTTGGGGCGAAGCTACCAAAGATTCACATTTAGAAGGCTCATGTTCAGACGATTTTCTTAGAAGCCTCGAATGCTTTGGTGGTGAAAGTTTAAGAGATGTTGATTTCTTTCTTCTACAACGTGTTGTACGATATCCTAATCTCGGTACTCATTTCATCATCCTCTTAAACTAAATTATCTTCATTGTACATATTTTATCAAAAAGCAAAATACAAAATTATAAAACCAACAAAAAAAACAGAAAAATATAAAATTTCAAAACTCATAAAAATAAGAAAAGTTTGAAAAGTCCAAAAATATTGTTTTTATATCATGTTTTTAAGGTTCGATAACATCTACGGACCTTGGTCTCATCATTCAAAAATGGCACGGGTCTTTAGATGAAGTTCGAACATCAATAATAAACACTTTATTTTCATTAAAAAAATGAGATGGAGAAAATGATGGTTTATTGTCATGTTAGACAAGAACCCTTTTTAAAGAAAAAACGAGCTATGCTTCATCCAATTTTAAAACCTCACGCCCGATTCTAAATACCAAGTTTTTATAAGGAATATTTGTCGCCAAAAGGACAAATGTTTCCAACCAAATATTTTTCTTCTAAAGATTCTTCCGAAAATATTTTCATCTAATGAAAACAAAATTGCTTTGAAAATACCTCGATCTTTATTTTGAAAATCATATGGACTTCTCTTTGTCAAACATCTCTATCACTCAATCAACAACTTAAGTCATTGATTGAGGGGGAGAATGATTTCAATCAAAACAAAAAGGTTATTTTTCAAACAATTGGCACGTGAACGAGCAAGGTCTACCTTTGAAAAATCCAAATTAATATTTTTCTACATTTGGAACCAGACCAAGGCTAATGTTGTGTTTTCATAAGATACCTAAGCATGTTTGATTATTGGAGTTTAAAGTCTCAAAATCCGATCCTTATCAGTTAAATATTTTAAAAAGGAAAGTCACATTTCTCCTCAAAAACCTTTCAAAAATAATTTAAATCAATTGAGATCACAAATCTCAAAGGGTTTGAAAATAGTGATCGGGGGAGAATTTGTGATTTAAATTGGTTTTAAACTGATAATTCGATAAGTGGTTTTAGAAATATAATATCAAGCTCTCCTCTCTACATGTGTCAAACGATTTCAAATTTTCCATGCACATGTTAAGGGGGATCATCTATCTTAAACTAAAAAGAATTGAAACTTGATTGGTTTATCTCAAAGTGCGGTTCCTCAATATGTGCAAAACATTTTCAATTCGATGCACATATTGAGGGGGAGCAATCAAATGAAAACCTCATCCTTCCCAAAATAATTCATCCAAAGTACTTAAAATACAATATTTGATCGGGAAGTGATGATGATCATTTTAGAAAATGTTAATCAAAGATTGGATCTTTCATTCTTAATCTAAGACTTCAAAAGTCCGCTTGCCTCCATGTGATAAAACAACTTCTAACACTTGAAGCACATGTTGAGGAGGAGCATTTATAAAATATCAAAAAAAATTAAGGTACAAACGCTTTTGATTTTATATCACAAGTACCTTGATTGATTTTCAAATGGTTTTTAATTGGTTTCGAGGCGGAATGAACAATACCAAAAGACCACCAATTCATTTTATGCATGGAGATATAAGGATGGTTAGGTTAGGTGTTCGTTCCCACGATCCCGCCAGAGCAGGAGGGATCTACCCAGGGACAATCCACTAGATAGTGTAGAAGTCCTTAGGTATGAAAAAAGGAGAAAAATGAGAATATGAGAAGAGTGCGGACTGAGATAGAGCTAGTACTGGAATAAACCCAACAAGGTTCTAGTTATGAAGTCTCGGTAAGCACTGAAGGGGTTGAAGAATGAAAAGAATTGAATGTGAAAAGGGTGAAAAGAAATAGCCTCCATTTATTCAACCTTAGGGCGTAAACCGGGTTCAATTCATATGCTACTGGTTGTTTCCAAGGTACCGGTATTGAAGACAAGACGTCATGGACCTAGTGACGTACTGCACTAAAACTTCCCAAGCTACTCAAGTTCCTCTTAAAAGGACTTGCTTCATTCTCACGGGGAACCTACATAATCTATCGACTTTCTCTTAGAGATTGTTGATATTGAAGAAGGAGACCATCTCCCTAGTCTCCGACATAGGAAACCAAATATGCACGATTGAGTCTAGAGCCAAGAGATCATCAATAAATCTTAGTAGGACACAATTAATGAAGACTCACAGTTTCACACAATGTGGAATGTGAAAATATATTTTAAGAGTCCTACGCATTATCCTTGTGGTATTGCCAGAACATCCGAGTGATATATATATAAATATATCCACAATGAAGATGGAAAAGCTTCTAGAGCCAACATCAAACAAGCTCTTGGTGGGTGACATGTGAGATCTATCCAATAGATCAATCATGTGACAACTGGACATAAACAATGGGGCGATTCACTATTGAATCAATCACGGTTCGTGAAAGGATTGACGGATACCTTTGAAAACCGGTCGTTGTGCTCAAAATTCTTTTCTAGCACATCGATCGGCAGATGTTTTCAAAATTAAAAGGGTATTTATGATTAAAAATTGATTTTTCTTATAAAACCTTTGTCGTATTGCAAAACTCTTTACGCAAGCAATACGTGATTGTTTTCAAATCATTTTAATCAATCGAGAAATCTCAATTTGCTGGTTCACTCACTCCGCGTTGTCTTCTTTGAGACGTTTCGGTTTGAGAACGGCTAGAGCAGCTACGAAACCCTATCAAGGAAATTCTTCGGAATTATACCTAATCACAGGCAGTACTTGTACTGATCAACGGGGAACTGTGGTTCTTGCAACCTATTCAACGAAGGTGATCAAAGACACTTTTCGTGCGCTTTATTGCTAACTGTTGTTTGCAGGGACACCCAATGATTGCAGTTGTTCAAAATTGAGGCGTCAATCCATAAGCTGCATGCTCACACAATACGTTCATTTTCAAAGAAATCATGATAAGTGCATATTTTCATCAAGTGGCTCTGATATTTTCACTCCATACTTCTGCTACGCTGCTGCAAATATCATGAATCAACAAAAGCTTCCGCAACTCTGATAAGAAGATATCATGATCTAAAATGTGAGCATGTTGGTCCAAAAGTCACAACATCACATAATGGCGATACAACAAAGGATGAGTCGAGATTTGTTTGATGATGATCTCAAACCGCTCAAATAATCACCAACACGTGGATCGCTTAAAGACCTCCACTTGAATGAACAAATCACGCTAAACATGAAGAATCAAAGACTACGGGCTACTGAGCAAAGAACTTAATCAAGAATCCAAGAACACCAAAAATTTAATATCTGTTTGAAATCAATGTAAATTGATGTGACCTCCTTAGGGGAGATTGTTAGGATTTAGAAAATCATGTTGTTAAAGTGTCGGTCACCTCAGTATATGTATTCGTTAGAAAGCTCGTTAGACGTAGTTATTTAGTGTTTGTAAGTATTTTATTAAGTAACACCGTGGAGGACGGACGGTACCCACTGTATGCCTGATCCACAGCCCGTAGGAGGCGTGCCTTGTAAGAACCTATAAATACGCTTTGCCTAGCAAGGCAAAGGGTTGAAGCTTTCATAATATCATTTTTCTTTGTCTCACTAAAGTTCCCAACTCTCTTCCACTTTCTCTCTCTAAACCTCATATCATACGCCCCATATATATATTGTTTGTGTGATTGTGAAAACCAATATGTTTCACTAAAGTAGTTCTTAGACACGGTTTTGTGAAATCGGTTCTGTATGAATTCAACGTACGTCGTCAGGATGACTTGTCGAGTTTTATTTATCTTGTCATTATGGTAAAATAAAAATAAAAATTTTTACGGGATGAATAGTAAAAGTCAAATAGTCAAAAGTCAAAGTCAACTTTAAAAAGTCAAAGGGTAAAATAGTCATTTTTCCTTATGAAAAATTACGGGTTGCTACATCGATCCGTTTTTGCACATTTTCGTCGGTTTTTACAGGTTTCCATCCATTTTTACACGTTTTCGTCCCTTTTTGCACGTTTTCGTCCGTTTTTACATGTTTTCGTCTAATTTCACACGTTTTCATCCGTTTTTGCACGTTTTCGTCCGTTTTTACACGTTTCCATCTGTTTTTGCATGTTTCTGTCTGTTTTTACATGTTTTTGTCCGTTTTAACACGTTTCTGTCTAAATTAACACGTTTTCGTCCGTTTTTGCACGTTTTCGTCCGTTTTTGCACGTTTTCGTCAGTTTCTACATGTTTTCGTCTCTTTTCACATGGTTTCGTCCGTTTTTACACGTTTTCATCCGTTTTTGCACGTTTCTGTCTGTTTTTATGCATTTCCGTCCGTTTTTACACGTTTCCTTTCGTTTTTACACATTTTCGTCAGTTTTTACACCTTTCGGTCCGTTTTCGTCCATTTTTTCATGTTTCCATGTTTCCATCCATTTTTACACGTTTTCGTCCGTTTTTGCACGTTTTCGTTCGTTTTTGCACGTGTCTTCCATTTTTGCGCGTTTTAAATGCATTTCTACGCCGCCCCTTTTACATTTTTGCATGTTTTAAATACATTTTTACGTTTTCGTCTATTTTCGATGTTTCGTCCGTTTTTGCATGTTTCCATCCTTTTTTCCACGCTTTCGTCCATTTTTGCACGTCAAAAATAGAAAAAAACGACGAAAACGTGTAAAAACAGACGAAAACATGTAAAAGCAGACAGAAACGTGTAAAAGTAGACGTAAACATGTAAAACAGACAAAACGGACGTAAACGCGCAAAGCGATTTAAACGTAAAACGGACAAAACGAACGAAATGTAAAACGAGCAAAACGTAAAACGGAGGAAAACATGTAAAACGGATGAAACTGCAAAACCGGAAGAAAACATGTAAAATGGACGGAAACGTAAAACGGACAAAACGTGCAAAACGGACGGCGTGTAAAATGGAAGAAAACGTAAAAAGGAAGTGTAACGTAAACGACGACGTAAAACGTAAAACGTGACGAAACGTATCATGCGTGTGAAAATGGATGAAAATAGATCAAACATGAAATTCCTATACAAACTTTAGGACCAAACATGTAATTTACTAACGAAATGGTTAACGGAAGTTAGAAAAAACCTAAATTGGCCAAAAAAAAGTCGGGTACCTTAAATTAAGAAAAAAAAAGAGTAGTACCTTTAATTGAAATTGGACATAAGATGGGTACCTTTTTATGCAATTTGCCCTTAAACAAATGGCATGCATGGATAGTTACTCTTCCAGAATATCAAGATGTCAACTTTACACTTACATGCATGATTTTCAACATTCAACAATCACCTTGACTTTCAACTTTCAATTTCCACTTTCACCTTTCACCATTTTTCTATTTTATGTAGTTAAGATTAGTTTCAAGCAATGGTAACATAATAAACTTGATTAAACTTCATTATCAATTTTCAATAATGGACAATTAAATTAGGGCATACCATAAAGAAAACACTACTACTAATTTAGAACAGAGGGAGTATTACTTTAAGTTGGATTGAATTTTGATACATATTTGGTCTCTAAACTTTTTTTCGAATCTTGTCCTTGTGGTTTCGCCATGTAACGGATTTGGTCATTTGACCATTATTTCTATTAGTATGCCCGTTTGTTGTAGTCTATATGTAGTAAAATGACCAAAAAAATCACCGATCTTTTTTTTAATGTAGTTTTAATTTTAGATTGAAATACACTAAATTTACAAACTTATAAAAATTCATAAATACCCAATATCATCCAAAAAAAACATATACAAATCATTTTTATAGATTTAGAATCAATCCTTATATTTGTTATGATTTTCCTACTAATTTACAAAAATAAAAAGAAGATTAATGAAAATGTTAAAAGTATATTAATCGGTAACTATATATACACATGCATATTCATAATGGTGCTAAGACGATTTGATAGCTACCAAAATGAAAGCACAGAAAGGGAAGAAATCTAGTGAGAGAAAAATTTGAAATGAGAAATAGTTAGAGTCACATATTTCAAATTAGGTTGAGAAATTTAAGGAGATATGCATTCATGTTTGTAGATGCATCTGAAATGTGCGGTTGTGGTTTATTCTCACCATTTTCATCTTAATTTTATTACTCATTTGATCCTTACTCAGCAAGGATAATACATTCAAACCAAAAGAAAAACTAACATAATTTTGTTACTGAATTCACTCTATTTGAAACCATTAATTCACCAAGAGGACTACATTTTCTCTTAGTTAGTAGTTATCCAACACCATTGTGCAACTAATATCCTCACACACATGATAATCAGACATTAGAAAGAAAAAGGCATCATCCCTCCTCGCCAAACCATCCACCCTCCAATAGGCATAGTATCCAATAACAACTACATTTCCTCTCCTACAACCGATACAACAACCAAAATAATGCAGATACCCCTCACATGTTCTGGAAAGGATGTAGTTCAGAACATTCATCATTACTAAAGGATCAATAACCACTCCTATGATGAAAGACATAGCAGAGCATGACTACATTTCCTAAAGCAGCTACCACCCCAAAACTAAAGTTGCAGCTCTCTCTAGCATTATATAACACAAATAAAAATATTAATGGTCAAAGTTGAACAAGAAATACTCAAAAAAGTCAAAGTGGACATTTATTATAGGACGGAGGGAGTACAATTCATTAACTGATCTTCCAATGCAAAGAAACAGTATGTTAGCAACAAACTGATACTAGTAGTTTGTTGTACCAAGCGTAGTAGGTTTGTTGTATAGCTGATAAAATTCCATTCAAATTGTTGGGATGACCTCAATACACCAACAATCTCGTTGCGACTTAGTTTTTTGTACATGTACTTGTAATTCACTAGTTTATCATCATTGTATCAACCATGAGTTAAGCCTTCCAGATTACATTTTTATCGTCAATCTCGTTGCTTAATTATTTTGTAGGGTATGTTTGAACCATGGTTGAGTTTAATGAAATATTTCGAATTAAGGATTGATAAGCACCGCTAGGATCAATTAAGATTGATAATGGTTTACAATGGGCTTGGACGATCAAGAAGATAAGAATAGAAAGTCGAAAGCTTCAATGTATTATCAATGGAGGATAGTTTGTTGTGAATTTGTAACAAAATGATAACAAGAGATTATTGAGAGAATTAAAGAGAGAAAATGATTTATCAAAACTTAGAAATGAGATACAAGTGTTGGGTATTTAAAAGCATTTGGAAGGAAAGATGGTTGGAGTGTGTTGGTTGTTAACAGCTTCACACGTGCCAAGCACATGTGGGTTGATGTTGGATCGATGTACTCTAACCAAACTAACTTATATAGCTTGTTAAGGGTTTAATAACCTCGGATAAATCCTAAGTTATTAACAATGAAACACTAGCAAACTCTATTAAGTATGCGGAATTTACTTAACAAAGCTAAGAAGAATTAACTTTAACTTTCAACGATTTTATTAATAACTCAATCGCTTGTTATGCGATTCTTTAACAACTCTAAAACTCTAATGTCGTACTTCTCTAAAACTCTAAAACACATATTCTCTAATGCCAATCTAGGGGTCCTTTTATAGGCTTAAGGATAACCCTAGCCGGTTTACAATTTGTAATCTTGTACAACAAGTAATACCATACTAATCTAAGAACATTCTAGAATTACATAATGATCCTTAACGCTTTTGCATATCAGTCCTTTAAGCATGCAGTACTTTGATGAATCGAGCAGTACTTTGACTTCTTCAGCACTTTGACTCTTCAACACTTTGACTTTTCATATCCCAACAATCCTCCCCTAACTTGAATTCTACTTGCTTGATTTCAAGTTCCTTTGTAGATTTAACTTTAATGTCTTGGTCTTCAAAGAGAGATTGTGGCTTTATCTTCAAATTTTGTCTCTGTAGATTCTGTGCTTATATCATCATCATCAAAGTAATCTTTATCAGTAATTCTTTTCAGCAACATTCAGCAAGCTCCATCTTTTCAGCAACTTAGTAACGTATGACAATTTGTACATCGATTCGGTTTAAGTTTCATCTATTCTCATCAATTCGGTGTGTAAACTCACTGAGAGGTGAATCATTGAAATTTTAATGGTTTTGATGTCTCTTTACCAAAGCCATTAACTCGGAGTAGCCAAATGTTTAGGTGTGTAAGACCATGGTACATTGATAACCATATGATTTTAGCAAATCATCACTATCAATGATTTGATTTGTCTTTACCAAAAGTTGTACCCTTTTGGACTAGTTAGTTCTTTCAACCATGGTGAACTAATTACCATATAAATGGTTTTTCCACAGCCTTTACCACAAGCCATTTTCTTGTGGGCTAGCCAACTCTTTACATTTGCTGACATGGTGAGTTGATTACCATACAACTTATTAGCAAGTTGTCAACTATATAACGGATTTGAGATATCTTTACCAGAGCCGTTTGCTCATGGATTAGCCAGTTCTTTTGTAAACATGGTGAACTGATAACCTATTATTATAACCATCTCAAAAACCATTGTTGCTATTTAACTTTTGTTTCAAAATATTTGTTACTTAACAAAAGTTTGCTTTTAAAAACATTGATCGGTTTTGTCTTTTAAGCAAGATACTTTAGTTAAAATCTTGTTTGTTCCAAAGATACTTTTGAATAAAATACTTATTTTTCAAAAAATTTATACAATTAAACATCATACCAGTACTTATACTTCATCCTCAGCCTCTATCCATTTGATATACAATTTAATGACCATTAAGTCTGTGACATTTTCTTCCTCGACTTTCATTCCATGATCAAGCATCTTTCTCATAAGATCTGACATGAGTGGATATCTTCTTTCTACTAACATATGGATCATTGTTCCATCTTCTAGCTCCAAAACATGCACTCCAGATTCATCAAAATATCTCCAGCAATTAATTTCCCATACTTCTTGATTATTCCATATAACATTAGTACTTGTCTCCTCAGTTTCAAAGATAGTTGTGAGGTCTCCAAGTAATAATAAAACAATTCCTTCTGATGGAATATGTTCAAAATACTCTTGTACTAGTTGATATAGATGAAACAGGTCTTCTCTATTTATCAAGTGCAGTATGTCCCACAATGAGTTAAACAGTCTAAAGCTTTCATCTTCTCTATGGAACATAAGATAATCTCCATCTTCTGCTTTTACAACTTCGAATGTAACAATCTTTGACTTCTTTTATGCAACATCTTTAGCCTTAGGAAGCTCAAAATCAACAACTCTTATGTAATTCCTCAGTTCATCAACTGTATCTGATCTCAGCTCAATCTTATCTGATTTATGTTCAACTTCAGTTGTCCATTTTCTTTTTAAGCTTCTTTTACTAAGATCCTCCTTGTACTTATCATCCTTGAAAGAAACAATACTTTCAACTTGCTTCTGATAAGCTTGTCTAACATTTTCATACAAGTCTTTCATGTCAATGTAATTTAGCTTCTGTAATCCAGTGAATCCTTGACCCTTTAGATATGCCATCATAGCATTTCTTTCTTTAGCCTTACTCATTGATCTTCTAGGTAAAACTGGTTTTTCTGATATAGCAGCTTCAGCATTCAATTCATCTTGTAATTTCTTAGTTGCTTCTTTATTCTTAGCTTCTTCAATAGCAACTTCAGCATCCAATTCAGCTTGTACCTTTTTAGCAGCTTCTTCATTCTTAGCCACTTCAATTGCTCTAATTTCTGCCAAAGTCGGCTTTTTCTTCTTCCTTGTTTCCACCAGCTTACCTTTGCCTTTATCTTTTGGATCTATAATTGGTTAAGAAACTTGTGGTTGTTCTTCAGTAACTCCTTGGATACTAACACCTCTTGGTTTTGATAAGTCGTGCAATATTTCAGCTATAGTTTCATCATCACTTGCAGTTGCACTACTTTTGGTGTATCAGCTTCCTCTTTCTGAATAATAGTAGAAGGACCAGCTTCTTCTTCATGTATAACAGTCGAAGGACCAGCCTCTTCTTCAAAATCTAACACCCTTGGTGTAATCTGTTCTTGTCTATGAGTTTCTTGAAAACTAGTACTTTGATCAGCAACACCTTGATCATCAGTACTTTGAACACCAGTTCTTTGAACTTCGCTTCTTCGAATCGAGTACTTAGAATATTAACTCGTACTTGAAGATTTGAGGTTCATCTTCTTTTCTTTATGAAATTCAGCATCTTCTTTCAAATTCTCTTGCTCTAAATTCCTCCCCAATTGAACAAAAGAATGATGTGGAACCTTTTTGCCTGTAGAAGCCTTCTTGAAATGTTTTCTTTTCTTCCTTTCAGCCTTGACCCATAATCTGTGATGTTGAACTAAAGGCCAGACAGACTTCTTAAGTCTTCTAAACTTGATCTTCAACTGTGCGATCTGTGCAGCTTGAGCCTCAGTTGTTTTCTTCAATCTAACTAGCTCCCTTGTTAGAATATAATTATCCAGTACTAATCCTTCAGGGGGTATAGTAGTTGTGTCTCCGCCAGGGGATGATGAGGGAATAGGGATATCTTGTTCTGACTCAATAGGTGGAGTATCATGGTGAGATGAGGTAGGAGAAACTGCAGTACCTTCATTGACATCAGTACCTTGAGAAGCAGTTCCTTGAGATGCAGTACCTTGAGAAGCAGTACCTTGAGTTGAAGCAGTACCTTCTCTTTCATCAATAGCTGCAGCCTCATCTCTAATAGCTTGAACAATCTCCATCATTGAAGTATTCAATGGAGTGTTCCTACCAGTAAACAAATCACTCTTCCTAGCCATGAAGGTGAATATTTTGGCTGGTTGTACCACAACAGGTAATAGACTTGAAGGTTTTGGTACATCTGCAAGTTGTTTATTCAAGAACACTTGAATAAATATAGGATACATCAACCAACGTGATCCATGAGAGATGTGAGAGAGCATTCCATCCAAAATTAGCCTTGAAAAATTGAAAATTCGATTTGTAGTCAATCCCACTAAATCAGAAGCTATATTCGAACCAAATTGCTCCCATGAAGTACTTTTAGCACTAATACAATGAAGCAATACATGAACCAAGTACTTCCAATGTGGACTAAATAAGGGTTTCTTGAAAGTTTGTTCAGTTAAGGACCCTTCATACCCAATATCTCTGAATGTATCCCAAATCAATTGTTTATTAAAACGAACAACTCCTTCTTCATCATCAAACAATAAATCTTCACGAATTGAAGCTTCAGAAACCTTCACTATCCTTCCAACAACTTTAGCCTGAATATATGGATCATCATTCTCCATATGAGTCCTAGCAGTTGCCCAAAACTGTTGAATCCAGGGCTCAATGATATATGGTTCAACCAAAAGTGCATAACTAATTGGAGATCCAGTGAGAAAATCAATGATGTTATGGAAGATGACATTCGCTTCAGTTTTATCCAAATTTGCCACCATGTTGTGTCTAGAAACGGTGGTACGGTTTGCCATTGATGATTGTAAAAGTGATTGAGTCGATGATTAAGTATTTGTGATAGAGAGAGAAATATATGGAAAAGATTGATATGATTAAAGATGAGAGGGAAAATCGGAAAGTAGTTATTTATAGGTAGGATTTAAAAAATCACAGCCCATAATAACAAAGTTACCGTTAGTTGAATTTACCCCTCTTTTGACCGTTGGAGCGATGCGTTGATAAGACAAGCGATCCTTTCCACGTGTGCGATACTTTCGGTCGATACTTTCATATAACAAAATATAACAAAACAACGAGCTTTTCCATCTTTCTTCTCTACAATAGCAAAAACTCCAAATAGGCATTGTATTGCCTCCCCTTAAGCAAAGCATAGGACTGTCTAACTAACTAATCAGTCCTCCCCTTAAATATAGCTTAGTAACAAATAATACCAATCTGACAGAATCTCTTTATCTTCTGTTATGCTTCTAAAACAACCATTATCAACAATAAAATGATCTTTAAGATCCTCTTCTGGGTTGCCCTGTCTAATAAGATGAAAACGTTAGTTTCTTTGAGGAACCCAAGCCATTACTGACTTGTGTTCCCCTTGTGGAGTGACATACTTACATTCTGTAAGTATGTAGTCTCCACTATTTTTTAAAGCATGCTCCAGTATTATTTTTTGATTCAAAACTTGTGGATTTTCAACAAAACTTTCTTTTTCAACTAAATTCTCTTTTTCACCCTTATTTGCTGAAAGTGTTGTTTGTTCCCCATAAGTACTTTCCTTTTGAACCCATTTGGTTTTAACCTCTGGTGTAGAGTCCCTTGATCTAGCTACTTTCTTTGAGTTGAAACGCCTTCTAGATTGATAGTAATTAGATCTCCTAGGGTTTCTATTCCAAAAGTGTTTGGTGGCCGATCGGTACTTTGAGAAAGTATTGTATTTGGCTTAACAAAGACCTTGGAAAGTGTTTGAAGGTCTTGGGGTTTTGAAAAGGTCTTCTCGGTGAGGTACCTATAGTCTTGTGAGAAGTTGCTATGGTTAACCCTATGTGAATGATTCGGTGGTTTATTCTCCCTAGGTTTTGGTTTACGATCCGGTCTTTGGGAATTTGCTTAAGTAGTGCGAGTGAAAGTCACGGTCCTTGATCGATGATCGAACTATAACAAACAAAACACAATTTTGACCCATACTCCCAAAATTTCTTCCTTTAGGTCTATGATTAAAAGTATCCTGTCTTTTGGTGAATGATGAAAACTGTTTTGATCAAAATTATCCCAAAAAGGTTTAGCGATATTTTGAAAAGGTTTTCTTAAAGGTATCACGATCGTGCAGAAGATACTTTGAGTTGAAGGTACTGCTTGACTCTTAACTTCATCAACCTTAGGTTTTTCAACTGTTTCTTTTGGGGTTTCAGAACTAGATTCACCAGTAAGCTTTTTTCTAAACTCTAGGTTGTCTACACCAAAACGAGAAACATCTGGTCTAAGAGGTTGAAAACTACCAGTGGGATGAGGGACAACATGATAACCTTTGTCTTTCTTATACTCAGGAGGTGTTTCTCTAAGTGATTCCTCATTACTAGATGTGTCTACATAGTTAATGAGTTCATCATCACTAGTTGTTATATCCTCAAAATCAAGGTCATCCTAATTACTAGGTGGGTTTTGTTCTATGCTACTGAAATCCATACCAAAACCTAGTCCAGCTTTAATGTAAGCTCTTCTCTGTTTTCAACATAACTAACATGAGAGAGACAGATTGTCCCAAAGCAAGAAATTTGTCTAGCAAGTCATCCTCTCCTTAGTCGACTTTTCAATCTCGTAAATCTTACATCCTAATTTCCATTCACTTAATTTTAACGATAATCCTGTTGTTCATACTTTTCAGCCCAAGCCATTTCATTATTTTCATGTGTTATTATTTTGGCTTCTATTGACTTTAAAGTAATTTGGTAACCAGCTACTTCAGACCTAGCCGTTCTACACTTATCTCTTTCAGTCACATAATCATTAAGCACTTTTTGATAAAAGTTATGACACTTAGAACATACCTTAGAGATAGGGGTGAACTTGGTGAAGTGGCTAGCATAGCAAGCAGAACAGGTTCATCTTCACTCTCCATGCTCCAATCAAAGCTTCCTAGACCATCTCTGGACTCCAAAGCAGCATGTTCAGGTTCCTCATCAAAAGCTGTGCTCCAATCAAACTCTTCCTTCTTGATGATTGGTATTCTGATTGAGGTGATGGATGGTGGTGGTGCAGCTTCAGTCGACATCTTTAGGGTTTTGTTAAGTAGGTTTTGAGGGTTTCTTCTTAGTCAGAGTTTCCACACAAGCTCTGATACCACTTGTTGGATTGATGTACTCTAACCAAACTAACTTATATAGCTTGTTAAGGGTTTAATAACCTCGGATAAATCCTAAGTTATTAACAATGAAACACTGAGCAAACTCTATTAAGTATGCAGAATTTACTTAACAAAGTTAAGAAGAATTAACTTTAACTTTCAACGATTTTATTAATAACTCTGAATCTGCTTGTTATGTAGATTCTTTAACAACTCTAAAACTCTAATGTCGTACTTCTCTAAAACTCTAAAAACACATATTCTCTAATGCCAATCTAGGGGTCCTTTTATAGGCTTAAGGATAACCCTAGTCGATTTACAATTTGTAATCTTGTACGACAAGTAATACCATACTAATCTAAGAACATTCTAGAATTACATAATGATCCTTAACGCTTTTGCATATCAGTCCTTTAAGCATACAGTACTTTGATGAATCGAGCAGTACTTTGACTTCATTCTTTAGCAAGATTTGACTTCTTCAAGATTTTAACTCTTGACACTTTGACTCTTGACACTTTGACTTTTCATATCCCAACAGTTGACCTTCTGTTGACTTTAACTTTGGCACTTATCAATCCATCCCGCTTGAAATGATGCTTGTCTTCAAGCATCTAAGCATTCAAATTAAACCATAACCATCAGGTGAACTTAAGGCTCAAGTGTAGGGTTGAACTTCAGGTTCTGTGCAGGTTCAGTGTTGGACTTTCAAGTTCAAGCTGAACGTAAGCTCTTACACCCTTTATATATATTCTTAGAACCACCTCAAATGAGAAGAACGTCAACCAAGTATGGCAACCATTTGATCCGATCAACATCTTCAGTATGTCCAACTTAGTAGTACCCACCACAAAAGTCGCAAGATAATCAGACCCCACTGTTATTTCTACAGTTTCATTGAGCTTAAAACCATTCTCAAATGAGTTATATCCATCAGCTTTCCTTAACTTCATAGATACTTCTAAAGTTTCGAATGAGAAGAAAGTTGGTTAGCTTCAAAGGAGAGTTGTCACGTGCACCTCGCGTGTGTAGTAACACACATGCGCCTCACGTGCCTTATAACCTAGCCAAATTTCCACTGCTAGTACTAACTAAACACTGCTAGTAACTTTCCACTGCTAGTACTAACTAACCTAGCCAACTTTCCACTGCTAGTACTAACTAAACACTGCTAGTAACTTTCCACTGCTAGTACTAACTTTCCACTGCTAGTACCAACTAAACACTGCTAGTACTAATCAAATCCTATCAATCCTCCCTTCTTCAAAACATTCTTGACCTCTAGAATGGAAATCAAAAGCTGGATACTTAGCATATAACTCTGCTAAGTTCTCCCAAGTAGCATCTTCTAGTGTCCATTAGTGTAATCCATTATTGTCCTCAAGAATGTGCAGCAAATGTGTGTAGATATCACTCTTTGCTAATGTGCTCTTCTACCACCAAAAACAAACACCCTTCATGTAGCTTAAGTTGGTAGTACATGTTTTCTAGAAATAAGCTTCATAATTGACTTATCAATGTATTCTGGAATATGAATCACCAACAAAAGACTGGAACTATCTGATCATTCTCCTACCACACTTTGACCCATGAACCAATTCTCTTATCACAACTAAAAATTCTTTCATTAAGCCATTCTTTTAGCATTTGTAAAATTATCAACTACATCTCATTTTAACCAACGTCTTCTACTTTTAAATCTTTAATACCTTCCCACTCAGAAAATATGAATCATTAAGCATTAGACTCTAGCTCTTCACAACCTTTAACAGCAGCCAAAGCTCCATAACACGAATCTTTTCCATTTCTTCTTCCTATTAGGCCATTTCCAAATGTCAAATTTCCACTTTCTGAACTTAAATTTTCATCTCATACCCTCCACTTTCTTTCTTGTAGGCCACTCCCATATGTCAAACTCCAAATAACCAAAATTATCTTCATTCTTTTCAGCAGCTTCTTTATCACTCATCTTCATTTTAACCTGCTCCGTACCTTCTTCCTGCTTATACCAGTGATCATCACAAGTGAATGTCTTATCAGGAGGACTATGAACATTAGATACATAAGTAGCCACATACAAACTTTTATGCCCATCTGCCCAACCTTCAAAACACCTTCGATCACAGTATTTTTCCAACCCCAGGTCGCTTAGAATAAGTTCATTATCTTCGTTACTTGTACATTGTTCTACACCATACTCATCTTTGCTTCTCATCAAGCTGTTACATTTACCTTTTACAACTTTCTTCCTTTTTGTATATGGTAAACAAAAACTTTCACTAGTATTTACCTTCATTCCCTCATCACCATAAACGAATCTTTCTAAATCTATCCTTTCCCCATTCTCCACAATCTCATCTTCTTCTTTAACAAACATATCACAAACAACTACACTTACATTCAGTTTAGTTTCACTACTTTTAACCTCATCTTTATTAAGTCCATAAAAAATGCCCATACACTCAGTGTCGTCATCCATTTCACTTTTTCTCAATTCCATCTCTTCACATTCAACATCATCTTTCCAACTAACATCAAAATCAAATAATCCATTTTCCATCTCACTAGTTTTCTTAATTGGCATTTCCTCAAACACCTTACATGCATCTTTATTTTCCTCAAATGTCATCTCCTTATTATTATCATTAATCGTCAAATCATTCCTAGTATACAAATTGCTATATGAATTTTGAAGTTGTCGATCATTACCTTGTAATTTTGGGAACTTCACTCCAGGTAACTCACTGTACTGATTAGGTGTTCTACCCACCACACTATTAGCTACTTGATTTTTCCTAAACTGTCTCACCATTTATACCATAGATTGTCTCAATTTAACCATTACATCATCTACAAATCTTCTAATATTTTCATCTACCCCAATTCCTGATTTATTACCCACCAAAGATCTTGAAAAGGAGCCATTTTGTAACCAACAATCATTGTATCAACCATGAGTTAAGCCTTCCAGATTACATGTTTATCGTCAATCTCGTTGCTTACTTATTTTGTAGGGTATTTTGAACCATGGTTGAGTTTAATGAAATATTTCGAATTAAGGATTGATAAGCACCACTAGGATCAATTAAGATTGATAATGGATTACAATGGGCTTGGACGATCAAGAAGATAAGAATAGAAAGTCGAAAGCTTCAATGTATTATCAATGGAGGATAGTTTTTGTGAATTTGTTAAAAAATGATAACAAGAGATTACTGAGAGAATTAAAGAGAGAATCAAGGACCAAAGTTGTACAAACTAAAGACTTTAAGGACTGTATTGTAAATAGTTTATAAGTTTGTTAGTTAGTTTTTCCCTCTTCTGTATATATCAGATTTGTATTCATTTTGTGAGTAACAATTCATTCCATCAATATACTCATCATTTTTCCCTTTCATTTCAATTCTTCTTATGGTATCAGAGCCATAATGGCTCGTTTCATATCATTCTAAACCGTCATTTCATCATAAGTGTTACAATTTGAGTCAATTCTTGGTTCAAATTGTATTTTGATTACAAGTAACTGATCAATTTGGGGTTAATTTGTGTTCTTGAATTGATTTGTGTGATTCAATTCATTTGTTGTGGATAATTGTGTTGTTCTACTGGTCAATTGCTCATAAAATCAGTTTTCCCCAAATTTTCTGATCAAAGTTTGACCTAATTTCAAAATGGTGAATAATTCCGCAAATACTACCGCAAATGTTCTAATGGATCCTCAGTTGATTCAAAATCCTTTGTATCTACATCCTTCTGAAGGGCCTGGTTCTTTGATTGTTCATGAGAAATTGATTGGAGCACAGAATTATCGGTCTTGGAAGAGATATGTAGAAATTGGTTTGTCAACTAAGAGGAAGTTAGGGTTTGTAAGAGGAACTGTAGCAAGAATTGCATCTGATCCTGTTCAGTGTGAGCTTTGGGATACTTGCAATAATATGGTAATTTCTTGGATAATGAATTATGTTTTTGATTCAATTGCTAAATCTATAATGTTTGTTGGTACTGCTGCTGAGATTTGGATTCAATTAGAGAAGAGATTTGCTTTGAGTAATGGCTCTAGGAAGTACAAAATAAATAGGAGATTTATTCTGTTGAACAACAAGGTAGCCTTATTAGTGAGTATTACACTAGGTTGAAGTGCATCTGGGAAGAATTAGATTCAATGACTCAACTACCTGTTATAACAAATGTTACAACTGAAGTCAGGAATTTTTGAATGCTTTAAACAGTCATAAGGAAGAACTTAGGTTGTTTCAGTTTTTGAATGGGTTGGATGAGTATTTTAGTTCACAAAGGAGCCAAATATTATTGATGAATCGATTACCAACTGTTGAAAGTGCATGTTCAATGTTACAACAAGCAGAGTCTCAGAGAGAAATAACTCAAACCAGTTCTTCAATGGAAGTTACTGCTCTTTACAGCAAGGCTAATTTGAAGGACAAGTGTTCTATTTGTGGTTTTAAGTGGCATCTACCAGATAGGTGTTGGGAAAAGGTTGGATATCCCACCTGGCATCCAAAGTGTAAGTAATCAAAAGTTAGAGGTAAGGATGGTAATGGTGTGAAAGGAAGTCAAGTTGTGAAAGGAAACCAGTATTATAGGAAGATTGCTGCTACTGCTGAAGGAGGAAATGTGATGTTCACTCCACAACAATTTCAGCAACTCATGAGGAGTTTGCCAAATTTTGAGCTCAAAGGAAATGATTTTGATGAGGAGTTAGATCACTCTTTTGCTGCAGGTAAATTCTATTTACTTGCTGTTGCTTCTCTTATGGTCAATTTTTGGATATTTGACACTGGGGCTACTGATCATATGACACCTATCCTTAAGAATCTCATTGATGCTGCAAAATTGTTGTTTGAACCCAAAATAACTTTTCCAAATGGCCTTACATCTGCAATAACTCATACAGGAATAATTAAACTAAATAATGAGCTTATGCTTAAAAATACTCTTGTGGTTCCTTCCTTCAAATTCAGTATCCTTTCTGTACCTAAACTCACCCAAGATAGTAAATGTTTTGTTACCTTCTTTCCAAAATTATGTGTTGTTCAGGACTTGAAAACAAAGAAAGTTCTGGCTCTGGGTAAACAAAGATCTGGACTCTATCTGCTTCTCAATGTTCCTCTCAAGTCTATTGATGCTAGACTTCAATCTTTGATTGTTGCTACTTGTGTTGCTTCTAGTTTTCTTTCTTATCTTGCAAGTTTCACTAGTATGTTGAATAAAGCTGTAACTACATGTAATCAGTCATATAGTTTGTGGCATCTTAGACTAGGACACATTTTCGATACAAAATTGCAGCATGTTACTTGTGTTCCTAGTTCTACAGTCAAATCTAATACAATCTCTTGTGTTTCATGTCTTATGGCAAAATTTACTAAATTACCCTATGAGCTTAGTGATTCTCATGCCTCTAAACTCTTTGAGCTTATTCATATTGACATATGGGGTCCATACAAGGTTGCTACTAATGGTAGATAAAAGTATTTTCTTACCATAGTAGATGATTGTAGCAGAGTTACATGGGCTTATCTTTTAGTTCATAAGTCTGATTCCTTTCCTGTTCTAAAGTCCTTTATAAAGTTTGTCTCAAATCAGTTTAATAAGACAGTTAAGACAGTAAGATCAGATAATGCACTTGAGTTTGTTAAGGGGCCATGTCATCTATTTTTGTTGAACAAGGGATTGAGCATCATACATCATGTGTTGATAGACCTCAACAAAATGCAATAGTTGAGAGAAAACATAGACATATTTTGGAAATAGCAAGAGCCTTAAGATTTCATTCTCATTTGCCTTTGCATCATTGGGGAGACTGTGTCACTACTGCTACATACCTTATAAATAGAATGCCATCATCTGTATTAAACAACAAAACTCCCTATGAGATTCTGTTAAATCAAGTGCCCAGTTATGAACACCTGAGAGTATTTGGTTGTTTTGCTATGGCTTCAAATCCTTCCAGGGTATCTGACAAGTTTGCACCTAGAGGTGTTCCATGTGTATTTCTGGGATATCCTCAACATCAGAAAGGCTACAAGCTTCTGAATCTCCTTAACCAAACAACCTTTGTTTCAAGAGATGTAACATTTTATGAGGATATTTTTCCTTATTCTTCCACCAGTATATCAAAGTTTCTAACACCTTTACCATGTGCATTACCTCATTCTTCACCCTTGTCTTTTGATGAGTTTGTATCTACAACAACTACTAATGCACAAGAATCCTCTGTTTCCGAACAAGGCTCCTCTGTTACCAATAATTCTTCAAATATTACACCTTCAGACTCATCATCAGATACTCAATCATTTGATCAGCATGTGAATATTGAGAACCAACCCTCTACATCCAATCCTGTTCCACCTAGACAATCCACAAGGACTTCAAAACCCCCTAACTGGTTAAAGGATTATGTTACAAAGCTGCCTCATGTTCCTATGGCTAATCAAGTATCCACTCCTTTGTTGCATAGCCAATTTCAAGAATTTTTGTGTGCTCTTGTAACAAAATCTTATCCAAGTCTATTTAAGGATGTTGTACAAGATGTTTCCTGGTGTCAGGCTATGATGCAGAATTAACAGCCTTAGAGGATAATGAAACTTGGGAAGTTACTTCTTTGCCACAGGGAAAGAAAGCCATCAATTGTCACTGGGTGTTTAAAACTAAACTCAAGGTTGATGGTACAGTTGAAAGAAAGAAGGCAAGACTTGTGGTGCAGGGGAACAGACAGAGGAAAGGTGTAGATTTTGAAGAAACATTTGCTCCATTAGCCAAAATGGTTACTGTAAGGTCTATGTTAGCTGTTGCTGCTATGAATGGATGGGAGACATGCCAAATGGATGTTTCGAATGCATTTCTACATGGAGATTTATTGGAAGAAGTATATATGAAGATGCCACCAGGATATGTTGGAAAGGGACAAGGTGTGCAAAATGTGTCCAATGCTACTTCTTTAGTGTGTAAGTTGAAGAAGTCACTGTATGGTCTTAAACAAGCACCAAGGCGGTGGTTTTCAAAGTTATCAACTACCTTGCTTTCTTTTGGGTATCAACAGTCGAAGGCTGATTACTCATTGTTAACTAAGAAGGATTCAAAGAGTTTTATAGCTATTCTTGTCTATGTGGATGATATTCTAATTACAGGGAGTGATTCCTCTCAAATACAGTTGTTGAAAGATCATCTGAGTTCCACTTTTCATATGAAAGACTTAGGGCCTTTAAATTACTTTCTGGGTATAGAGGTCACAAGAGCTGATCAGGGTATTTTCATATCCCAAAAGAAGTATGCATTGGATCTTCTCAAAGAATATGGTGTTCATAATGCAAGACCCTACAAACTTCCAAAGGACCCTAATCTCAAGTTACAAGCTGATATAGGAAGTCCTTTGGATGATCCAGAAACCTATAGAAGACTAATAGGTAAACTGATTTACCTTACTGTAACTAGACCAGACATATGTTATACAGTACAATTACTAAGTCAGTTTATGCAAAACCCAACCTCTGTTCACATGCAAGCTGCAAAACACTTATTAAGGTACTTATTGAATAGTCCTGGTCAAGGAGTTGTTCTTACTCACAAATATGCTGCTCATTTAACTGCCTACTGTGACTCTGATTGGGCAAGTTGTCCAATGTCAAGAAGATCAACAATTGGTTATTGCATACTCTTAGGTGATTCACCTATTTCATGGAAGTCTAAAAAGCAAGGTGTGGTTGCTAGATCTTTAGCAGAAGCTGAATATAGGGCTATGGCCTTAACCTGTTGTGAAGTTACTTGGATTGTATCTCTTCTTAAGGATCTTGGTATAATTCAAAGAGTTTTATAGCTTTCTTTTGGTCCTTGCATGGAAATAGGAGAGAAGTCCAAGGACCAAAGTTGTACACACTAAAGACTTCAAGGACTTAGTTTATATTCTCATTGTTAACTAATTGCAATTCATTTTGTGACATTTATCAATTATTTTAATTTCAATTCTTCTTATAAGGAAACTTAAAACTTTCGATATTGCTAAAAAGGTAAGCACCGTCGGTAATGAACCGATCCCTGCATGTTTCAAGATCGTATTCCTAAAACAAATTCGGTAGATTCGTCCCTAGTAAAATTAAAGATCAATTATAATTGTGACATTGTCATCATTGCAAGACATTTATGTTATTTTAATTCAAAATCATCATTATCCATAAAATCACTACTCCAACCCACAAGCCACTTCCAACCCCATTTTCAATACAATAAAATTTTCATTTAATCATCCGGATGACCAAAACCACCTCCATCTTTGCCTTTTAACATGTGCTTAGTATACTTTTGTAACAACAACGACGCGTCATCACACCCTTTTCACGTGTGAAGGGGCTTCCATTACATTTGGTCTAATTGATCCATCAAGTTATTTATAAGATTCTAGTTCTAGAAAATAGAAATGATGTAACATTAGTCATTTTAACGAAATTGCAATTCGTTGGAGCCTTGGAGTTATCACAGTGACACAGTTTATTTTAGCAGAAAATACAAAGCTACAAATCTTTGTTTTTGAAAAGGTAAAAAATTACAAAAGAAGTAGTAACGTTGTCGTACATTGACAATTTAACATGGACCATGCTTACATTTGGTTGGGTGTTATACCTAAACTAATTGTGATTCTTTATAAGCAAACACAGACATGATCAGGGGCATCATCCCAATTATTTGACATCTAATAATGTTTCAATTTGGCAGGTTGCATTCGACCTAACAGCATCCACAATGCTCCTACCTTTTAAAGACTACGTTTATGATAATAAATCTTAAAGGTATATGACTGATGATTTTTAAAATCTTGCAAGTAAAAGTTTTCTTTCAAATTTCTTCAAACGCTTGCACATCTTAAGTCTTTCTTTTCGCAGTCTTTAAAAAGTCTTCAACGCAATCTTAAAAAGCTTTGAAAAGTTTTTCAAATAGAAAAAACTTTACTCAAACGACCTATCATAGATCTTCTAAGCTTTGCCACATCGATCTATTATACATAATGTTTGGAGTTTTTTCCCACTTTATGCTTGGTTTTCAAAAATTGTCCAAAACTATGCTTTTATATATATATATATAGTATTTCTATCCTATGCTTCTTTAATTAAAATAAAAGGAAAATAAAAAGTATATACTCTCTCTCCTCTAGCATGGGGCACATAGTCTTTCACCATTTCTTTTTATGTCAGCTTCTCTTTCTTTTTAATGTGTGGCTAATCCTTCACAAGATTCATCGCAAACATGGATCGCTTCACATGGGTTGAAAATAAGTATCTAAATCATATTATATATGTATTCTTTACAGTGAATACTCATGCTAAAGAAAAGAAAACGTATAAATGATTACACAACTATTTCTAAAACCTTTTTTTTTAAAATAGGTCCTAGAATTAATAAGGTAATGACGTTGTAGTCGTTATCATGAACGTCAATAAGACCATGTAAATAATATGCTCTCACCGTCTCACATTAAGTGTTCACGTTGCTATTTTGATATGTCTTATAATAAGTTTCAACTTTATATTTCAACCAATGAAAATAGACTTTCGTGAGCAATTATGATATTTGATTAATTGATAGTGTAGCTATCGAAATTTTCTAAAAACTTGTGCGTTATAAAAATGGACATTTAATATAAGACGGGGAGAGTACAATTTTAGATTAGTAGTAGTGATCAACTTGTGATTCTTTCACCGAAGTCAAAGTTATTCATGGGTTAATACACTTTTGTTCAATTAATCTTCAAACATCATGGGTTAAAACACTTACGTTGATTAGGTGGAGTAAAAATTTGAAATAATATCAAAATGTGTTATTTATAATTTTTACGACATATAATGTTTACAGAGATATGAAAATACTTTTTTAACATCTATTTGGATTGATGAATGCAAAGTTATGAGAATAAATATTAAATTTATATTTGAATGAATAATAACTAAATTAAGAATACGTAGAATTTTTTATACGTATTATTTTTAATTTTTAGAATAGCAGAACTTAAACCAGAACCTAAAAATCACATTGGGATTTATTTTTAACAAATATTTATTAACATTACTTGGTAAATTCACCATTGGGCTTAAACTCATTAATACTCATATTAAAAGCATGAAACTTAAATTTTAAAAATAATATAAAATTTTAAAGATAATAGATGCTCATCTCTTTTCACATTTGTTTTCTTTATCTTTTTGTCTTTTAATACATGTCACAGATGAGAGAGAATGAAATGAGAGAGGAGAGTCATTTAATTTTTCATAAAATTTAATCGAAAAGCATAGATATGGAAGAATGCATAGGTTGGGAAAGGTTTTAAAAACCAAGCATAAAGTGGGAAAAAACTCTAATGTTTGCTCATATACGTATCAAAATGTTGGACAACTATGCAAGCGGCAATAGGGTACAAACATAGCTTCGTAACAGGATCAAAGGTTGTATAACTCAAGCAAAATGTTGACAAATTTGATGGTTGACGAGAGTTGGTGTTTTTTTCTGAAGAAGAAGAATCAATTTACCGCGAGCAGTTTCTAGACAAACGAATAAAAAGGTTCGGAATAAAAAATTGCCTGTGTTGTCAAAATGGTGCAGCAATACTAAGAATAATAGCTTGTTCAAAAAAAAATAGAAAAATACTAACCATAATAGCAACAATATGCATTTGGTTTTGATAAGTCTAGTCGAACTATCGGAGATTCAGATATGACAATATGTCTAAGAGTTTGGGATGATACTCAAGCTTTACATGGATGTAAGATTCATGCCCGATATGCCATGTGTCGTCATAACGTAATGTCATGCCAACATGAGATTCATCGCGTGATGTCATACCAACATGTGATTGCTCGCAGGTGGTGTCAAAATATGAAACTGCTAGATCATGTGTTACGTCATTGTTCATGGCCGTTTGCATAATATGTTTCAGTTTAACTTGTGGTAGATATCATGGGAGCTACTTCTTCCAACTTCTCTCTAGTCGAATTAAATAAAAAAACTGAGGTGATCAAGCGTTATTGAAAGTTCTGGAGACTGGTGCATGTTTGGATTCCGTCAACAAGGAACAAGTTTGTTTGGTCTCTAAAGTCTATACCTTATCAATTGGTTGTAGAATCAATCATGGTCTTAAAGCTATGTTCTGGTCTCTGGCTTATCTTTAAATTGAACACTTGGTCTTTGGTCAAAAAAGAAAAAAAGAAAAGAACACTTGCTCTTTCTAGTACCCAATATTGATAATAGAGTAAAGGTATGGATTAGTTGACTTAGGATCCTTGACAAAAAAACAAACAAACAAGACTATAAATTTATGCATCACATTTCTATGATAAACTTTTAGTTCATAATTGTAAAATAAGGATGAAATTGCATCTTTGTATATATCTTTAGTGATCTATCTAGCTAATTCATGTTAAAAGGATTTAAGGTAAACATGCCTTATTGTTCCTTTTATCTTAACTACCCTGATAGTACATAAACCAAACTCCCATCTTTATTTCTAAATGTACGAGATCACGTGTCTTACCTAAAAGGCATGTAATGACACTTAACTCTAAAACTAACAAAATCGTTAAAAATTAACTATTTTGCGCTTGATTGCAGCCAACAGAATTTGGACTCAGATTGCAAATTATGATTCTACTCTTAAACTGAATTTTTGGACGAAATCTGTTTAACAAGCATATCCTAAATAACAAAATCTGTAATTCACTCAGTGGATACCATTTTGAGGTATCAACATAGTTTTTTACTGTACAAAAAAAAAGTACATCGACGGCAATCTGAAATTACACTTGAAAGTAGAACTTCTTTCCAATCTATGATTACAACAAGGAACCTATTGAACCTTAGACATCAACAATAATAGTAAATATAATACGGATAAAAACTATGAGCTTGATCAATAGTGACATACTGACATCTACTTAACCATTTGAACATCAATGAGTCAACGACTAAAACCAGAAAACCTCGATCAATATTACACATTTCGAACCTTTGAAAACCAGGACGGTCAATGAGAACGAGAGACAATCAGCTGAAAACGATGAAACATACTGTAGAAGTTATTTATCTTAATTCTAAGAGTTGAACCATGTTTCAATCGCAATTAACGCACTGAGTAGTTGAAAAAACCAACAAATTCTTCCCTAACAATAATAAAAAAGACAAAAAAACACTCAATAAGTTTATTGCCATAAAACTTATACCATTCACAAAGAAACGAATCAAACTTTAAACTCCCTTTAGAGCTAGTTTGCTTGAGAACCCCTCAAGAGCACCTAACTGTAACTTCCCTCTTTTGAAAATCATAAATGGACTGATAACCATTATTTTCAAATTTGTAGAAGAAAAAATACCCTCCAACAATCATGCCTATAGAAACGTCTATACTTCAAATATACATGATAAACGTCAAATTTGGTCAACTAAGGTAAAAAAAAATTACCTAAACAGTACTTGCTTGATTATGCTGTGCATATGACTATTTTCGAGTTAAAATCTAATTCCTATAATGGCTTTCCACAAGCAAATGATTCTGTCAATACGTATTTGTAACTTAGACAGTACTGAGAATAGAACACACCAGGAATCAATAATTTCATGATATTAAGCAAGAATCTTATTCTATTTTAAGAAATTGAAAAAACATGTATGGCGCCGGTCACATTGTACAAAGTAACGGCTAATGTTTTTCTAACTACATACAACAAAATATCTAACATATCATACCGTTTAAGATGCTTTGCTCCTCACATGATACATTTTAGCAAAATCCAAGCATAATTGATGGTCTCTTTTATCTCCCCAACCTCCCCACCCTCTAAATCCAGCTTGATACCCTTCTTGATTTCTAAACACATGTACTCCCCACTCGTGTTTAATGTTGGCAACCTTATCAATCTCTTCAGTGTCAATATTTACCACACCATTATCAACACAAGCAGCGTTTTCACCTTGACCTTGATGCAACCCACATTTCCCAAAATGAACCGCACTAGCCCTAGGCCCTCGCATAGAGTAAACTGAACCACCGAAAGAAGGATACACCGTCGACCACATTGTTATATCCCAATTATAATCATCAAAGAAACAAAACTCTTTAGCTTTTCTATGTATTTTCCTCCACACCGTTCTATTAAAAGTATACCCAATGTTACCCATTCTTTCAGCTATTAAACTATTCCAACCTTCACCTCTAGATTTCACGTTACTTGGCGCAAGATTCACAGCATAACAATCCGGACATTTGGTAGGTTTCAACTCCGTTAATATCTTCAAATTTTGATACGCGTTTGGGAAAATGAAGTGATCTTCTTCTATAAAAAGAACATCACCCGAATGACCTATTGTTTCCTTGAGCCCATCCCATACCGTGTTCATCATCCACCACCAATGATGCTTCAACGACACAATCTTCGGTGACCGATGATTCCCATACTGATCAGTACTCCCTTCACATTTTTTCTCAATCGGGTCATCTTTTTCTTTACAATCATTAGGCGACACACCAGGAATCCATTCGGAAATATATGAGGCGAAAAAGGCGCAAATACTTGCTTCACTTGACAAAACCTAATACCTTCCACAATCTTATTCATTGCGTCAAAGTATCCGTCATGACTTACAATCAACAAAGTCTCATTAATTCCCGACACACGTGATAAACTATCCACAACTAATTTAAGATACTGCGGACGATTGTGCACATAAAGAACAATAACTATCCTATCCTTCGCCAAACTTGGATACAAATCCATGTTCCTTGGTGCCAACTGATTCTTACCCTCCAACATTTTAGACAAATAATTGTGCTTAGGCAACTTAACACTACCAACCAAACCCGATACATTAAAATTAACTTCCGTAATACTATCAATCTCAACCTCATTCTCTTGCATTAACTCACTACTACTCGAATTCATCCCAACTAGAAAACACAACAAAAACACCCCAGCTAAAGTTAACGAAACTACGAAAAGAAACCTACGAACCGCGCCATCTCGTATCCGTGGTTTCTTATAATAAGTAGCCATAGCTTTATCAATATAACTTCTGTTAGACATTTTCACAAACACTTAGTATGCAATATAACAAAGATCTAGCAAAAACCTAATAAAACATTAATTTAAACCTTAAAATTTACCAAGAATACTAAATGGCCAAAAGGGTATCTGAAAATAACCTCAAAACATGATCTTGAGGTTTATGGGTAAATTAGTGTGTATTGGGATTGAGAGAATGAAGAAAAGGTGTTTGGTGAGATTTATGAATGAATGAGAGATTGATTGATTAATGAGTTGAAAGAGTAGATGGTAATCAATCAATTGTTCGGAAACTTCAAGATTCAGACTTAATTGTGCTCTAGTTGAATAAACATAACAAGTCAAAGGTCAATGCTTGTACAATGGCGATTTTTTTTTTTCTTTTCTCTCTCTCTCTCTTCATATTACTTTAAAAAAACAACATTTAATAATAATAATAATAATAATAATAATAAAATGTAAGAATAATTGTAATATAAAATTTTCAGAAATTTTCAGAAAAAAAAAAGGTGTTTTTAAAAACCTTGAAAAAATTTATACTATGTTGGTAAAAAAAAAACTGCTTACTATGTACTATGGCTACACACAAAAATGTGTAGATTAGTCTTTTTGGCCGGTGTCTTTTAAAACCAATATATTAACAAATTTTAAGAATAATCGTAATAAGAAAATGCATTTTTAAAAACCAATAAATTAACAAATTTTACACTACGCAGGTCAATTTATAATGGTTCACGGGTACAATTGGTATAGAAATCTGACCACACGTGAAGGGCTAGTCGTAGTGTGCGTCATGCTTGAGGGTGATGTCCAACAACCACTGACTGTGAATCATAGATTACGGTGACCCTGAAAAACTCTTATGTATGTAATGAGCTTGATGAGATGTTAACTGCATATCGTGTCATACCGTAGCTTTGTAAACACTGTATGGCCGTTCTTCTATCTTATTTGTTGCTCAACATACGTTATGTAGATCATTATACAGTTAGATTCGGATTTGTGTTTTTCGTTTTTCTCCTTTTGAGCTATCTAAAATTCATGCTTTTACGTCTTTACTTATCATTCATACTTTATTTTCTTGCATAACTCTTTGATCCCGTCTTTATTATAAGAATAACAAATTATGATATAAATAATAAAGATTTTATACTTGTTGAAAACATTTAATTGCCATGCACAACCTAACCAACCCTCATGGAGTCATGGTTTTATATTTACTTAAAGAATCTTTTTTTCAGTCGCGATAGGTGTCCTGATCACAAGCAGGCATCATGTGTTATATCTTTAATCAAGACTTTAACTACAAAAGGATACAGTAGATTCTTATTAATAGAGAATGTAGAGTTAGAGACACGGACATACCTAAGCCAAAGGTATACATGAATATATTTTCCAAAAACATTTGTAGTGTAATAATTTTTAGCGAATATATGATAGTTTAATATTAAATGCATATCATTTTTGATCGTGTACGGTACTTCTGGGCACGCGTAGAAGAGCCGGTCCAACCCCGGATCAAGACCTACCAGTCCAGACTTACCTCGGACGTCATCCGTCCCCACAACACATCACCCAGACAAGGGATATTAACCGCGGATACACGATACGTCCGGGGAAGTCCTAGTTGCGTCTCAACCAAAGGGTAAGGAATCCTACATGGGAATGAGGTATTGTCACCCACAGTCCCCAAAAGGGAAAGCGCGGTGGATTGCCGCCCAAAACCGTCGCTATAACAACAACAAGACAACCTCCTGAGTTGACTTATGTCATTCTTACTCACAAATGTCGTTCTCATGACCCGTGACCATGAGAACCCGACAAGAAAGTCCAACATATAAATAGGGGTCTTCGCCACTGTTCAAACAGTAACTTGGACTTACTCTCTCTCTAGAATACTTTATCTCTCTAAAACCAATACTTACTCTCACACCCGAGGTTGACCGCGGAAGACCCCTTCCGCGGTGAGACTAACGGTGTTTCATTTTATTAGCAGCTACAAGTCAATATTCCCTCACTGATAAGGATTTAAAACGTACACTTTTAGAGGGCATTTAAGCCCTATTTTGACACATTTATATCCGCATCGCTTAATTTCGCTCCTTTTACTTTTACGCCTTTTGGAAGCAAAATCTTGGAATGAAGTACATTTTGACGAAAAGGAGCAAATACATGAAGAAAATGGAAAAGTTAAGATCAAAGCCACTCAAGATCGATCAACGATTGACGGCGTCCCATCCAAAGCGGCAACGCCGTCCTCTATGAATACTTGATCAAAACATGCACGCGACGGCTCGGTGAAAATTCGGTCATATAACCCGACGCCCACGCTTTAATTATAGAGGCGCCACTCACGCCATTTCATTCGACGGCCCGGATCTAGAATCAAGACGACGCCTCAACTAAAGACCGGCGTCACAACTCTAAGGTGGCGCGTCCCATCGATGACTCGCCTGACGAAACCCTAATGACGGTGACTGACGGGCCCCATGCAAAAGGTGACGCCGTCGCGATTGTAAATCTATATATAGAATTCGATTTTTCTGTATTTTAGGATGTAGACTTTTGGAGAAAAAACCCCAACTCAGTTGTAGTCCGAATTGGATAGTATTTTAGGGTCCCATACCCTATTTTATACATCTAGATAAGTTTGTTAATCCAATTTATCATTATGTCTATCCCATATTCGATTGATTGTGTGTATGCTTGCTTGTCTATCATGTCTAGCTAAATTACTTGTGTGTTTGCTTAGATCTATGAAACCTAGTTATTGATTATTGTTAGGTTGTTTCTGCCTTAATTGAAATTGGCTTAGAGTGCAACTAGGCATCTTCGTTGTATTTAATTCTTGAGTATGCTTTATGATGATATGGTTCATGGATGAAATAGCTAAGGCTTACCGACTCCGTGAGTCATATACGAGAGATAACCTCAAAGAACTAGGGACCACGCATACCCTACGACCTTTAGGAATACAACGCGTTAAGATAAAAGACATGACAACTCAACCGACCAATAAAAGATAACTAGGGAGTAATAGTATCTAAGTAAACACATCTTTAATCATCATACGAGCACACCTCAATTAGACATAGCTACCCGTAGTAATTAGATAATTAGATAATTAGTAGAAGTAGAGTAATCGGTAGAAGTACCACCCCCAACCAATTGCCCCGAGATATTTACGTTAGCTTTCTAGAAAACCATAAAAAAGATTAAAAAAAAATCATCCTCAACCCCACCTTTTTGTCATATATTTCTTACTAGCATTCCTATTCCCTTAGAGAACAATATCAATCCCCGAGGCTTACCCCATACTACACTACAACGATTAGGTTCACTGCCTAGGAGGTCGAAAAACTTGCTCGAAGAAAAGGAAGTTTCCTTGACCCCGAACGCGCCTTCCGCGTGCATCACTCACTTAATTCAAGATCTATTCCACCAAAGATAGCCTAAACTAGCATTGGTGTGGAAGAGCCTAGATATGTCTTAACAAGTTGGCGCCATCCGTGGGACGCTAACACAACTGCGTTTCCAAAAGAAGCTCTTTAATGAGTACTCAGGTAGATAATCCCTCTCTTTCCCCTGGGCCTTCTACGGTCAGAAACACAGGTAAAAAGGAAAAGGAGAATGACACAGAACGTTATTCCCCTAACGTTGTACCTGACGTGGCAATAAGGGAGTTCTATGAAAAGCACAATAACCGAATTCTGCCTCTAATGGCAGAGAAGGTTAATCAGGAAAAGCTGGATCAGGTCAAAACCCGTCTGGATTTTGATGATGTAACCAGAAATGAGAGGTCTCGGGAACACGCCCGAAACACCCGGTTGGAGTCCGAAAAAAAGAGGAAGTCCAAGAAAAGGCAGATGGGTAGCCTCAGCGCCATATCTGATCCTACATAATATTCCAGATCACAAAGCGTCTTCTCGAGACTCGACAGTCGAGAACCTGACGGCGTCACGCTTTAATTATGGAGGGCGTCACTCACAGTTTTCACTCTAGACGGCCCAGATCTAGAATCAAGACGACATCTCAACTAAAGACCGACGTCGTCACAACTCTAAGGTGACGATGTCCCATCGATGACTTGGCCCAGACGAAACCCTAATGACGGCGACCTGACGGTGTCCCATGCAAAAGGTGACGTCGTCGCGATTGTAAATCTATATATAGAATTCGATTTTTCTGTATTTTAGGAGGTAGACTTTTGTAGAAAAAACCCTAACTCAGTTGTAGTCCGACTTGGACAGTATTTTAGGCTCCCATGCCCTATTTTACACATCGAGATAAGTTTGTTAATCCAATTTATCATTATGTCTATCCCATATTCGATTGATTGTGTGTATGCTTGCTTGTCTATCATGTCTAGCTAAATTACTTGTGTGTTTGCTTAGATCTATGAAACATAGTTATTGATTATTGTTAGGTTATTTCTTTTCTTAATTGAAATTGGCTTAGGAGTGCAACTAGGCATCTTCGTTGTATTTAATGCTTGATTATGCTTTATGATGATATGGTTCATGGATGAAATAGCTAAGGCTTGCCGACTCCGTGAGTCATATACGAGAGATAACCTCAAAGAACTAGAGACCACGCATACCCTACGACCTTTAGGAATACAACGCGTTAAGATAAAGGACGTGACAACTCAACCGACCAATAAAAGATAACTAGGGAGTAATAGTATCTGAGTAAACATATCTTTAATCATCATACGAGCACACCTCAATTAGACATAGCTACCCGTAGTAATTAGATAATTAGATAATTAGTAGAAGTAGAGTAATCGGTGAAGTACCACCCCAACCAATTGCCCCGAGATATTTACCTTAGCTTTCTAAAAACCATAAAAAGATTTTAAAAAAAAAAAAAAAATCATTCTCAACCCCACCTTCTCGTCATATATTTCTTACTAGCATTCCTATTCCTCTAGAGAACGATATCAATCCCGAGGCTTACCCCATACTACACTACAACGATTAGTTTCATCGCTTAGAGGTTGAAAACTTGCTCAAGAAAAGGAAGTTTCCTTGACCGAACGCGCCTTCCAGCAAGATCAAGTTTTTGGCCTCACTGTAGAATAGAATAGCTAGTTAGATTTCTATCTCGCTTAGGTTCCCTTGCTTGATTCCTATCAAGTAACATTTTTCTCATTTTCATTAGCTTCCTTGTAGTCTATCCCCTTCTTCGTATTTTTGTTCGTAACCTTATCACTTTTCATCATGGAAGGCGATAACCCACCACCAAATCAACCACTTCCAATCAACCCACCACCAATTAACCCGCCAAGAATCCGTACTCTTGGTGAATACTCTAGACTAAGCCATCAAGGCTATAGGAACATCATTGAGCTCCCCAATCAAGCTCAAACAACGGTCTTACGATCCGACACCATCCGGTTGGTGCAAAACGGATGTGCATTCCATGGACTTCGTTCCGAAGATCCTAATCAGCATCTCAAGGACTTCCTTAAAATCGTTGACTCTATCGACCTTGATGCTACCACAAGGGAGACCACGCCATGCGTCTTTTCCAATTCTCTACGGGACCAAGCTAATAATTGGCTCGAGCGACTTCCCCACGGATCCATCTCAAGTTGATGATCTCACCACTGCTTCTCGCCCAATTTTTCCCACCGGGAGAACTACCAAACTAAGGAACGACATCTTGATGTTCCAACAACGTCAAGGCGAAACTCTCTACGAGCCGTGCACTCGATTCAAGGACTTACTTCATAAAGTCCCTCATCACGGCATCGATATTCGCTTCAAGTCCAAATCTTTTACGATCATGTAAATCTCTCAACTAGGCAAACCATCGACCAAGCGGCCGGTGGCAAACTTAGTGAACTTACCGCGGAAGAATCGTGGGGTACAATTGTAACACCCCAACCCGACAAGGGTAAAGATATCACAAATACGGTTTCATATCAGAACCTTAAGTACTATACAATAGCGAAGCCTTTACAAAACTTACAAAAGAAAATATAAATAACTTAATAATCAAAATAAATCTAAGATCCCTATTTTCAAATCTTGCTCTCACTCTACTCTCAACCCGGATCACTATCCTATAAGCTCATCTTGAATGCTTAATACCGCGCAGAAAAGAAAATGCTACCGAGCTTACAAAGCCAGGTGAATGATATAACAAAACAAAAGCTAAAACAGAACAAAGATACAAATAACGAAATCACAACGAAATGAGAATGACGAATCATTGAGGATTCTGAAGCACAAATATACGTAAACCGAAAGAAACAAATGGCGATAAGAACAACACATAGTACATTAATAACACAAACACAAACACATCAAGAAAATAGAGTACATATAAGCTGGCGAAAAGTCTAAAGACTAACTAAACAATTTCTAGAAAGTAAACATGGCATTCATACAAGTCAATTAATCTACATTTAACACACTTAATCCAATATTGTAGCAATGAAATAGCAACAAATCATGGCAGTCACACATGCAAATAGAAAACATAATAGGAAAACTATTATTGAATAAGCAAAAGACATAGCATAGCAATTAGCAATTATCAAAACAGATATCATAATAAACCATTTCCCAGATAAAATCTTAATATAAGCAAAGTCTAAACATAGCAGATCAATCATAAGCAAACAGATAACTAACGAATAGGCAAAGTTTACAAAATTAATCGAACAATCATACATACTAAACTTTCGTGGATACTCGATTTCACACTAGCACATTCATCTCACGGATCAACGAATTCACATAACGATAAACCAACATAACATCGATGACAACATACTAATCATATTTAAACATATTAATCATATCCTAGCATGGCATACGGTAGTTACATAATCATATAAGAGCATAAACACATACAATAACATATAATAAACCTAATACATAAATATAAACACTTGAAAATACCGAATCATAAATGTAATACTTAACACGTACATAACAGATAAGGATTTAGTTAACTACCACAAGCCCGAACTTATCATATCGAAATAACTACTTATTCGTAGTAACCTCGTAAAATAATTGGAGTAGCTAGCTCCCGAAATTTTGTGAAGACGCCAGACGTGTACACTACATCGTTCACGTAAACATATCGGATAACGGATCGGATCTAGGATGCATCCATACGCCCAAAGCATGACAATAGTGGCGCGAAATTTGATCCGCAAGAAACCGTCAAGTTTTCTCGCGCAAGCAAGAAACTTAAAAGTTTAAGCACAGATGCAATGAAGATCGGAGGAGTATAGTGTTTCCCGGTCGTTATGTCCTAGCGAGCTATGCAATGGATTATCAAACGAATAGTGATCGGGAGATTTGAACGGAAAAGAGTTTGGTGAATTATTATAACTATAGGAAAAAGGACATAAACTACAAGGGCTAAAATGAAAATTAAAGTAAATTAAAAAGATTAAAAATATTAAATAAACGCTATCACTATATTTAAAGTGATGAACGTTTAAAACCTAAAACGTACGTTTAATTTAAAAACTACGTAACGTACAAAATAAAACGTGAAAATTACACTAGATAAATCCTAAAAATATGAAAAATACATTTTTACAAACCTAATGATATAAGAAAATATTTAGAAAAAGAAAATTATTTTTATCACTAATTATCTAATTATTATTAATTAAAAACTAATTTTAACTATTTAATAATTAACCAAAATGCAAGAAATTAGGAAACAAAGCTAGAAAAATGAAATTATGAAATGGAAAAGTCTAAAATATCAAACTAGAATTTTCAAAACTATTTTTGTATTTTTCAGATTAATTTTCTATTTTCTACCAATTTTAAACTAATTTAATCTAATTAAAATTGTGAAAAATACCAAATAAAAGAGGAAAAATAAGGAAAAATCTTTTTTATGCTTTTTATATTTATCTTAAACTAAGAAAATTGGAAAATTATTTTTTGGAACCTTTTCTCAATTATTTTCAATAAAAGCTAATTAAAAATTGATTAAAATCTATTTAAATTGAGAAAAATAGCAAATGAAGACCAAAAATTATGAAAACTTCAGGAAAATTCTAAAATTATATTATGAATCTATGAAAAATGAAAAATCAACAGGTTATGTGTAAGATTAATGAGCTCTTGTGTAATCGCTAGTGTAATAAAGCTTTGGAAGAATAAGAAAATAAGCTACTTATGCAACTAAGCAAAGGAACAAAGCTAAAGTACACTAGATTAAGCTAATTACTACTGAAATTACCTACTCTTAACAAGCTAAAAGCTCAGATCCTTAATCTAATGCTAATCGCTATGAACAAATCGGTGGTTCAGTCCACTGTTGAGCTTATCCAATGACTTATTCAATAAGCAAACAGAAACCACTAGTGCAGGTCCTACTAAACACCTGGCCAGCTACACTTTCACCAAAAACCAGACCATGGTGAGCTCTTATGAGCTCTGTACACACCTGCACAAAACTGAGGAAAACCTCTGCATATACTGATCTGTGGTGCAGGGCACTATTGGCCAGAAAGATTAGCTTGTTTGGAGCTTGTATAAAATTTGTAAAAATCAGATAAATTGATGGTAAGAAAGAGCACCAGCTGAGCTTTTTGAAATGCCAACTCTCACTGATTAAGACCCAAACATTAGTTCAAGAAAAATCCTTCTATCTAAGCCTAAAACCACTTTTTTAACTTTTTGACTTTTGAAGATATAATGAACTTTGACTAATTCGAACTTTAGATCAAATTTTATGGCTGAGATGGATGTTATAAGATGTATTAAGTATAATGAAAGCAAGTTTATGGGTTTCTAAACACAAAATGATGGCTCGCTAATCTCAATTCTCAACATTAGACGATGTTAAAAGGAATTTAAGATCAATTTTGACTTTTGTGGTTTTGTATACCAAACCGAGACTCAAATGAGCTCAAATACACTTAATGAGCATGAACCACTAAAACTTGATTCTTGAATAGACCAATGTAATGAGATAGTGCAAGAAACCAAACACCCTATTGTTATCGATTTAATCTCAAAACAGATTTGAACAATGAAACGACTTATATTTATGATCCAACTACTTTAATATGGTGATTTACGATCGATAGAACGAGTTTAGACAGATTTAGGCTACAAATACAAATTATGCATAAAACTTGAATAACACTTACAACATGTCCAAGCCACTATGGCTAGCCAAATTTGAAACAAGAACCACTAATCTATTAAACCAACCCAAATCATCAGAATCACCCCATTTCAAACCTGCATCAACCCCTGTACCATTTACGCTTGTGTTGACTTATATTGACCAAGGTCCAAAATGACCGCGAAAGTTCAAGCTTGTACAAAGCTTTAATAAGCTTCTATAAACTAGTTTGATAATGAAACTAAACTTTTAGAGGTTTAAGAACAGAGTTTGAAGATGAAAATCTTAACGATGGACATGAAATATAAATATTGAACATTAACTAAAATTGGTGCTTGAACTAAGTTGTAAAACACTTAAATATCTTTTTTTGAATACAAATAAGCTTACAAGTACATATGAGAACTAGTTTAAGATAAGTTAAACTAAAAACGACATTTTATGAAAGAAAAATAAAAGCTAAGTCTTCCTTGATGCTTTCTCTTGGCTTTTTATACACCCAGGCCTGCTTCTCTCACTTTCTTGGACATATCCCAGCACTAAAAATGACCCTTGGATCATTGAAATTGATCCCGCCATTTAAAACATTTTGCGCCAAACCGGTTTAATAGTCAGAGCTTGAAGCGGGGTAGGTATGGGGAGCATTAAATGCATCCTTGGCTCTTAGTGTTTGGAGGGGGAATAGGGATGATAATGGTGGAGGTTGAGTGTGATCGGGAGGTATCGCAGCAATGGAATGATGGAAATGGTGATCATGTGAATGAGAGAGAATGGGATGGGTCAAACCCATTTTGACCGGGTTTTAATAATAGGGTGTGGGTTGGATTCGTATAAACCGGGTAAAGGGTGGATTGGGCCAACAATTGGGCAAGGTGATAAAAAGGGTCCAATTGGAATGGTTTGTAATATTAAAACACAAGGACCAAATGTAACATTTGAAATTCAAGGGACCAATCATGTAACTTATGAAAAGTGGTCAAAGGACTAGTCTTGCCAAGTTTAATAATCCAAGGGTTGATTTTGACATTTTGAAATTTCAAGGACTAGTTTTGACCAATTTTGGATTTTCGGGGACTAAATTGTAATTTTCTCAAAACTTTTAGATTTCCCACCAAAGGACTAAATATGACAATTTTGATTTTAAAAGACCTTTGGTGACTTTTCTTTTGAATTTTGGCTCGGGGACTATTTTGACAATTTTATAAACTTGGGGCTAAACCGCAATTTTTGCAAATTTGATATGTTTTCATCCGATTTTGATATTTTGCATTTAAAACACATAAAACACTGATTTGTGATATTTTGATCATTTTGATGTGTTTCGAGTGTTTTCGATGATTTTGCGGTTTATTTTGTACAAAATGATGAGTATTTAGACACTCATCGGCCATACTATCAATAAGCGAGATAACGGAAAGGGACGTGGCGAACATCACTCTCTCGCCCTAGAGTCATGTCGAGGTGCATCAACGACACGGACATGGAACCCCATGACTAGTGAAAATATTGGCTCGATTTTCAAACTAACTTAGGTCAAACAGATTGTCATAAATGACACAGATCATAATCAAACACAAAGTTCAACAGATAACATATCAGATAATTCATATCATAAGGTTCATGTTCAAAGGTTCAATAGTCAGAAGTTTATGTCGTAGTCACATATCATACTTTCATAATCAGAATTTCATAACCAAATATAGCAAGGTTCAACAAATGTGCATATCAAAGTCTTTCTAACATAACGTTCAAATCAGATATTGCATGATTCAATAAAACAGGTGTTTCAAACAAGCAACAGATCAAACAATCAGAAAGGGTTCATAGCAATGGCATAGGAAACCCTAATAATTGAAATTGAAATAGAAAAGCTAACGAAAGAAAACGTCATAAGGAACCTTTCTTGAAAAGGTCGTAATATCCGCACCTTAAAGCAAATGAGAGAAAAGCAAGCGAATGAGTGAATCACGAAGATATAACGCCTCCTCTCCTTCAACGAATCTACACGGATTATGATTTATTTAATACTCGTTAGCATCATTAAGTTATAACGGTTTATCGCATTCACTCTTTACAGTTGTAAGTATATTCTTATTCTTAGTGATTTGACGAATTACGACATTTTAGAGTCTTAATCATTAATTAGCCAAACTTTTATGTTACAAATGATAAATGGTAAACTTAAGGGTTTAATATGATAAATATCTTATTTGAGGCTTATATGATCATCTTTCAAAGTATAGGGTTTATAAATGTCAAGAACGGATTTTAGGACTTTCTTTCAAAATAGTTTACACAAGCCTTCATAACTTACATGATTAACCAAGACTCACACGTAACATTGTTCGAACACCACCTTAATGAGACCATGCATGTAATACTTTAATTCATGATATTTGACTCCTTGCATAAAATCATAACTCACGCGTGTTTACAACACCCTTAATACTAGCTCGTTATACGTTAAATCATGATTATTAATGACCTTAAAACTTACTATTTTCACATGAAATAACGAATCAACACACCTAGCTTCTTACCCTAATCGACCCTAATTATGACCTAGGGTTTTCCCAAACTTTAGTATCATATTAACGAGTATTTAATTTACGTATACGGATTTTAATGACCCATCTCTTTGGCTAGGGCGGGGAAAACCGAATGTAAAATGAACCACAACTCATGCATGCGTTTACACAAATAATCCCACACCACGTCGACCCATTTAAACCATGTTAACGAGACCAAAGATTTACCCTTTCCCTTGCTTCAATATATCGTTCACACATGCAAACTCCAACTTAACCTCGTTATTCCCGACTCAATAACAAATCGACACACACATATAGGTTTGAAACATGAATACATAACATACTTACGACAAGGCTCACATATTTCATTAGTAAGATTCGGTTAACTCATGCGTTTCGTTAACATGCTTGTTTTAATATACACGACCAATATATATATATATACTTGATGTGGCTCGACTTTTCCCATGTGGTTCACGTTAATCATACCTCATGTTTACACAAGTTTTAACGTTTCATTCATATGGTTCGGTTCACATCTATAAAGGTTTAATATTTGTATGTGACGTATAATAGAGACGAAGGAAGAAGGTTATACCTTTGTTAGCTCGAGTCACACGCACACCAATCTAAAAGGGAATGAGCAGCCGATCGGTTAGAGAAAGAAAAGAAAACGTCTTCGTGCCGTGACCTTGTGAAACTAGGGTATCAAGTTTGAGGTTTGCGTTGCACCGATCGGAAAACAAAAGGAGTAAGGTTTTGCCGAGACCTTTTGAGCTAGGGTTTTAAAATTTGTGTTTTGTGTTTGTATTTATAGGTATATACCCGATCGGTTCATGGGTTTTGGTGTGTGGTTCTCGGCTCAAAAGCCCAACCGGACGAGACCATGGTTTTAGCTAGTCGGATCACAAAACAATCGAGGCCCAAACATTTACACGCGTGACTTATATTTTTCATCGTAAGATGTCGATCACTTAAATATACTCGTTAGGTTTTTCAAACAAATATAAGTTAGGTATTAAATTTCTTTTAATGAACGTATATATATATTTTACGTATTTTATAAATTTTAATTTTAAAGGGTAAATTAGTCTTTTAACATTTTTCGTATTTTTAAGGTTTTACAACAATAGAGGACCTTGCCCTCTATGACAATGAATGTTGGAATGACCCCCGTGAGTTGCCCAAAACCGTCAAGGAAATCTCCTTGCCCCCCATTGACTCACAACCTTCCACTAGCAGGATGCTCGAACTTGAAGATCAAATCAAATTCCTAATGAGTTCCTACGAGAATCCTAAGCCTTCACACCAAGTGAAAAAAATCACTCTACCTTGTGAATTATGTAGTGGTCCCCACGACACTCGTGATTGCACAAGACTCCCTGAACAATCTTTTGCGGACTACGCCTCCACATGTACCGACGGAGCGGGAGAGAAATGGTACACTTTCAAGCCCGAGCAAAATAACTTAGGAAATTCCTACAACCCCTCATGGAGAAATCACCCTAAACTTAGGTGGAGCCAAAACTCGAACCCGTCCCAAAATTACTCATTTAGTCCACCCAATAGGTCTCAATCAAACCACACCTCCTACAACAACCATCCAAACACCAGAACTTTCACTAGTGTTGGGTTTAATATTTGAGTTGATAAGACAAAACGTGTGAAACATGGAGGACATATTATGACAATGGGTAAAACTTCAAAGACAAGAAAAGATTACAGAATATGTTTATTATGTTAGGAAGATTTGTCTGTAATATTTATTCTTATCTTTGCAACCCTAACTCTAGTTATATAAAGAGAAAGGTGGAACGTATAGTGTGTGTCCTAATGTAAACACCAAAGTGTGTGTGTATGGGAAAACCCAGGCGTGGGGTGCCTAGGGTTTTGATAAAGTCGACTTGTAGTTTTACAGCCTCAAGGATCAATGATCCCTGTTTTGTAACCGTCTTAGAGTTGATCGTCTAGGATTGGGGCAGTGGATGTGTTTTGTAGAACACATGATGATGGCGAAACCTTGATATAATAACAATGAAAAGTTCTTTATTTCGCTGTGCATACATATTGTTCATTGTTATTTGTGCTTACTGATTATCCTAGATAAGGTCTAAACAACCTCGAGCATCGATTCTAACAAGTGGTATCAGAGAGGGTTGCTCTTGATATCTAGGATTTCGCAAGGTTTCTGGAAAAAGAAGAAAAATTCGAATCTGGAAAAAAATTTCGTAATGCTTCTGCAGGTCAGTTTTCAAACAGGTATAACTTCTTCGTTAACCGTTGGATCGGGACGTAATTTTTGGTGGACATTCTCTATATATTTCTCTAACTTTTCACCGGAGGGATCTTCAATTGGAGCTCTCAATCAAAAGTTATTCAGTGTCAAAAACTGCAGCAGAAGGAGGTATAATTTTCGAATTTTTAGGGTTTCGTGGTGCATTACAATTATTAATCATGGTTAAAAGAGTTATATTAATCATGGTGAATCAGTTTTTAACTGATAATGAACCCTAATATATCTCTTAATTCTTTTGATGCTCCAAGAAATTCATGGTGGAAGCAGCAAAATCGGTTCTAAGGGTTTAAAAGAAAGACGAATTTTGGGTTTCTCTAACTATTGTATATTCTAATTTTTGATTAAGTTCGTACTACTGGAGAACGTTTTCTTCTTTAGGTTAAGATTATTTCTCTTGCTTGTTATTCGAGGATTAGTCTTGGTCTTGAACAAGTTTCTCCGATTGGAAGTTTATTCCGTGCAATGCAAAGTTAGTACTTGTAGAAGAGTTAATACTTATAGCTTTGAAAAGTTAATACTCTTAGCTTTGGAAGTTAATACTTTTAGCTTTCAAAGTTAATATTGTTAGTGGAAGTTAATACTCTTAGTACATTTTTAGTACTCCTGATTTTGGAACTTTGTACTGTTAGCGGTGTCCGAGATGCAAGTTAATACTGATAGTGTTGACCGATATCAGACGTCATTGCATTTTGTTCCTTGGACAACAGTTGGTAAAGAAGTCGGATGACACACAGATTTTGGATTTTGTTTTTTGTTCTTAACAGGTTTCTAATAGCTCGTTCTTATTGTTTAAATGATTACGAAGGAAAGCGTTTATCACCTATTTGAAGTTAAAGTGAATTATTTGGGTTTGTGTTTTATCATACCTTTTAGCAGGAGGTAACTTGTTCGTGCATTCATGTGATAAACGAATTGACGAATAGTAGATGAAGTTTTAAATCAAGAGATTGCGGTCTCCCATACTATTGGGTATCGTTCGATGTCATCTTTAGTGCAAGATATAAGATACAAGTTTGGATTGTTCTACTTGACAGATCAAGTTGGTTATACTTGGTTTTCTTCATCGATAATCATTACATAGAGCCTGCATTCTTCAAATGGTTAACATATGGGTTTCAGGGAAGCTTAATGTTTAAATGTTTAACCATTTATATGCTACATCGAGGTGAAGGTTTTTGCTACAACTTGTTGGTATTTTACTATTGGTTGGTTTCTTTTGCCTTAATTTCATTTTTAGTGCGGAAAAATTCATGGAGGGTATCTTGAGGCATTGGAAAGATGGATTAGTCGTATGATATTGGTTCGTGGTTTGAAGATCAAAGTTGCTTCTACTTAGCTTCTCTAGTGGATAATGGCAAAAGGGAAGAAGAGTCTACTTGAAGATCCTTGGTGATATTGCATGGTATAAGGGAAGTCACATGTTTCTTGACTTATTAACTTCAAGGAAGTTCATGCTTATTGGTTTTGTCATTATCAACTAGGGAAGATTGTTGGGTTTAATATTTGAGTTGATAAGACAAAACGTGTGAAACATGGAGGACATATTATGACAAAGGGAAAACTTCAAAGACAAGAAAGATTACGTAATATGTTTATTATGTTAGGAAGATTTGTCTGTAATATTTATTCTTATCTCTTTGTAACCCTAACTCTCTAGTTATATAAAGAGAGGCAGGGAACGTGTATTAGTGTGTGTCCTAATGTAAACACCAAAGTGTGTGTGTGTGGGAAAACCCTGGCGTGGGGTTCCTAGGGTTTTAATAAAGTTGACTTGTAGTTTTACAGCCTCAAGGATCAATGATCCCTGTTGTGTAACCATCTTAGAGTTGATCGTCTAGGATTGGGGCCGTGGATGTGTTTTGTAGAATACATGATGATGGCGAAACCTTGATATAATAACAATGAAAAGTTCTTTATTCCGTTGTGCATACATATTGTTCATTGTTATTTGTGCTTCTCGATTATCCTAGATAAGGTCTACACAACCTCGAGCATCGATTCTAACAACTAGTATTGAAGGAATGGTGTCCAAGTTCATGTCATCTCGAAGCTCGATTGACTAAGCTGAAGCCGATTTCAAGCAACGACAAAGCGAGATGACAACCAAGCTCGACACCTCTTAAAAGCCTTCAATGACCAGGGATATTGGAGCACTCCCAGTGACACTATAAAGAACCCAGTGAATTGATTTCATCGACTTCATGTTCTTGATCACCAAGGAGAGTGCATATCCATGCCCCTTGCACCCAAAAGTCCACTCAGTTAACGCCATCAACACGGGGTCCAAAAAATCCGTCATGAGATACCAACAACCCTAGCCAACGGTCCATCCAAATCTTGAGAAACCTATCAATCAAGAACCCAAACCCACTCTAGAAGAGGAGTATAAGGAGCTCCACCAAGAAAAATCGGTTCTTGAAGTTTTGACTCATGCGCCTTACTATAATGATTTAAAAGATAAATATGAGCAAGAACTAAAATTAGGAGAACGTGGGTCCGCATTTGTGCAAAATAAGTTACCTAAGAAGTTAGATGATCCCGGCTATTCATTCTTCCGTGTAGCATTGGAAATTCCAAAGCTTTTACACATTAGCCGACTTAGGGTCAAGCATCAACCTTCTTCCATTGTCCCTCCATAAAAGCCTTAACTTAGGAAAAATAGAATCAACGGAAACCATCTTAGGTTTAGCGGACGGTAGTATTGCATATCCGGTAGGGATAATAAAGGACATGGTAGTACACATAGGTCAATTAACTCTTTTGGCGGATTTCCATGTGCTAGACATGAATAAGGACCCAACATGCCCATTGTTAGTTGGAAGAGGATTCTTAGCTACCGCTAGTGCCATAATTGATTGTAAGATGTCTAAGATAGTGGTAGGAGAAGGAGTGCTAGGTCAATTTACGATGTCGAAGCACATCTACTACAAAGAGGATGAACAAATACCCTATGAGATCATGTTGGATAGAAGACCATCTAGATATGGACCTTGGACCAATAGAGATTTTGTAGGCCCTCAACGACCTTTCTATTTAGAAGAGACCTTCGTGAGTAACGCAACTCTCAATGAACAACAATTGGCTAGGGACATTGAAGTGAACCCGTTCGAGGATACTTTAGTGTTTAGGAAGATGACCGAATTCCTAGGAACCTTGCCCATTAATCTTAACATGAATTGGTGGAAAGTTGAGAGTGAAAGCCTAAGTATAATTGGGTTGGGATATACCACCTAGTAATGGGAATGGAGAATGGCACATTAGGATGACAATCTATGATCCCGATGGAGAGAAGTTTGAAAAGGCATCTGGGACTAAGCGTACTAATAGGAAGTTAAAAGATAAGTTTGAGCCTATGACATTCTTGAGGATAAACTTGCTTCTTGAGTGCGTAGGAGCACGACTTGAGTCTAGCTACAAGACTCATAAATAAAGAAAAGTGCTTCGGGAGGCAGCCCATGTAATTGTTTGCTTGTTTTGTTTTTCAATTTTTGTGTGTCATATATCTTTTTCATTGTTTTTTATTCTCATGCTAGATTTTGTGAAAATTCTTTATTTTGTCTTTAACCTCGTCTTAATTACATATAAAGGTATTTTACAAAAAGATAAGTGTAGGGAAGATCACATACGTTTTTGAAAAACATGAACATGAGAATTACAATTCGTGAAATTGATATATATGTGTGTTTGTTAGAGTCAAATGCTTGTATCGAGTCATAAAGGATGTTTTGCAGAATTTCTTGAGGTTTTAAAGATGTAATTTTTCCGAAAAACGCAGCAGCACCACTTTACGTCGGGACAACTGACGAGCGTCAGATTAAACCACGGCGACGGGCTATGTAAAGCAGTTACTCGGTTTTTCGTTTTACATGCAACTTATAAATTTTGGAAATTCCTGGTCTTATTTTTCCGAAAAGCGCAAACATCCATTCCACAACCATTATATCTTACTTGTTTTCTAGTGTAGTTGTGTGTCATGTATAGTTTTACCGCCGATTTTACGCGAAGGTTTCGTTTGTTTTCTTATAAGTGTGCAGGTTATATTTGGCAAGAAGAAGAAACACAAATTGGATGAAGCTTATTACTCATGCATTCTTATTGGAAAAAAATTTAACCGCAACTTCACACGTATCCTACCGAGCTAATCAGGAGAGTATTAGTTTCTTTTCCTTACTTACCTTCCTTTATCATAACTTTGATACTTCGGGAACATTGGGGACAATGTTCGGTTTAAGTGTAGGAAGGAGAATAAAGCGGGAACTTAGAAACTATTCACTCACTTGATCATTTGTTTTGTCCTTGGTAGTTTGTGTAATAAACTATGAGAAATATTGGTTAGGGCAATTTTAGCGCTAAATTTAAAATTTTATGACATTTACTGAGCTAAACTTTTGTCTTAATAAAGCGTCTCATAGATAGGAATTATATGACTAGCACAAAAAATCGTTTACCACTCAAATTCCACCCAAAAATGTGAGGTTCGGCCCTAGATCTTTAGGAATAAAGCATTCACCTTTAATGCTTAGAGAGTGTATCGGTAGTATAATAGATTCTAGAACTTGTTTTGTGATGCATTACGAGATCGCTAGTGAGACTACACTTGTGTAGTTAGGAGTAACTAAATGAAAAGAGGCATTAGGATAACCCTTGTTTGAAACCTGTATTATAATTACATCTTCCACTCGGTTGATTAATTACCCCACACCCTTGTGATGTACTCATCTTTAGTACACAATACCCCTAGTTAACCCCTCAGAGCCTATCCTTTTCGCGGTTCTCATGATGTTTCGGTTTTCCAAAATGTCAATGAAGAACATCGTTTACAATCGACCCCCAAATGTACACCCAAATCACCTTAGCCTACCTTGTATGCACTCATCTTTAGTGCATTATTGTTATCATTACTAAACCCTTAGTTCAAATATCTAGTTACTTGCATGGTTGCTAAGTCGAGTCATATCTTTTGTACAAAGTTTTGGGACGATTGAAACTCATGGGTAAAAAGTAATATTTTATGGAGTAACAGGAAAGAACGATAAATCCAAATTCCCTTTGTCTACGTAATTAAATACTCCTAGTGTTTTGTTCTTTTCAAATCAGGTTAATTAAGTGTTAGAGAAATAAAAACTCAAGTGTGGGGATGCTCCTATAAATCCCTTATATTTTGATGTTATCGTAGAGGATGGTAGACTAAAAAGGTATGTCTAAAAAAATGAAAAAAAAACATACGGGCTACCATCCTACATCTATCTTTATCTTTATGTTTTTAAATTTATGTTTGTTTTGTTTCAAGTTGTCTAGTTTAGTGAGTCGAGTCTTGGCTTAGCAACACCACGCTTTACATGCTTGTAACATAAGATTTTTGACTTCTCACCACTAAATACCCCCTATCCAACAAACCCTTTGTTTCCCTACCCTAAGCCTAACGTTACAACCCTTGTAAAGACCTCTTAGATAGTTGTTCCTAAGTGCTTACACCAAAGCGGTGGAGGTTTGATCTATTCTCAAGCTTATGGTAATCTATGTACTATGCCAGGTAATGGGTGTTTATCTTCCATTTCCATTCGTATTATATTTCATATAAACCCGAGATGAGAGAATCCAAACACCACTTGTGAGGTGCTAGTATATAATTTCCGTGCTTGTTATAACTATTGTGGCGCTTTTACTTGTTGTAAACTATTTTAAACCAATACTTCATGCCCCCTAACTTATAAATTGATTGGTCAAAAGCACATTTGCTTGATGACAAGCAAATACCAAGTGTAGGGATATTTGATAAGGATTTAAAACGTATGCTTTTAGGGGGGTCATTTAAGCCCTATTTCGACACATTTTATATCCGTTACTACTTAATTTCGTTCATTTTTACTTTTTAGGTCTTTTGGAAGCAAAATCTTTGGAGCGAAGCACATTTAAGCGAAAGGAGCAAATACATGAAGAAAATAGCAAAGTCAAGATCAAAGCCGCTCAAGGCGATCAGCGATTACGACGGCGTCCCATCCAAAGGGCAACGCCGTCCTCTATGAATACTTGATCAAAACATGCACGCGACGGCTCGGTGAAAATTCGGTCATATAACTTTGGCCGTCACGCTTTAATTATAGAGGCGTCACTCGCGGTTTTCATTCGGGACGGCCCGGATCTAGAATCAAGACGACGTCTCAACTAAAGACCGACGAGTCACAACTCTAAGGTGACGCCATCCCATCGATGACTTGGCCTAGACGAAACCCTAATGACGGTGACCTGACGGCGTCCCATGCAAAAGGTGACGCCGTCGCGATTGTAAATCTATATATAGAATTCGATTTTTCTGTATTTTAGGATGTAGACTTTTGGAAAAAAAAACCCTAACTCAGTTGTAGTCCGAATTAGATAGTATTTTAGGGTCCCATACCCTATTTTATACATCTAGATAAGTTTGTTAATCCAATTTATCATTATGTCTATCCCATATTCGATTGATTGTGTGTATGCTTGCTTGTCTATCATGTCTAGCTAAATTACTTGTGTGTTTGCTTAGATCTATGAAACCTAGTTATTGATTATTGTTAGGTTGTTTCCTGTCTTAATTGAAATTGGCTTAGGAGTGCAACTAGGCATCTTCGTTGTATTTAATTCTTGAGTATGCTTTATGATGATACGGTTCATGGATGAAATAGCTAAGGCTTGCCGACTCCGTGAGTCATATACGAGAGATAACCTCAAAGAACTAGGGACCACGCATACCCTACGACCTTTAGGAATACAACGTTAAGATAAAAGACATGACAACTCAACCGACCAATAAAAGATAACTAGGAGTAATAGTATCTAAGTAAACACATCTTTAATCATCATACGAGCACACCTCAATTAGACATAGCTACCCGTAGTAATTAGATAATTAGATAATTAGTAGAAGTAGAGTAATCGGTGAAGTACCACCCCAACCAATTGCCCGAGATATTTACGTTAGCTTTCTAGAAAACCATAAAAAGATTAAAAAATCATCCTCAACCCCACCTTTTTGTCATATATTTCTTACTAGCATTCCTATTCCTTGAGAAACGATATCAATCCCCGAGGCTTACCCCATACTACACTACAACGATTAGGTTCACTGCCTAGGAGGTCGAAAAACTTGCTCGAAGAAAAGGAAGTTTCCTTGACCCCGACAGCGCCTTCTTCGTGCATCACTCACTTAATTCAAGATCTATTCCACCAAAGATAGCCTAAACTAGCATTGGTGTGGAAGAGCCTAGATATGTCTTAACAAGTTGGCGCCATCCGTGGGACGCTAACACAACTGCGTTTCCAAATAAAGCTCTTTCATGAGTACTCAGGTAGATAATCCCTCTCTTTCCCCTGGGCCTTCTACGGTCAGAAACACAGGTAAGAAGGAAAAGGAGAATGACACAGAACGTTATTCCCCTAACGCTGGACCTGACGTGGCAATAAGGGAGTTCTATGAAAAGCACTATAACCGAATTCTGCCTCTAATGGCAGAGAAGGTTAATCAGGAAAAGCTGGATCAGGTCAAAACCCGTCTGGATTTTGATGATGTAACCAGAAATGAGAGGTCTCGGGAACACGCCAGAAACACCCGGTTGGAGTCCGAAAAAAAGATGAAGTCCAAGAAAAGGCAGATGGGTAGCCCCAGCGCCATATCTGATCCTACATAATATTCCAGATCACAAAGCGTCTTCTCGAGACTCGACATTCGAGAAACTGAACGCTCTAGGGAAAGAATCCCGACGGAGGGTCGGAGGTCGCGGCCAGACGTGTTCTCCAGTTTGGAGAGAGAACGTCCGCATGTGACCACACGACTGGGAATCGAAAAATCGGACGTGTTCTCTCGGCTCCGGTCAAAAGCGTCCTCCCGCCGGCAACGGAGAAAAGAAGCTGAAAAGCTTAAAAAGCGCGACGTGGGCGCTCGGCGGGTATCGGAGAAGCGAGCTCGACACATATGTGCTTCTCACTCGAGATATAGCAAGGACGAGAGAAATCGCTCCTACCCCAGCAGGTCCGGGGAGATGTCTCCCCCGAAAAGTGAGGAAAGCACGGGAGGACACTGGAAGTCCACCCCAAAAAACAGGTCAGGAGATGAAGCCGACGAGCTATACTGTCCTTACGACATTGCTGTGCGGATCCTTTCACCCAAAGGATACGGAACTTTGAGTTCCCAAAGAGAACGAGGATGCCAACTCATGTCAAGACATATGACGGAACAGGGGATCCGGAGGATCACCTCAAAAATTTCCAGACCGCGGCTAAAGTGGAACGCTGGCCCATGCCCACGTGGTACCACATGTTCAATTCTACCCTAATGGGGCACGCCCGCGTCTGGTTTGATGAGCTCTGTCCAGAAAGCATGGACAATTTTGAGGAACTAAGGAAAAGCACCCTGTCATACTTCCTGCAACAAAAGAAGTACACAAAGGACCCTGTAGAGCTGCACCACATTAATCAGCGGGGGGAGAATCTACAGAAGCATTTATTGAGCGGTTCAAGGAAGAAAGTATGCACGTGAAGGGTGCTCCGGAATGCATGCGGGTGTCGGGTTTCATGCACGGGATAACAAATCCCGAGCTAATCAAAATACTTAATGACAACATACCCAAAACGGTAGACGAGATGTGGAAGGTAACCACGGCGTTTCTCCGAGGGGAGTTAGACGCAACAAACCAAACAAAGAAGAAGCACTCAGACCTGGAGAAACCAAGGTGGATGAGAAAGCATCTGGTGTTTGAAAGAAATACTGAGTTCAGGAGGCGTCTGAGGTAGGAAGAAGGCGGGTGTGTGTTCACCCCCCTCACAAAACCCCAAAGGAGATTCGCCATGGACTCAAGTCAGTTTGCGACTCCATCCTATGTCCAAATTTAACCGAGTCCCAAGACAAAGACAAGTATTGTGACTTCCATAGGGAAAAAGGGCACAATACAGACGAATGCTATCAGCTGAAAAGCAAATAGAGGAAGCGGTTAGATCCGGAAAGCTAGCACACCTAGTCAAGGAAATTAAGAACGGCACCTAGAAGAATGGGGGTCCCAAGGGAGGAAAAAAGGACACCACCGCCAAAGACAAAGTCCACACCATATTGTTGGTCCAAACTTGGCAGCGGAAAGTTAGGCCCAGAGTGTCCGCAGACATAGCTCCTGACATGGAAATCTCATTTCCTCCCATATCCGGAGACAATTGGGATGATCATCCGCTGGTAATAAAGGCAGACATTGAGGGATGCAAGGTCCACAGGATGTATGTGGACAACGGGAGTGCCTCAGAAGTCTTGTACGAGCACTGTTTTAACAAGCTAAGCCCCGATATCCAAAAAAGAATGGTGCCCGCTTCATCCCTACTCTTAGGGTTCAGCGGAGAGCTTTCATGGCCTCTAGGGCAAATCCTTTTGGAAGTGACAGGGACGGCAAAAAGGTGGCCAGCGCTTGGATGAACTTCATGGTAGTACAGTCACCGTCCCAATATAACAGGATAATCAGAAGGCCGGGCATAAGGCTGCTGAAAATAGTCCCGCCTACAGCCCATGGAGTGCTAAAGTTCCCCACCCATGGTGGGATAGTGACCTTGCATAGTGACAAAGTAATCCCAGTTTAGTGTCGGATGGTTGCTGAGCCTCAGCCGCGCCAAGGCACGGAAGAGACTCCGGCGAAAGAAGGGGAAGGTTGAAATTCATCCCGAATTTCCAGACCAAACGATTACTATCGGAGGAAGTTTAAGTGACGAGGGTAAGAGGAACCTCTGTAACTTACTCAAGAGGAACTTGGATATCTTTACCTGGCAGCCCTCCGACATGACCGGAGTCCCAAGAACAATAGCTGAACACAAGCTGAACATCATAGAAGGCTACAACCCGGTGCGACAAAAGAAAAGAGGGCAAGCCCCGGAAAGGAACAAGGCTATCAACGAAGATGTCACTCCAGCGGGAATCATGATGGAAGTCCATTACCATGATTGGTTATCTAATCCGGTCCTAGTCAAGAAGAGTGATGGGAGCTGGAGAATGTGTGTGGACTTCAAGGATATGAATAAAGCTTGTCCAAATGACTGTTATATCCTCCCGGAGATTGACTGGAAAGTCGAATCCCTCTGCGGCTACTCCTTTAAATGCTTTCTGGACGCCTACAAAGGATACCACCAAATACATGGCAGCCGGGGATGAGGAGAAGACGGCATTACACACAAACCAAGGCATTTTCTTATATACAAAGATGCCCTTTGGACTAAAAAATGTCGGAGCCATATACCAAAGGTTGGTGGATAAAGCTTTTGACACGCAGATCGGAAGAAACCTGGAAGTGTATGTCGATGACTTGCTCATCAAAAGCCACTCAGAGGCGGAGGTACTCAGAGACATGGAAGAAACCTTCGGAACCTTAATAAGGATTAACATGAAACTGAATCCTAAAAGGTGTACGTTTTGGGCAGAGCAGGGAATGTTCCTGGGCCATGTCATAAGTAAGGAAGGCATCAGAGCTTGTCCGGAGAAGTCTGAAGCCGTGACCACACTCCCATCCCCAACGACTAAGAAGGAAGTGTAAATTATGAACGGGAAACTAGCAAGCCTCAGCCGCTTCATGTCAAAGTCCGGGGAAAAGTCTCTACCATTCTTTAAAAAATTGAAGAAATGCATCAAGAAGAGCGACTTCCATTGGACGACAGAGGCGAAAGAAGCATTCAAGGCAATGAAGCAGCACATAGCCAACTTGTCAATGGTAACTGCACCCCGCCCAAAGGAGGAGTTGATCATGTACCTAGCCGTGGCACACGAAGCAGTAAGCGCAGTCTTGCTAGCACAACGAGAGTCACGACAAGAGCCAGTCTATTTTGTCAGTCGCGCCTTGAAAGGGCCGGAGATCAATTACAGCCCAATCGAAAAGCTAGTACTGTCATTGGTATATGCATCCCGCAGGCTGCGACGGTATTTCCAAGCACATCCGATGGCAGTTATCACAGACCAGCCCCTAAAGCAGGTGCTAACCAAAACTGAGAAGAGTGGAAGAATGGCCGGATGGGCAATAGAACTGGATGAGCATTACAGCAGTTTCAGACCTAGGATGGCTATCAAAGGACAGGTGTTGGCAGACTTCATTGCTGAAGTTCCGGAGGAAGGGTTCCCCGACAAGCCAACGGACAAGCAGCTGTACTCAGAACCATGAGATTTATTCACGGACGGGTTCGCATGCCAGCAAGGGTCCGAAGCTGGCTTAATCCTGACAAGTCCTGACGGAAGAGAGTTAACATATGCTCTACGCTTTAAATTTGAGGCATCTAATAACGAAGCTGAGTATGAGGCACTGATAGCAGGATTGTGAATCGCATAGCAGATGAAGGTGAAAGACCTCTCGGCAAACGTAGACTCTAGACTGGTGGCAAACCAAATCAATGGTTCTTATGAGGCAAAGGAAGAAAGCATGATGCGTTACCTAGCTAAAGCCAAAGCTTTGATCGGAGGCTTCCGGACATTTTCCATCAAACAGATCCCGCGGAGCCAGAACAAGCAGGCAGACGCGTTGAGCAAAATAGCTTCTACCAGTTTTTCCCACTTAACAAAACAAGTGCTCGTAGAAGTCTTGAAGGAAAAGTCAATCGAGGATATAGAAGTCTTAGCCATGGTTGAAGAGGAAGGGGACACATGGATAACCCCGCTGATTGACTACCTTAAGGAAGAGACATTGCCAGCAGATGCCAAGAAAGCAAGAAAGTTGAGGATCAAAGTGCGACAATATGCGCTAAAGGACGGCGTTCTATTTCGGAGGTCGTTCCTTGAACCATGGCTCTGATGTGTGGGTCCCGTCCAAGCCAACTATGTGATGCGGGAAATTCACGAGGGATCGTGTAGTATGCACTCGGGACCAAGAGCAATCGTAGCCAAAGCAATCCGGTCCGGGTACTACTGGCCGACAATGCACAAGGACGCTCGTGAACTCATACAGAAATGTGAAGATTGTCAGGTCCACCGTCCGGTGCCAAAGAACCCGCAACAGAACTTGACCCCGATCACTTTTCCCTGGCCCTTTTACAAATGAGGCATGGACATCTGTGGTCCTTTCCCAGAAGCTCCGGGCAAAGTCAAATACATGATAGTGGGAATTGATTATTTCACCAAGTGGATCGAGGCCAAACCTCTGGCTACCATCACAAGTAGACAAGTTAATAATTTTGTTTGGGACTTTTAAGTCACTAGTTTTACAAACACAAGTAATATAGAAAGAGATAAGGCGATTGAACAAGTAAACAGGCACACATACACGAGGTTAGGCGTAGGAATATGTGTGAAAAGAAAACTTGAACAACCAACCCTCAAATGAGGGTTTACAAGAGTATTTATAGGAGGGAAGCTAGGGCAACACTCCTAGTTCTCATCCTTTCCAATATGGGCTTGGGCCTAAGCTCATGGGCCTTCTACATAAGCTTAAGGCTAATAACAAACATAAAGGCCATAATAAAGCTTGTTGGGAATTATAGATTTGATGATTACAAAACCAAGAGCAAGAATGAAGAAAGAAGAAACAATGAGGACCTAATATGTAATAGTTAGCTTTTCTAGTAAGCTAGGGTTTGTAACCTCCTACATTATATAAAAGAGGGATGGCGGCTAGGGTTTCAAGTATCCTTTCATCTTATATTCATGGCCGAGCTTCTCTAATGAGAGTCTAAGAAAACGCATAGGCGTCTAGTAGTAGTAGTAGTATTAGTTTCTTTATGTTTAATAAAGAAAACCTTATTAGTGATGTTGATTGTGTCGTTATTATTCCACTGTGCAATCACTCAATCAATATTGCTTATACCCTAGTTGAGTCCGGATCTTAGGATTTCACAATTGGTTTCAGAGCGGGTGGCTCTCGATCTAGGGTTTATAAGGTTTTCATGTCATTAGGGTTTATAGCAGCAGATCTGGAAAAGAAAAGGGGCAGCGAAGTTCTGTTGGTGACTAATCAAGAAGTTGACAAAAGCGAAAGGTAACCTCGAACAAAAAATTTAATCGCACAGTATACTTATTGATTGGTTCATGATAGTGGGTTTAATGTTTCACTGATCTATATTGTTATTTGCTCAAAACGTTGGTCCCAGCTCTTTTGTTATTCGTTAATGGCAATATTTTTGGTGGTATTCTTTGATCCACAGGTCGGTGGGTCCCCACGTTTTTATTGTTCGTGATAGTTGTGTTTCATTTGAAGATTCACGTGAGCTTTAATTTCTTACATAGGGCATTTGATTTAGTGTGGCAAGGTACGTTTGTTCTGATGGACTCGTTGTGTGATTGGTCAAATTTTGTGGGTATTTACTCCGATCCCCACTCGTTTGATCCCATCTCACACTCATTTATTATATTTGGTCCTCGTTTTTGAATGTTATTGTGGGGTCAACTTTTTGGCTTGTTACAAGTGTGATCACGTGGGTATGAGATCATGTGGCATTGGATGAGAATATTGTTGGGCATGTATATGTTGGGACCCATGACTTTTTGTGATATACTGATATGATGGGGCTCAAAATTTGTTAAGTTGCATATTTTGATTCATTTTGGTTTCTGCTGGTATTCGATTGGTCATGTGGGTTTCGATCTTGTGTGGTTAGGAGTTGGGAATATTGGTCATGTGTTTCGATTTTTATTGTTTCTGCTGAAGGTTTCGGTTTCTGCCGAAGGTTTTGGTTTCTGCTGACCGGTTTCTGTTGAAGGTGCGTGTCTTATCATATCTCAAAGTGAATGAGGCACTTTTGAGATAACTTGTTTGTATGTTAATGATGTGACAAAGTCTTGATGATTCTAGTGAAGGGGTGAGATCTACAAAAAGTACTTAATGCTCGCATTTGCTATCACTTTAAGGAGTTACATTGTAGTGCTCAGTGTTAGTGAAGGGGCGAGATCTATAGAAAATGTGCTTAATGCTCACATTTGCTAGTGCATCATCTAAGTTTGGAGTCACGTGGATAGTACAAGATATAAGACGCATGCTTTGGTGGTTCTACTGGTGGTAGGCTATTTTGTTTCTGCTGCTGTTTTGTCTTCTCTGCTGTTATGCTTTATTTATTTTGCTTATTAGTAAAAAAATAAATAAATAAATAAATAAATAAATAAATAAAATAAAAATTGAGATGGTTAGTATAATTTTAAGGGAAGCTTATGGTTTATATACTTACCATCTACATGCATCACTTGAGGGGAAGCGTCTGAGTTGCACAAGACCCTATTAGATGATTACAAAAGGGAAGAAGATTCATGGTGTGCGACTTATTATTTGTGATGGCATGTTTTAGCATTGTTTCTTATCAGAGTTGTTTTGTAATATCAAATAGGGAAGATTGTTGGGAATTATAGATTTGATGATTACAAAACCAAGAGCAAGAATGAAGAAAGAAGAAACAATGAGGACCTAATATGTAATAGTTAGCTTTTCTAGTAAGCTAGGGTTTGTAACCTCCCTCTATTATATAAAGAGGGATGGCGGCTAGGGTTTCAAGTATCCTTTCATCTTATATTCATAGCCGACTTCTCCTAATGAGAGTCTAAGAAAACGCATAGAGCGTCTAGTAGTAGTAGTAGTATTAGTTTCTTTATGTTTTAATAAAGAAAACCTTATTAGTGATGTTGATTGTGTCGTTATTATTCCACTGTGCAATCACTCAATCAATATTGCTTATACCCTAGTTGAGTCCGGATCTTAGGATTTCACAAAGCTAACTATTACATATTAATTACTAACACTTTATTATGGTTTAGGGTGATTCCAACAATCTCCCCTCAGTGTTGGTGATGAGCGGTGAAGGCGTTGATGTAATAGTAGCTCGGCGTCTTCCGACATTCTTCTTTCTTGTGAGGAATTGCCTTGATTGAACAATCTCCCGGTGTAGAGATAATTATCTTTGAACAGTTATGCTTCGATGTCATCTTTAACTTTGTTCTTTGATCGGTGTTCTTTGTGGTGAAAGTGATAGTATGTTGTTATGCGCATCGATGCCGCTTCAGTGCCTTGTTTCTCTAGTGTCTCCACGTCATTCTTCAACATGCTCACACGCTCTTTGGCGTTGGAATTCAATCTTGATGAAGTTCTTTAAGTCTTTAACTTTGTAGATTCTTTGGTTTGACGAAGAGTCATTCGGCGGTTGTGTTGCTTTTGAATAGAACTTCCATTAGTGATGATGTTGGCGTGAGCATGAGAAGAATCAACGATCATCACCGCTCCGGAGCTTCCATAAGAAGAAAACATTTCAAGCGGTTAGTAATAAGCGAGTTCCGGCACTTACAAGTTTGAACTTGAGTGTTAACAACATAGTGTGAAAACACAACTCTAATTCTTACAAAGGCCGTTCTGAGCTGGAGTCCCACAAGTGAGATAACACGATGTGCAAGTACATCTGATTCGAGATAGTCGTTGAGGTACACCGTAGCATCACCTCACGATATGAACCGTTTGAGACACACTCCAGCGTAATCCACGGGAGTTACGAAGTGACTGTTTGTCGGGGTTGTTTGATGTTGACCACAGCGGGAGTTTCCATTCAATCACCGAGGATCACATATGTGAACCTCTCATAAATGTTCTCGACAGTTGCTAAGATCATGAAGGACTCGATATGAACCATCGATAATCTTATTTGGTGATCGTCAGTGATAAAATGTCAAGTGTTCTAAGAGATCTTTTGATGAATCTCGTGGCTCTAGACTCAATAGTGCGTTTTGGTTTTCTGAGTGGAGACTAGGAGAGGGTCTCCTTCTTCAATACTAGCGATCTCTAAGAAAGCCAATAGTTTACATAGGGTTCCTGTGAGAATGAAACAAGCTTCATTGAGAGAAACTTGAGTGGCTAAGAAAGTTTAGTGCATGTGTCACTTTGGGTCCATGGCGACTTTTAATCTTCAATACCGGTGTCACTAAGTGACAACCCGGTATATATGAATTGAACCGATTATGCGCCCTAAGTTGAATAATCTGGAGGCTATTTCTTTTCACCCTTTTCTTTTATTTCTTTTGATTCTTGAACTCCTTCTTTCTCCGATTCTCATTTACTCCTTTTTATAATCGTACCTAAGGACTTCTAAGTACTAACTATTTGTGATGTCCTTGGGTAGATCCCTCCGACTCTGGCGGATCATAGACGTTATTCCTAACCTTAGTCACCTTATAACTCCATGACTAACCTATGTTGCCATTAAAACCATAGTTTGTGAAACATCTCTCAAAGGGTTTGTAAATGAAAAACATGTTTGAACCTTTGTGAGAGATAGGATTTTGCATAAATACTCCCCTCCACATGTGCTAATAGTTTTAATGGTTAAATGCACGAGTTAGGAAAGAGCGCACATTTTGAATTGATCCACTCGAGATAGACAATCCCCATGAGACACGGTTACGTTGCGTAGTTAAAGAGTTACATTGTCGGTTTTAGGTGACAACTAGCTCTAGTAACTACCTTGAAGGTGTAGACAAACCTCGAAGGTTGTCATACCCGTCGAGTTCATGTCTACCAAGAGTTTCTCGAATGGTACTTTCTACTTGGACAAGTCCTTTGCGAGACACGTTTACATTACTAGCGAACTAGCTTGAAATTATTACCCGTCGGGACAAGTCTTTTCGAGTTACAAGCAGTTTAGTACCGTCGATTCGTTGGTTAAGTCACGAGGTACACTGATTCATTTGCATTTTGCACAACATATTTCTTATCACACAATTTTCTCCCCCTCCAAAATGGCATATCAAATGTTATTTTGAAGCGGTTGAGAATAAATATGACCATTTCGAGTGTTGCGGAAGATGACCATGATGAACAATTTGTGAACAAAGTTTTAATTCAAATACTCCCCTCGACAAGTGATATAAGCGGTTGAGGTTTTGAAAATCATATGGGAAGTACTTGTCTTTTGAGCAAAACCTTGAAAAATGAAAGGTTTGATAGGTTTTACTCAAAATAAAAGCTTCGCTCCTTTTATAAGGATTGTGGCACTAGGCGTACCACGGGGTCCTTTCTTGACAATTACGGGTTGTACAACTGTTATGTGTGCACAAGCCATTGACATACATAATCACACATCAAAATTATATGAAAGAAACAATTCAAGGGTACCGGGAAGTGCGGTGATGTTCCCGGGAGTGCGAGCAGGCGTTGATAGCCGGTGATGTTGATCTGGGTCGACCACCAACAAAGCTTTCCAGCGTTGAGGCGATCCCTTCGAACAACCGTTCATCAATCATGGTGATGATCCTTCTCACATTCCTCCGATCACGAGAATTCCATCGCTTAGGGTTCCCGATGTTTTCACGTATATCCTTGATCGATAAGCTAATCCGTCCCAACCATCTTGAGTATGATCTCCAATTTGTGAAGCTCATTACACGCCATCAAGCGGTTTCGATGAAGTTCAACTGCGATAAACGACACCAAAGGTTTCTTGATGGCGTTAATTGTGATAGTTGGTTGATATCGGGAAGATCAAGCGTGGTGGAGTGAAGTTGACACGTGTCGATATGATTCAACGGTAGATCTTCACCACGTTCTTTTATGACTATCGTCTAATGAAGATGAGCGTGACTTGATGAATTCTCGTTGTATTTCGGTTGAAAATTGTCTCATGCGACCACATGCTTTGGCAAGGTACATGTCTTCAATATCGTTGAGAGAAAATTCTCAAAGTCGACTTCACGAGAATGCATAATCCCTTTCATCCATCTTTTGATGACAATCTTCTTGAGAAGGTGTAGTCCCATTTGGATGAAAGACCAACATGTTGGATGGCAGCGATGTCTTTAGTACTAAATCTGCATGTTGTGACTTACGAACTGGCGACACGTAGTAGATTAGTCGGCGTTACGGCGTTGATGAATCCCATACAATGCATCTCGGTCGTATGCTTCCTTGTGTTGGAGAACAAGTGAGTGTACGTTCCTCAATGGCAATGCGGTTTGAGTAGATAGGCTGCGGGGAATGGAAGTGTCAAGGATGTAGCATATTTCCTTGAACCATCGCCACCATGGAGAAGAAATTCGGTCTTTGTTGAAGAAATATCGGAAGGAATCCGTGGTTCATCTGGTTGGCCAATGGTCGGTGAGGTTTGGTCGATCGATTGTAATATGGAGGTTGTCCCTTTTGTGAAGTCAATGTTTGCTTCGGGTTGAGCCAATCCATGTTGTTAGACATAGCTCGAGCAATGTTGTCAAGGTGATATTCGACCTCGAGGCACTTTCGGTTGTCTTTTAGAAGTTGAAGCGCTTCATTCTTGATTCGCTTCAACTCGGTTTAGTCATTTTCTTCACATGGAACTTTTCTTGCAAAAGTTTTGCATGCTCAATGTAGAACCGTCTACAAATTCGACCTTCTTGGGGTGAGGAGTGTTATTAACAAGAGTAGAGAACCATTCAAATTCTTGATTTTGTCGTCATCTAGCCAAGATCGACGTCGATCTGGCGTCTTCTTCTTCTTCTATTTGAAGGCCTAGATGATGATGTTGGTTTACGAACTTGTTTGGGAGAGGTGGGTTGTTGTAGGGGCTCACGGACCTCTTCATCGTCACCACCGTATACTCAAAATAATCACCGGTTTTACGAGTCGGGGTGGTAACTCGGAATCGTCTGAGGTTTTCGGTTGAAGAGCGAGGAGGGACCTTTGTTGAGCAGAGTCCTTTGAGGAGGAGGTGGCATCGAAGAGGATTCACCGGGCCCTTCGGCGTTTAGGTGCGAGTCTTTATCCTTATCCTTATCTTCATCGTCTGCAGGACGTTTGACTTTCGCTTCAAATCTACAAGCTTCTTGAAGTTGGTAGTCAAGCAATGCTTGATACAATTTTGCTTCTTCAAGTTGAACATCGCAGTTGTGGCGACATTTGTGTCACAAGCTTGGCTACCAATTCATTATTCGAGAACACGGCCGGATCGGTCGGATTGATTAATGACGGTTAAGGGTGTTGATCGAATAGTTTGCTTGCGATCGCATCATTTGGATAAAGTTGTGCGGTGAACGACTCCTTTGTGACCTTAGGAACATACTCGGAAGGTACTTTTTCGTGTAGCCTTCCATCATTTCGTTCGAGTTCCTCTGACGGTGTTGTTTCATGAATTCTGAACAAACTTCCTTTCCTCTTGCATCTTTTCATTCTCGTCATCTGAGATCTTGTATGTGATCGACAAAAAATTGACTTCTTGTTGAGCACGTCTTTCTTTCGACTTGTTTGTGACTTTGGTAATCCGTTCATGGGCTTGAAATCCAAGATCGGTGGTTTCTTCACTGTTTGGATGTTGATTTTGTTGATTTCATAGATGGTGGTGGTGATGAGTGAGATGAAGAATCGATGAGGATGAGACATGAGGAGACTCGGGGTCCTTGGGCGGTTCGAAGTTTCATACGTGATCGTGTAGGACTTTCGAGGAGCAACTTGTCATAATCAACATCTTTATCTTTCTCGAGACTTCTCGGTTTGGGGTTCTCAAACTCATATTCGATAGTATCCTCCACAAGCTTTTGTTGTTGTAAAGAGTGGTGGCACGGATCCATATCGGGTCGATTAACCGCATCGGGACACAGTGAAGAGTGGGCGACACCACTTGATCCTCGGGGCCACCCATTTGATCTTTAGCAAATTCTTGACTTTTTGAAGGTGTCGGCGATTTTAAACTTCTTCTGTATGATTGATCCGGTAGCTCTTCTTCTTCTTGAGCTTTCATCATAGGGCACAAGTGCATGAGTCTTCCTTTTCCTTTATCGACTTGAGGACTTGGAGGTTTAGGTCTTGAAGGATTGTCATCCTTTGCGGTTTGAGTAGGTAATCTCTTCATACGTGTCGGTACCTTGAGCTTTCGTCCAAAAGCTTTCTTTGCGGTTCGGTGAGGGAATAGGTTCGACTTCCTTTATGAGAACAATCCTTTTCGAGGAGGATTCCTTTTGGGAAGTTTCCTATAACTTCGAACTTCTTGCACTTCGGCACTTCCTCTTACGGTTCTCCGTAGGAGTCCACAAGCCTTTTCATCAAGATGGCCAACTTTTCCTTCTTTTACGGCTACCGATACCTTTTATGCGTTTCCGACTTTTGATTTCCTTTGTAAGAAGGTGATCGGGCAACTCGACACCTGTTTCTTCATAGGCGATTCTTTGATTACGGCGGATAGTATGGGCTCGATCAAGATGTCATGATTATCGGGTCATTGAGTCTCACAGGGATTTCGGGATGAAGTCCAAGAGCTCTGGATCAACAATTTGGTGTATCGACATAGGAATTTTGGAGCCAAGCTTCTTGTGAGACGACATCATATCTTCCCATAGCGATGCTTGATTATAATGTCCTTCTTGTTGATCAACGACGGAAAATTTGCGGTTCCATGAGCTTGGGATGCTCATAGCCACTTGTCGCGACCGAGCGGTTGGTGATGATCATATAGAGTGTCCTCCATGGTTGAGGAATATTCTTGACTCCACGTGAGAGTGCTTAGAAATGATTCCTTTAGCTTCATCATAACCAATATCTATCAAGAATTGCGGGACAATCTCTTGATGGGGTAGCAAAGAAGTCGGTTGGGCGATGTGCGGAATGATGAGAACGACTCGTAAGTCATCGGGGTGATAGTGACTTGTTTGTGATTAAGAGTCGCATTCACGACATTTTGACCGATGATCCTCGCATAGAATCCCGAATTGTTGAATGTAGACCTCGGGCGTGGCGAGTGTGAGAGCATGTTACGGTAGGGATGATTTACGAGAATATCCACGGCAATGAGACAAGAAGATTACGAGCATGTGAGTGTGTCAAAGTCAACCCTAAGGTTGTTCTTTCCAAGCTTTCTCGGATAGCCATTTGGAAAGATATCGACAATTGTAAGAACTTCGATGCATCCACATTCATTTGTTCGACCATGTCGTGATGCGAAATAACATTAGCCAAAAGAACCAACATATCGAAAGACATAATGTTAGTCAACGAAAGTTTTATTGTCTAGTTATTGAATGTACGGTGATAATGATTATTCTGAGTCCTAAGTCACTTGTTTGTCCAATAGTCTAATGGCGTCGTGAAATGTTTAGTGAGTTAGTTAACTTTAAGTTTTAAAGTTTATGTTATCACTTATTGTTCACAACATATTAAGCGATTAAGTTTATTAGTGACATTATTGGATTCGTGACGTTATGATTAGTTTATTTACAAGTTTGTACACGTAACAATTCATCATGAAGGTCAATCCGGGGTTAAGCGTAGTATTGGCAAAGTTAGCGTAAGCGATATTGACATATGCGTGAGCAAAGCTTACGCGTGGGATCTAACTACAGCGTGAAATGTTACAGCGTGGGAAAAGGGCACCTTATGCGTGGAGCTTACGGCGTGGCGTATATATACCTTACGGCGTAAGGCTTACTCGTGAGTAGACCTTATGCGTGGGGTCCTTGTTTACGCATATCCTTCACGGGATCTGCGTGGTCCATTGTAGAACCTTACGGCGTAAGCGTTATGCGTGGGATTATTCTTCGCGTAACATGACTACGGCGTGGGGTAATCCTTATGCGTGAGTTGCAATTGACCTTGATTACGAAGTTTAAGCGTAGCAAGCACGAAATAAGTTCATCAAGTCATTATCATTAACACAATACTTCATTTTAACAACAATTTATGGCAAGAACAATTATGGAGCAGTTATGCGTAGAAAGTCATACAGCGTGGGTCAAAACCCTAAGGGTTGAGATTTCTGCGTATCACTTTAACCATGGAATTTGCACCATCTTGATTACGGTAGTCCTAAGATATGTTGAGAGTCTATAAGCCAAGTTATAACACTTAGTTTGTTGAGAATCAAAAATACCCAAAAGTCATGAACATTAAACCCTAATTTCAAATTGTTAGCCAATTCGTGTTTACGGGTGGTTAGAAACCTTGAAATCATCAATTCAACAACACAAGAGCATAACCCAACAATCTTTTGACCAAAACACTTCACATTCAAAAATACCCAATTCGACTCATAAACCCTAATTTTCAAAATTCATCAATTCGTGTTTACGGGTTTGTTTTGAGGATAGAAAACATATCATTGATGTTTTAAAACATTTTGACATTATCTTTTAGCCACAAACACATAACACATGATCATGTGTTCTTACGCGTGGCGAAGAACACAAAATCACCCATATCGATGGATTTGACCGTTGGATTCATTTGAAAATCAAAACCAATGTTTAAAAACATGTTAGAAACATTAATCCACTTACGGTATGATGATCAAAAACACGAGATAGGATGAGCAATTTTAGGCGTAGGATCTTGTTAGGTTTAGAGTAATAAATGTGAAGTGGAAGTTAGGTGAAGGTATTTATTAAAATTAACTTTAACATTTTGTGAGTTTTGGTCCCTCCACTTTTCCTTTTCAAACAAAGCCATTTAACTTCCATTTGGTTACCAAACAAAGTTTTAGGAAAGAAACTTGTGACACTCCCCTCGACTTAAGAAAGCGATGAAAAGTTATTAATTTTAGTCAGGGTGTGTCATTGTACCGAAACTTCACCACCATTGTTAAAAGAAACAACAGGGATATGATAACATGCAAGTACAGATGTTTTGAAGCAGTTAAAGTTATAATTTTCTCCCCTCAACACTTGATCGTAAAAATCTTGAATTTTGAAAGATTATAGTGATGAAGGAAGAAATGTACTTGCCATGTTGAAAGATTATAGATTAGAAGAATATTTTTGTTGTTTTATAAGATTTTATATTTTTGTATTTTGTTTTGAAAAAATTTATTTACAAAGGATGTTTTGGTGTTTGACGGGTTTTAAGGCTGTTTTAAGAGGTCATCAATTCCTCTTGAGTCAAACACCTCATACCAATCCGGTGGACCAACTCATTAAACCTAGCGGGAGGCAAGGCTTTGGTGAGAAGATCGCCAATTGGTATTCGGTACCCATAAAGTATAATTCAGCGGTACCTGTTCGCGTGGTCCTTGATGAAATGATAGCGAAGATCGATGTGCTTTGATTTAGTCTTTGAGCGAGTTGCGAGATCGCAATGGCACTCCGATTGTCGCGATACATCGGGATTACATCGAATCGTAACCATAGTCTTTGAGTTGTGTTCTCATCCGGATGACTTGAGCACAACATGCGGACATGGCTACATATTACGCCCGGTTGATGACGATGTACAATCCTGCTTCTTTGATTGCCAAGACACGGTTTATCACCAAGAAATTGTAGAGCTCTGAAGTACTTTTCCTTGAGTCTAAGCATCCTGCGTGGTCGGCGTCTGAAAAGCGATTAGTTCAAAACGAATCCTTGGATACGGATCCCAAGTTAATGGTTCCCTTGATGTATCGGAGGATTCTTTTAGCCTCGAGAGGTGGGTTTCGATTGGTCGCGACGATAGCGGGAGCATAGATAAGCGGCAAAGACAATATCAGTGCGCTGGTTGTTAGATACATGAGAGACCCAATAATACTTGGTATTTGGTAGGGTCAACTAATTTCCCATGTAAATCGACATCTAGCTTCTTGGTATGAGCCATTGGTGTGGCATAAGTGTCACGAGTTGTCATTCCAAATTTGTTTAACAATTCAAGGGCATATTTGGGTGACTCAAGAAAATACCACGGGTGATTGATGAACTTGCAATCCTAGAAAGAATGTAAGTTCACCCATCATGGACATTTCAAAATTTTTCTTCATTAGTTTTGCAAAAGCGATTGAAAACTTTTATGTGTACACCCAAAATGATGTCATCCACGTAAATTTGAACAATTAAGATATGTGCCCGTGATATTGTATAAAAGAGTTGGGTCAACCGAACCTTTGGTGAAATTATTAGCAATGAGGAAAGATGATAGCTTATCGTACCATGCAGGGGCTTGTTTGAGACCATAAAGAGCTTTGTTCGGTTTGTAGACATGGTTCGGGAACTCGGGATCAACGAATCCATCGGTTGGTGACATAGACCGTTTCTTTAAGTTGTCCATTGAGAAGCGCCGTTTTGACATCCATCGATGACCGTCATATTCATATGAGCCATGAACGAGAAATATCCGAAACGACCTCAAGGCGAGCAGCAGAGCAAAAGATTCTTCAAAGTCTATTCCTCTTCACGGCGATAACCCTTAGCAACTAGGCGTGACTTGTTTGGATGGCGTTCCCTTGACATCAATTTGTTTTCCAAATCCATTTTAGACCAATGGCGTAGACCCTGTTGGTCTTTCAACGATTCCATACTTCAAGGCGTTTGAATTGGTTGAGTTCTTCTGCATGGATTCAATCCGGTTGTCTTTAGTCATTGCGTCTTTAATGTTTTAGGCTCAGTTAGCGAGCGGTGAGTGCATAAATGCAATGTTCACCATCGTGTGAAGGCGTTGTCTCGTAACGGTGGTTGATTCGGGTTGCCAATAATGTTAGCGGAGGATGGTCTTTTGTCCATCGGTGTGTAGAGGTTGATGTTGGTATACATTGTGCGGTTACGAGGATTCAAATGGTTTGTTGAAGATTCCGCGACATCGTGCGGCGATCTCATTAGCAAGCGGGTTGAAGAACGCATTTGGATCAAAATCTGCGGTGGGGTACTTCATTGAGAATATCATCATTTGGTTCATCATTGTTGGGCGGTGTGTTCAAGCTGTTGTGTTGGAGTCAAGCGGTGTAGGTGCATCTTCAACGATGGTTGTTGTAGCAGTGTATCGGTATAGGAATATTATCGGGTTGTGCGGTGAGCAGTGGATACACACAGAACACGTTCATCAATATCGTCACGAGCGGAGGAGCAAATAACCTTTCCATTTGTTGTGAGTTAGTGGGGGCTTTGTTCGGTGATGATGGGGTTGAGGAAGTTTAAGCGGTTGTGACCGGGTTCTAAGTTGTTATACTCGAAGCCATTTCGTGAGTTCATCAAAATGAGCATGAATCGTTTCCATTACCTCCTTGGTTCGACGATTCAGTTGAAACCTTTAGAATTGTCACGATATCAATAAAGACTCCAATATCGACTTTGGCTTTGAGCTTTCCAAAATCATCACGATCATTATTCGGATAGCAAAGGGATCCAAATACATGAAAGTGTTTGAGGTTCGGTTTATAGTTGTGGACAAGCTCGAAAGGTGTTTTGTTGTGGCGTTTTGTGATCATAGAGCGGTTTTGAGTATAGCATGCGATGAATCGACACGCCCATAAGTAATCTGGAAGTTTAGCATTGATTAACATTGTTCTTGCGACTTCCACTAACGTTCGGTTTAGTCTTTCAACAACTCCGTTTTGTTCGGTGTCGTGCAATAGATGTTTGATCTTTGAATTCCCACTTTCTCATAGAATTCACGAAGGGTTTTGTTAACAAATTCGGTTCCTTTATGCATTACGATTATCCTAACGGTGTTGCGGGCTGAACACATATTTTTGTGAGAAGGTGATGATCATTTGTGGAGCTTGGTCTTTGCTTGAAGAAAGTAGACCCAAGTCCATCGTGAGTAGTCATCAACAATTACTAAGATGTAGCGTTTGCCATTGATCGTTTGCAGCGCATTGGGCCACACAAATCCATGTGAAGAAGGTGAAGCACATCTTTGAGGCATGTTCCACCTTTGAAGGAAAATGAGCACGAGTGCTTTTCCCTTGTTCACGGTGAGCAAAGGTGATCTTTTGAATCTGGAATCGTGGGAGTCCTTGACTAGTTTGTGTCGAGCAAGGTTGGTGATGGTTTGAAAGTTTAGATGTGAGAGCAGCGGTGCCATAGCGAGGATTTTGTAGATGTTGCCTTTGAAAGTAAGCGGATGGGAGAGGAAGCAACCATGTCTTGCATAGAGATAGTGTAGAGACTAGAGTTCGCGAGCGGACATAAGGTCATTTCCTTGTAGATCACGAATGAAACAAGTTTTCTCCACAAAGCAACCTCCAAATCTCCATCACAAAATTGACCTCTTGAAAGCAGTTGTGACCGAGGCCTTCCACATAGTAAACCTGCTGATTTCGATGTTCCCATTGACATAATCTCCGTAGCCCATGATAGGCTGCAGTGATCGTTCCCAACACAGCGGTGCCAATGAACTTTGCAATAAAGTTTGATAACAGTTTAAGGTTGCTGTCATGTGTCGGGAACATCCGCTATCAACAATCGAGAGAATGATCTGTATCACTGCATTACACACGAGCGACACGGATGGAATAGAAGTAGATGTGGAACCCGAAATGTTAGAGGTTCGAAGCGAATATATTAGACATACACACATTAATAATTTTAGGCATCCATTTAAATCCTAGTGTGTTATATATCCATTTCGCCATCTATAACTACTCTTTGCTTTAGTCTTAGTGAATGCACTAGGTGGTACTACATTCTTAGGAGGTGGCTGAGCTACGTGTGACAAAGTTTGCCTTAGAATCTAAAGAAGGCGGTCTACCAAGCACGGACTTAGAATGATTAGTGGGCCTAGAGATATTCCGATTCTTAGGATTCCGTAATCGAGAGATTATAGCTTTAGCAACACATTTGTCATGACAATCGAATTCATACTCTTGACAAATAACACAAGGTGCATCGGTGAATATCAAAAGTACTTAACGGTTTAGCATTCGTTACATCACTATTTCTATTACATTTGCAGACGCAACATCTATAGTGGAAGCAACATGAGTCTTATTCGAGTCCTAGGGTGTTCTTCTACTTTAGCATTCCTTATTGATCTTTTCTTAGGTGCAACTTCCTATTCTTGATTGAGTGCTCTGAGGTGTGAAGTGCGGACGTTTGGAAAAACGCAACTATTCTGTTTGATGAAAACACATTAGCAACTTGTGATTTGGCGGTAGGGATTCTAGGTTCACGATTACTAAGTGTGGTGGTGCTAATCTCTTAATCACGGTGGCGGAAGTTGTTCATACTTTCCTAACATTTCCTTAACTTAGAGATAGTGTGAATCAAATCTTGATTTTCGAGCGAATATTACCGACAAAATTCATGACTTCTCTAGTGTGAGCAAGATAGTGATCAAGTTCGTTAGATGCTTCATGACGAGTCTTATTGAGTAAATCAAATATGACACCATATTCTGTTTAACTTTTACAAGTTCTTGTTCATATTTAGAAATTTGACTTTTCAAAGACACGTTTTGATCATCCGGTTGCTCAATTTTAGGATCGGAAGATTTTGCACTCAATGACGATTTTCTTTTGAAAACTAAGTTGATGATTGTGAATATCTTTTCACACCAATGAAGGCGACGTTTTGCATTGTAAATTTCGTTGAGTAATCGTTTATTTTCGACTTTTAAAGACTCGATCTGAAGCACATTATCGGTGTTCTCAACGATTACAACATTTTCAACAATATCGTGAGAGATATAATCGGATGCATATGGCAAAGAATGAAACAACACGGCATTATGGACATCGGCCGATAAGGTCTTCCAAGAGTCGATCAACATCTTTTCTCAAAAGTTTCTTTTCGTTTAGTATTAGAAATAGATGTTTACATTTTCTCAACGACCTTCATAGTTCAAGTTCCTTATGAAAATCCGTTCCGAGGCTAATGCACAACTTTTCAAGTTTTAACATTAGGTAAAGATTTTTACGAAAAATGTCTCTTTGTTCTCGCGCGGGCGATTGAAAGTGTTCAATTTTGATTTGAGCGATATTCTATCTCATGTTGTAAAATTTTGAGGTCGACCATGAAAATGTCAAAATATCTAAGAATATTTCGATTTTCGGGTTTTGAGTTTACTTCACTAATTGAAGGTAAAGGACCATAAGTTTGTGCATAATCTGTTTTGGGATTAACATTAGAAGACTCGGTGTTTTGATGATGACCCTTGGTGTGTTAGAAGAATCCGTTGGTGTGTGAAAGTGACGCGTTTTATAATTAAAGGTTTGTTGTAAACAACGTTTTTAATTTTGATCGACTCTCGTCTTACGCATCTAATTCCTCTTGACGATGATATTCAACAACACTCATAACGATATTATCAATTTTGTATTACCTTTGGAAACTTGAGAGTTGGTTTGAATGTTTTTAGTGAAAGCTTTGGTTTATGTCGACTAGATTTTTCCATATCCTTTTGGATTGGGTTTTAAGGTAAACTTTTCAATAGTTATTCTTGATTCACCATGTTTGTAAACAACAGTTTTAAACTCTTTAAGTTTGTTTTGCAAGCGATAATTTCTTCAAGAAGGTCATCTACCGATTCGTTGAATGCTTTTTGTATCACGGAGAAGCTGTTTTGACAAGTTAACAACTCGACCTTAGCTTTTGATTTTCCAAGGTGAGGCGTTAATTTGCTTTTTATGTTCATGTTTGATTGTTCTAATTCGGACAACAAAGCATTCTTGAGCGGCTAGATCAACATCTGTTTCTCTAAATATTTTTCGTTTTGATGAGATTTTGCAAAGCGGCTTCAAAACCTTTTTCACATTTTCTTGAGTTTTGAAAAAGTTGAGTTGCATTTGTAAGCATTCAAAATCCTTGGTTAGCGATGCATTTTACTTTTTAGGTCGATTTAATGCAACACATTCGACAATTTGGGATTGTTGGTCTTTAAGTAACAACAAGATCGGATGAGGCAAAGGTTCGGCGTGTTCAGCGTGAGTCACAACATGATCATTATTTAGATCCTCAAGTATAACCACGAGTCAATTTGATTATCAAGGAAACCATAAGGTCATCTTGATCGTCAAATGTAACTACGGGTTTATTTGAAAATCGTCGAATGAGATGTAGATGACTCATTTGAACATTACGAGCCGTGCTTGGATTCGAGATATTGATGGAGATATTAGTTCGAGATATGATGATGGTTTGTTCGGTACACGAGACAAGCCATCGGTGTCATCTACTGGGCTGTTTCACTCATGTGTAACTCTTGCATATTAGCCATCAACATAACGGTTGCATTGGCACCAAGTCCTCCATATCATCATCACAGTGCGCATACGCCATAAAGCTCTGTTCTTTATGCATGAGAGATCCACCGACTTCATCCTTAAGAGCCAAAAGTAAAGCCTCTTTGAAATAAGCACGCCCTAGTCCTCGGCTTTGGGCATGCATTAGCCAGTGTCCTTCTCATTGCGGTTGTAGCATCTAAGACCATTTAACCGATTACGAGCATTTCCTGTTCCACCACTTGAGCTCTTGTTGTTATTCCTACCTGACATTAAACCCTTGACCACCGCCCATCGGCGACCATAATCACGATTACGAACTTCAACACGTCCATTGTTCACAACAACTTGAGTCCGTGTGTTAGATGAGGAGCGAATCGATTGTTGGATTTGTTGGTGTATGGACCAAAAGCATTAGCAATCATCACAAATCCTTGTTGCAATGCTTGAGCGGATCGATTTCCTCGATCGCTTCAACGACATATGCTTGAGCATTGTTGTTGTATGGAACCAATTGATTTTGTTGAGGTTGTTCTTTGTGAAGGTGTGTTTGAAGCGATTGGTTGAGTTCTTTGGTTGAGAGGATAATTACATTGAGCATACAAGGCAAGTTGTTGATTATCCGGATGTATTGTTTAGCAATTTGAGCACGGAGAATCCTTTCCCGATCAACTTCCTTTTCATGAGGCTTCAAGTAATCGTACAACAATCCATAAGTAGAATGATGCATATTCTTTGCAGCGGAGAAAAATGACATACTTCTCCCATTCGGACCAAGACTACTCGGGAACTTAGTATTCACTTGCAATTCTTGGCATGATGATGTTGTGTTTATCCAAATCATTGATGATGTCGAAAATCGATGATGATAGGACTCTAGTGTCTCTCGGGTTCAATCATGAAGTGTTCATAAGCCAAGTAAATTTTGGATTCCAAATCCTCCCGATTGAGTCTGAGATCCTTCCATAAGAAGGCGAATATGATCCCACATTTTTGTGCGATCTTTTGAGCATCAACACTACGAAGAATTGGGTTTGGTAATCCTAAGAGGATGTATTCCATTGCAAGTTCATCGACTTCATAGTGTAGAAGTTACGTAGCATTTAGATCTGCTTGATAGCAATGTTGGTTTGTTCATCTCTTGGTGGAGCAGATTGGATCTCCGGGTACAATGACGGTGGGCATCTCAAATGGACCTTCAAGATAACCTTCTTTAAGAACTTTCCATGTGGCTTCTTGGATCACAAAACCTAAAGAACCTTATCACCCATTGATCGTAGTTTCTGGAGTGAGCATTGGAGGTCTATCAAGTGATCCGACTTCATGAATTGATTGTTGGTGCTTAAAGCTTCACACATCTTTGCAAACCAAGTGGGTTCCTTCATAGTGTTCCTTGATGGATGTTGATTGAAATCATTTGTGTAGGGTTGAACTTGAAGGCTTGGTGGTGTTTGAACCATTTGTGGTGGTGGAATTGCACCAATTTGTGGATTATGTTGTTGATTAAATTGTTGTTGATAAATAGCTTGTTGTTGATTCCATTGTTGATGTTGTGGAGTTAATTGTTGTTGTTGTTGATGATTATAAGTGTGAGGAAATAGTTAGAGTATGGTGGTTGAGACATGTTGATAAACTTGTGTAGTAAAATGGATCTTTGTAGTCGAATGAACCTTTGTTGATGAAGTGTCCTTAGGCGTAGAAAAGACAAGAACCAAGTAGCACTTATGCGTAAAAACACCAAAGTTACGCGTAACAATTAGGAGTTCTGGCGTAGGATTTAGCTTCTGGCGTGGCGGGAAAAGACTCTAAAGTTGTGCGTAGACACAAGTTAGGCGTAGAAACTTAGGCGTGGGATTTCCTTATCGTGAACTAGGTTTCTGCGTAAAGTGAATCTTATCGTGGGATTTCTCTGGCGTAAGCTTATCTTATCGTAATTTTAGGGTTTTGCCCAAATGATCTTTACACTATCACGGTGCAAAGGATATCCAAAGTCGACGTATTTTCGGACTTATCCAAGTAAGAAAACACGGAATAAACCGGAAAATGAAGATCAAACCAAGGAAGCACTTACGCGTAGTTTTAGGGTTTTACTACGGCGTAGAAATGCTCAAAACTTTGATTATGTCCAAAAGTGTTTCTAAACCGGTTTTGTGTGATAAAATAGCTTCAATAACACCAAAATACACAAAAGTGTGAAACTTGATGAACCAAAGCCTCTAAAAGCAGTTAAGCGTAGAATGAAACCCATGTTCAAAACCAAGCTTAAAAGCAACTATCCACGTAAAAGTTTGAAACTTTTGCCAAAACAAGTATTTTAACACCTTAAAACGTTGAAAGTACAAGAATCTTGGATTAAAAGTGTAAAAACAAGTTTTAAGCGAACCAAAGTATCAAGGTGCGTTTTAGGCGTGGGACGAAACCACTTCAAAAACAAACACGATTCACCCAACTAGTAGGCGATTGATACCAGCGTTAGGTCACTAGTTTTACAAACACAAGTAATATAGAAAGAGATAAAGCGATTGAACAAGTAAACAAGCACACATACGATAAGAGTAGCACGGTTAGGCGTAGGAATATGTGTGAAAAGAAAACTTGAACAACCAACCCTCGAATGAGGGTTTACAAGATATTTATAGGAGGAAGCTAGGGCAACACTCCTAGTTCCCATCCTTTCTTATATGGGCTTGGGCCTAAGCTCATGGGCCTTCTACATAAGCTTAAGGCTAAT